>SJYV01050205.1:0-26023 GCA_006410875.1 Neotragus pygmaeus
ACCTCTATTCTACTCCCTGAACTCAGGACTTTATCTCTTGCCTGGATGTCTGCATAACTCCTAACTGATCTCTTGACCTCTTATCACCCTCTCTCCAATTTATCCTCCATTCTAACCCTGAAGTTACGTTTTTAATGGCAGGCTGCAATAATGTCATCTCTCTGAAGCCCCCTACCACTTAGAGAAGGAAGTCCAAATGTCTCTAAGTGGCATTTAACCTGGCCCCAATAAAAGCGTATGTCTACACACCAGCCCCAATAGAATAGGCACAGTTTCACCTTTTCCTAGCTCCAGGCCTCTGTACACAACTGTTTTCTGTTCCCCTGGAGATTTTCCTTCTTCCCAAACAAAATCTTGAAAAAGAGAAGTCCTTATGTTTAAAAATACTATTCAAAGGTCAAGGCTCCATTCCAATATAGGCAGCCTTCCTGCAGTTGCTCTGATCTCGCCTTTGTAGGCTCACCATACTCTATTTGTACCTTCTAACACTAACACGTCCTGCCCTACTTATTATTTATGCTTTCTTCCCCCTGAGTTTCATAAGGTCCTTGAAGACAAGAACCACGTCTTTTGTTCAATGACCAGAGAAACCCACAGGAGGCATGGTGGGCAGATGAAGACAAGAGGAAGCGAGGAAGACGGAGAAGAATGAGAAAAGGCGAGCACAGGGAGGCGGTGTGTTCAGTTTTAGAGTTTCTTAGACTTTTGCTCAAGACAGATCCTTCAAATAGGTAAAATACATTTTCCTTCCAGAACAGTCAAGACTATAAAGTTGTACAGATTTCTGCTTTGCCAACACATCACGTCTTTTTGAAATTTTTCCTACTTTCTATGTCACTACTGAGTCTGTCTATTCGATGTCACTATTTTATGTCTGTCTCCCATAGGATAAGGGCAACATGACATTGCAGCTGTTATTTTGGTTCAAATACCAAAACAGGTTGAAGTTTTTTTACACGTGTCAAATCCCCTTTGACATTTGCCTCTTTGGGTGGGGCTGGTCAAACCCCTACCTTGTGGTTTAGCTTCAGAAGGAATTTGATCAACATGCCCAGAAGAGTTACCTTTTTGATATGAACATTTTTTTGAGATTTACAAAAGCAGGATGCCAACATCTCTAAGTGTGACCAGAAGTTGGTTTGCTGGCCATTCTTTCTTATTCATTGAGAGGTTTTTTTGCCCAAAGAAGTCAAAGCAGCTCTTTGGAGACACTCCTGGCCTCTTCCTTTACTGCAGACATACCAGCTGTCCTCTGCAAGAAAGCAGAGCTAGAACGAACTCTGGGGAAGTGAGTCACTTAATTCTTTCCAAAAGGCAGTTTAGCATCTCTTTTCCTGGAAGAAGAGGAATGGTTTCTGTTTCTGCCTAACTCTCGCTGGGGGAAGAACAAAGAATAGCACTTCAGCTCCAAAAAGCACACTCTATTGTTCCAGAAACCTGGGCCAACATCTCTCACCAGCCCCGCTTCCACTCTCATAGAGTGACACTCAAGTCACTTTCTCTCCTACACCTCCTCACATTTTCTCTGTCGCTACTTCTCCCTGTGCCCAGACCCCTGGATCGAGGGAAGAAGTCACACGGCAGGAACAAAAAAGGCCGGGCTCTGCCATCTGACTACACATCACCACTATGATAAACCTTCCTAAGAAAGGAAGCTTGTCCCCTGGTTTCCTATTTACTGCTCTTTAGAGAGTAAGTGCTGCTGAATCATAAAAACCTGTAGTACGTTGCTTCCCGTTTCTCTGCTGTTTAGTCTTTCTGAGAAATGACTGACTTCACACCTTTTGCCATTTAGTAACCCTTCAACATGGACTTAATATGAAATCCTTAAAATGAGCTGAGTAGACACCAGATACTCAATAGTCCAAATTACCTAGACGGGTAGAGGTTAATATTCTGCATTAAATAGGAAGAGAAGGTATCAATTTTGTACTCGGATTGTGCCTGCCCAAGAAGTGAGTCAAATAAGCATATGAAACATGATAGATGAGTGCAACAGGGGTAGGAAAACCACCAGAGTTGTGGAGAGAGGTCTAAGAAGTGAGCAAATATAGGTGTGTCCTACTCCTTTCACCTCCTTTCACTTCTATCTAGACTTTCAACTCTCCTTTTCCAGCGTAGAGCTCACAGAGAAACAGTCCTTTAATATTTCAATCTATTTTTAATTTTTATAGCCACATAACCACTAAGCACTGTGCTGCTGAGCAAATACATGGCAGTAACCCAGGTATCTGGGATTACTAAAAAGAGAATTACAATAAGACAGTAAATACCAATTGAAGATTTTCATTAACTCTGTGTTTTCACAATGTTGGTTTACTCTGAAAAAGCCAACCATATACTTGTGACGCTTAGAACTCAACTATCTTTTCATTCAATAGGTAAGGGAACAGATCTACAATATTGTTATTAAAATTAAAAGGCTAGTTAGTCACAGAGGTCGGACCAGATACCACCCTAAGACTTTCTATTATATTTCACAATCCTTAGAGAAAGAACGTGAAATACCAGGTTTCATTACCCAGAGCATTTAGATATAGCATTAGATAGCATTAGCATTTAGAGGTTAAATCCACTACTCTAAGAAGAAAGATGATCCATCTTATGCCTTGGCCTCTGCTATAAAGTAAAGTAATCCCTGTGTGTGCTAAGTTGCTTCAGTTAATGTCTGACTCTTTACGACCCCGTGGATGGTAGCCCACCAAGCTTTGCTGTCTATGGGCTTCTCCAGGCAAGAATACTGGAGTGGGTTGCCATACCTCTTCCAGGGGATCTTCCTGACCCAGGGATTGAACCAAGTCTCTTACATCTTCTGCTTCGGCAGGCGGGTCTGCCACCTGGGAAGGAATCCCTAAGTGAATCCAACAAAGATGCTAGAGAAGGCCCACTGTGAGGCCAAGAAACTTTCAGGGCTACCATCAGGTCTTTTTCTATTTAGAGTCGTAAATTATGGGCAAGTGGAATTCAACCAAGGCATACATTATGTACAAGGTCCTAATATAGTGTCACTGGTCATAGCATGAATATTATTTACAGATTTTATCTTTTTCATTACACGCATTATACGAAAGCTAAACTTAATCTTGGTTCACAATGATTCTGAAATAAGACAGGGTAGGAAAAGCCTGAGGGTCAAAACACAATAGGAATTATAGCTGGGCTGCCATCTATGGGGTCGCACAGAGTCGGACACGACTGAAGCAANGTTAATATTCTGCATTAAATAGGAAGAGAAGGTATCAATTTTGTACTCGGATTGTGCCTGCCCAAGAAGTGAGTCAAATAAGCATATGAAACATGATAGATGAGTGCAACAGGGGTAGGAAAACCACCAGAGTTGTGGAGAGAGGTCTAAGAAGTGAGCAAATATAGGTGTGTCCTACTCCTTTCACCTCCTTTCACTTCTATCTAGACTTTCAACTCTCCTTTTCCAGCGTAGAGCTCACAGAGAAACAGTCCTTTAATATTTCAATCTATTTTTAATTTTTATAGCCACATAACCACTAAGCACTGTGCTGCTGAGCAAATACATGGCAGTAACCCAGGTATCTGGGATTACTAAAAAGAGAATTACAATAAGACAGTAAATACCAATTGAAGATTTTCATTAACTCTGTGTTTTCACAATGTTGGTTTACTCTGAAAAAGCCAACCATATACTTGTGACGCTTAGAACTCAACTATCTTTTCATTCAATAGGTAAGGGAACAGATCTACAATATTGTTATTAAAATTAAAAGGCTAGTTAGTCACAGAGGTCGGACCAGATACCACCCTAAGACTTTCTATTATATTTCACAATCCTTAGAGAAAGAACGTGAAATACCAGGTTTCATTACCCAGAGCATTTAGATATAGCATTAGATAGCATTAGCATTTAGAGGTTAAATCCACTACTCTAAGAAGAAAGATGATCCATCTTATGCCTTGGCCTCTGCTATAAAGTAAAGTAATCCCTGTGTGTGCTAAGTTGCTTCAGTTAATGTCTGACTCTTTACGACCCCGTGGATGGTAGCCCACCAAGCTTTGCTGTCTATGGGCTTCTCCAGGCAAGAATACTGGAGTGGGTTGCCATACCTCTTCCAGGGGATCTTCCTGACCCAGGGATTGAACCAAGTCTCTTACATCTTCTGCTTTGGCAGGCGGGTCTGCCACCTGGGAAGGAATCCCTAAGTGAATCCAACAAAGATGCTAGAGAAGGCCCACTGTGAGGCCAAGAAACTTTCAGGGCTACCATCAGGTCTTTTTCTATTTAGAGTCGTAAATTATAGGCAAGTGGAATTCAACCAAGGCATACATTATGTACAAGGTCCTAATATAGTGTCACTGGTCATAGCATGAACATTATTTACAGATTTTATCTTTTTCATTACACGCATTATACGAAAGCTAAACTTAATCTTGGTTCACAATGATTCTGAAATAAGACAGGGTAGGAAAAGCCTGAGGGTCAAAACACAATAGGAATTATAGCTGGGCTGCCATCTATGGGGTCGCACAGAGTCGGACACGACTGAAGCATAGGTTTAATCATGTTAACAAGAGGTCAGTAACTATAACAAGTAAATTGAAGACATACATGTCCCCCAGAAGTCTTATACCATTGTTAAAACAAACTGTTAAAATCGCAGCATTCTTTGTTACTCTGAGGGACCTTAACTTACCCCTTCTGTGAAACAGAAATAGTAGATATTCATACCATGTCTGAAGATAGGTGGCATTATGCCAAATTATTGGCAACCTGCTGGAAAAGCTCTTTTTAAAGAATGTAGTAAAATAACAGTCAATGGCATTGGCAATTTCATACAAAAATATAAAATCAAATGAGAGTAAGGACTCAAACAGATGTCTGTTCATCAATGTTGGGACACTGCTTACAACAGCCAGAAGATAGAAATATCCAAATGTCCACTGACAGATGACAGATGAATGGATAACAAAATGTGTACATACATATAATGGAGTATTATTCAGCCTTAAACAGGAATGGAACTCTGATATATGATAAAGCATGGATGAACCTTGAAAAAACTGTATCAAGCAAAATAAATCAGACAAAAAAGAACAGATATTATATGATTCCACTTCTGTGAGAGACCTAGAAAATAAGATTCATACAGAAAGTAGAACAGTGGTTACTAGGGGGTGGAGGGAGGAGGAATGGAAAGTTCTTGTTTAATGGGTTAAGAAATTCAGTTTGAGAGATTTAAAAGTTCTGAAATGCAGTGGTAGTGATTGGGGGGAAATGCAAATATATTTAATGGCATTGAATTGTATACTCTAAGGCAGTTAAAATGGTAAATTTTATTATGTAAATTTTAATACAATAAAAAACTAATTGAGAAAAAATATATTAAAAAAATCAAATGAGAAATAGTGAATGGTTAAGTTCTCTGATTTGGATTTTTCTAATACATGTCATCAAGTAGAAAGAAACCTGGGTCCACCACCTCAAAGTCATGTACCCCGTGTGTTTATTACTCTATAATTCATGTCCACCATGATTATGAATGATGTATTTACATTAAGTACAAGTTCCAAACACAGAAATAGAGAAACTGAAGCAACAGATTTATGTCAACACAATCCCATCTGTTAACACTGTCCTTTGAACCCAGGGATGAAAGTCAGGTGGTAGGGCTGGGAGCGTCACCTTGGCTGTGAAGTCCTACTTTCATGTCATAGGGCACTTCTGGAAGGAAGCTCTGGAATGACCAACTCTGACTACTTGCAGATTTCCTACTAGTCCTACACAGGAAGTCATTCTTCCTCACCTGCATGAGTTCCTGTTTTGAGACCTAGGGGCTGGCGAGTTGAAATCCAGTTCCAGGGAGTGATGTCATCTCAACTGAGCTGTGATCCTGGTGACCTGCTCCCCATCCTGGTGTTGTTGCAGCCCTTCAGCTGGGGTTCAGGTTATAAGGGGACCAAAAAGGAAAATGGGGGAGTAGGATAACAGAACAAGGAAAAATGCTTGCACATTTCCTTCGTTCCACTGAAGCATTTTCTGCTTCCATTTAATGTGATGGGCGGACCTGGCCAATGGCAGCTGGAAGCTGCAGAGAGGCTCTTGGGATGGGGATAGGCTCTGTCACAGATCTTGAAAATACAAAGAATTAAAACATACAGAAAACTTTCATTATGTTTGTGGCACCATTTGGAAATGGTGATTTATTCTTTCATCTTTGGATAAAGTTAAAAAAAAACAGGCATTAACTTAAAACGTTTGTATTCTTTTGTAAACACGGTATGACTACAGGAGCAATATTAGCAACAGAAAGAAATAACAAACACAAATGTATAAATACTTACGTTCTTTTGACACAACATCAAGTAGATGAGGAGGTCAAATCTAGAAATCCTGTCAATACGTAATAAAATAGGATTGCCATTCAATCCCACTGAATCCTTTGGTTCTTAGGATACTCAGCCAAAAAACTAAAACAAAGTCAAACACAGTAAGAAGCAGAAATTGCTAACCTTTCAAAATGAAAGGAAGAGAGGTCTTTGAATAGAAAAAAAATGGTAAGCAATTAAAAGAAAGAGAGACTTCAATTTTTAGAGCATTTATTTTACATCATGATTCTTTAATTCTTATTAAGTTGATACAATTTGGGGAAATAAATACTCCCTTCCCTTTTTTGCTGCCTATGTATTAGTAGCGGTAGGAAGAACAGAATATGACAACAGGCAAAGGGTGTAGAAAGTGGAAAGATAAAGATAAAGAGAGAGAGCGAGCGAGCTGAGAGCTCACATGAACACTACTGTTAGCAATACCAACCAAGAAAGTACAGAGTTGACAACAGGAAGTGTTTTTTTCTTACTTCAGAAAGAATGAATGTGGGACCACATTTGATATGCATTAATTATATAGCATTGTGGTTGAGGTTTCCTATCAGACGTGATGTGTATCTTCTTTTTTTTTCTCATTTTTTAAGCTTCATAGATGACATTACGTGTGAAGCACTTTTTTAGTATATATATCTTGGTTAGCGAAAAGCACACTCAGCTGCCATGTAAAGGTCGTCCTTTCAAGTAACACTTCATTCTACACTCGGGGCTTCATCTCAGAGGAAGTTCTTAAAGGGCATTCCTTTTAATTGGGTTTACAACTCACCTGCACCACTAAATGCAGATAAAATAAAGATCACACCTTAGTTTGTATATAACAGCCCCTTGCAAAGGTAGCCAATATCTTGTCCAGACAGTAACTGTAAAGGAACTGTTTTCTCTCAGGCCTTTTCTTTTTCTCTCCATTTCCTCTAAAGTTCTTCATCCCAATGCTTGGTGTCCCGTAAGTGAGTGTGAAGCAGAGCTGCCTCCGTGCTAGAGATGCCTGTCGCAGAGAAGGCCAGAATGTGTGCAGAGAACCCTGCATTCTGTTCATCTCATCAGTTCTGCCCAATCCACAGGGGTAAAAAATGGATGAGATTTGATATCTTCAACACCAGCAACTCCAGCACCAAGCCGCTCCACAGGGTTGAACTGTAAGAGCTAAAAAGGAAGGATTTAAGTGAGTAGTGGGAATCTAACTAAAGAATCAAAGGAAAATAAAAACAGAATGAAAGGAAACTACTTCTAAATTCAACCTCAATAACAAATGGACTTGATGACAGCCAACTGACTATATTTCCTTGAAAAAGGGTTGTGTCTGTAACACCACTCTAGCTATGGGGTGCTGGGGAATATATTTGAGTTTATGGCTTTTCAAATGATATCACCTTGAGTAACTCACTTTGTTGCTATATACTATATAGCTATAGTATATCCAGTATATATCCAGTATATCTATACTATTTATCTATATATATATACTATACTATATATCTATATACTATAGGATAGTTACACCTATCAATTTCCTACTCCAAAAGTATGATCATGACATTAGTTAGATTTTGCGCCAAATTCTGAGAGATCCAGCTACCCCTTTCACAGTTAGAAAGTCTGAAAGGCACACTAAGTGTTTCAACCTCTAGTGAATTATATACACACCAGGACTAAACTTTACCTGAGGTCTGAATGTGTGTGTTAGCCGCTTCAGTCATGTCCAACTCTTTGTGACCCTATGGGCTGGGGCCCATCAGGCTCCTCTGTCCACAGAATTTCCCAGGCAAGAATGCCCCCCTCCAGGGGATCTTCCCAACCCGGGAACAAACCTGCGTCTGTTACCTCCTGCATTGGTGGGTGAGTTCTTAGCACTAGTTCTAAGCCCAAGGTCTGAATAAGCCAATTCATATTCCAAAATTGCTTTCTTTCAAAGAGCTGACTCACATAGAACAGTCTGATCCAATGAGGGAAATGTGTTTCAACTTCCTCACTAATAGGAATCAGGTCTAAAATAAGTTAATAATGTTATTTGCAACATGATTCGTTAAGAGCGGGAAAATAAAAGTAGTCATACACAGTAACAGATGACGCTGGTCATACTGAAAGAATGTGTTGCTTAAGACATTCAGGTATCCTCAAGTTTTTGTTTTAACAACTTTACTGAGAGATAATTTATATAGCACAAAATTTATCTGTTGCAAGCGTACAGCCTAATGATTCTTAGCAAATTTGAGGAGCTGTGCAACTATCACCACAATCTAGTTTGAGATCACTTTGATCGCCCTAAAAAGTTTCTTCATGTTGTTTGCAGTCCATCTACATTCCCATCTGCACCCCCAGGCAACCACTGATTTGCTTTCTATCTCTATAAACTTGCCCCTTATGGATATTTCATATAAATGAAATCATGAAATAGCTGCCTTCTTTCACTAAGCATAATGTTTCTGAGGTCCATCCGTGTTGTAGGTGTTGTAGAAGATGTCAACAGTCTGTTCCTTTTGGTTTCTGAAGAGCATTCCATTATTTGGATATAACTACTTGGGCTTCCCTGTAGTTCAGACGGTAAAGAATCTGCCTGCAATGCAGAAGACCCAGGTTTGATCCCCGGGTCAGGAAGATCCCCTGGAGTAAGGGCATAGCAACCCACTCCAGTATTCTTGCCTGGAGAATGCCATGGATAGAAGAGCCTGGTGGGCTACAGTCCATGGGGTTGCGAAGAGTTGAACATGACTGGGCAACTAACACCACTACTACTATTTGGATATAACATATTTTGTGAATCTGTTCACCAGTTAATGGACATATGGACTTCCCAGGTTGTGGCTACAATTAATTGTATTGCTTTTAACATTTACATATATGACTTCCTGCAGACATGTATTTTCATTTCTTTTAAGGACATTCCCAGGAGTGGGAACAGTCAGTTCTTTAGCTTTTTAAGAAACTACCAAACTTTTCTAAAGTATCTGTACTATTTTACATTCCTGTCAGCAATGGATGAGAGTTTCAGTTTCTCTATATCCTCAACAACACTTGATACTATCTTCTTTATCTAGTCCTTCTAGTGGGTATTAATGATATCTTACTTTGGTTTTAATTTATATTCCCTAATGACTAATAATGCTGAGCATCTTTTCATATACTTATTAGCCATTTATATAGCCTCCCTGGTGAATCTTTGTCCATTTTTATACTGAGCTGTCTGCTTATTGAGTTAAAGGGTTTCTTTATACATTCTGAAAACATATCAGTTACTGGATGTGAATGTATGTTCTCCCAGTCTGGCCTGTCTTTTCAATTTTTTACTGTTATCTTCTGAGGTGCAAATGGTTTTAATTTTAATGAAGCCCACTTTAGCATTTTTTTCTTTTATAGATAATATTTTGGTGTCACATATAATAATTCTTTTCTTAACCCAAGGTCATGAAGATTTTCTCCTATTTTTCCCTATGATTTTATAGTTTCAGCTCCACATATAGGTCTATGAGCTACTTTGAGTTAATTATTGCATATGATATAAATTAAGAGTCTTAGTTCATTTTCATTTTAGCATGCTAATATTTTATTTTCCCAACACCATTTGTTGAAAAGACTATTTTTCACCAAATTATCTTGGCATTTTTTATTGAAAAATCATGGGATGCAGAGGGACGTGAGAGGGGGATTCAGGATGGGGGGAACATATGTGCACCCATGGCTGATTTATGTCGATGTATGGCAAAAAACATCATAATATTGTAAAGTAATTATCCTCCAACTAAAATAAAAAAATTTTTTATAGAAGAATAAGGAAAAAGAATATTTAAAAATGAGTACAGTTAACGCAGGAAGCCTAACATCCAACTAGTAGGTGTTCCAGGAAAAAGAAAAATACATGGAGGAGTGAAGAAACTGTCAAATAAATAATATTTTAAAAACTTTCCAGGACTGAAATAAACACATTTACAGATCAAAAAAACAAAACAGTATACTACTCAGTTCCAGCCAAAGCCATACATCATCATAACAGAACAAATTTTTGAAGTATGAATATTTCAGTAAAAAATTATCATCATAAATTTTTATTAAGCATTTTAAGCGCTGACTTTTAATTGATAGTATAGTATACAATTTCTCATCTGCTATCAGCTGTTAGGTTATTTCCATAGTCTCTAGTCTGCACATGCTGCTAAGTGAAGTCACTTCAGTCATGTCCGACTCTGTGCGACCCATAGATGGCAGCCCACCAGGCTCCCCCGTCCCTGGGATTCTCCAGGCAAGAACATTGGAGTGGGCTGCCATTTCTTTCTCCAATGCATGAAAGTGAAAGTGAAAGTGAAGTCGCTCAGTCGTGTCCGACTCTTAGCGACCCCATGGACTGCAGCCTACAAGGCTCCTTCGTCCATGGGATTTTCCAGGCAAGAGTACTGGAGTGGGGTGCCATTTCCTTCTCCAATGCAGGAAAGTAAAAAGTGAAAGGGAAGTCGCTCAGTCATGTCCGACTCTTAGCGACCCCACGGACTGCAGCCTACCAGGTTCCTCCNCTCCTTCGTCCATGGGATTTTCCAGGCAAGAGTACTGGAGTGGGGTGCCATTTCCTTCTCCAATGCAGGAAAGTAAAAAGTGAAAGGGAAGTCGCTCAGTCATGTCCGACTCTTAGCGACCCCACGGACTGCAGCCCACCAGGCTCCTCCATCCGTGGGATTTTCCAGGCAAGAGTGCTGGAGTGGGGTGCCATTGCCTCCTCCCTGCTGCTGCTGCTAAGTCGCTTCAGTCGTGTCCACATACTCTGTACTAAATAAATGCTCAGTTCCAATTGAAAAAAAAAATTGTTTGGGATACTCTAGGTCCCTTGTCTTTTTTTTTTAATTAATTAATTAATTTTAATTGGAGGCTAATTACAATATTGTAGTGGCTTTCCCCATACATAGACACAAATCAGCCACGGATGTACAGGTGTTCCCCATCCTGAACCCCTCTCCCACCTCCCTCCCCATCCCATTCCTCAGGGTCATCCCAGTGCATCAGCTCTGAGCGGCCTGTCTCATGCATCGAATGTGGACTGGCAATCTATTTCACATACGGTAATATACATGTTTCAATGCTATTCTCTCAAACCATCCCACCCTTGCCTTCTCCCACAGAGTCCAAAAGTCTGTTCTTTACCTCTGTGTCTCTTTTGCTATCTTGCATATAGGGTCGTCATTACCATCATTCTAAATTCCATAAATATGCATTAACATACTGCATTGGTGTTTTTCTTTCTGACTTACTTCACTCTGTATAATAGGCTCCAGTTCATCCACCCCATCAGAACTGATTCAAATGCATTCTTTTTAACAGCCGAGTAATATTCTTTTGTGTATATGTGCCACAACTTTCTTATCCATTTGTCTGCCACTGGACATCTAGGCTGCTTCCATGTCCTGGCTATTGTAAACAGTGCTGTGATGAACATTGGGGTACACGTGTCTCTTTCAATTCTGCTTTCCTTGGTGTGTATGCCCAGCAGTGGGATTGCTGGGTCATATGGCAGCCCCTCCCTTGCCTTTTTAAAATACTCATTTCTAAAGTCAGCTAAACATTTCCCAATTTTGCTAATCTTTTCAAAGAACCAACTTAAGATTTAATTTGTCTCTTATTTTTATCTTCCAGCCAATGAAGATTTTCTCTTCACTGATTTCTGCTTTCTTTCTCCTGCTTGTTTTGATTTTGCTTTTTATAGTTTCTCTTTCTAGTTTCCTCAGTTAAAAGGTGAGATTTTCATTTGAGACCATTCTTTTCCTATATAGATTTCTAAAGCCATACATTTTTCTCAAGAACTGATCTACCTGCATCCTGTAAATTTTGATATATTGTGGATTTGTTTTCATTCCATTAAAAACATTTTATGGCATTTCTTGGGATTTCTTCTTTGACTCAGGCTATTTATAAGTGTGTTGTTTAATTTCCAAACATCTGTTATGGACTCACCAGATCTCTTTCTGTTGATGATTTCTAACAAAAAATTGTTACAGTCAGTGTATACTATGTGATTTCAAGCCTTTCAAATACTGAAACTTGTTTTATGGAATAGCAAATGATCCACCACAGAGAATATTTCGTGTGCATATGATAAGAACGTATTCTACAATCATTGTTCTATACATGTCCAAGTTGTCTGATAGTGTTGTTCAAGTCTTCTCTATATCATTACTGATTTTCTTTCAATGATCATGAATAGGGTATTAAAGCCTCCATTTATTATTGGAATATCTATTTTTCCTTCAATTCAATTGGACTTTGCTTCACATGTTTTGAAACTGTTGTTAGAGCATATACATTTATAATTGTCATATCTTCCTTTGTATTGATCCTCTCATCATTATACAAAATTCTAGTCTCTGCTAAGTCTCATCTTCACATCTATTTTATCTGATATTTAATAAAACCACTTCATCTCTCTTGTGGTCACTGTTTGCATTGTTTATCTTTTCCCACCCTTTTTCTTTCAACCTATTTGTGTTTATTAATTTAAGTATGCCTCTCATACACTGATAATTGGATCTTTTTTATCCAGTGAACAATCTTTGTCTTTAGCTTCACATGCTTAGAGATTCACACTGATTGTTATTAACACGGTGAGTTCACATTTGCCATTTTGCTATGCTTTCTACAGTTACTGCCTTTTCTATTCCTCTTTACTGCCTTGTTTTGTGCCAAATACTTTTTACTGTACTGTTTCAGTTCCTCTATTAATGCTTCTTGATTTATCACAGTCTACTTCAGATTAACACTAACTTACTTCTTCCAGTGAATGAAGAAATTTTGCGCTACTATGGTCCTATCCCTTCTGCCTTCCTTTGTCTTAAATGTTGTATTGTTGTTGCTGTTTAGTCGCTAAGTCATGTGTGACTCTTTGGTGACCCCATGGAGTGTACTCCACCAGCCCCCCTGTCCATGGGATTTTCCAGGCAAGAATACTGAAATGGGTTGCCATTTCCTTCTCCAGGGAATCTTCCAAACCCCAGGACTGAACCCAAGTCTCCTGCATTGGCAGTCAGATTCTCCACCACTGAGCCACCAGAGAAGCCCTAAATATTGTATATCTAGATGTCATTAAATACTACATATATAATCATTACATACTATATATTATATATGTTATAAACCTACTAGCATAATGTTATAAATATTGCTTTGTTCAACCTTATGTTTTTTAAAAGAAGTTGAGCAAAAAAATGAGAAAAAAACATATTTAGTCTTCTCTATTAATGCATATTTATCTTTCTAACATTCTTCATTTCTATGAATTCAAGTCACTATATGGTAACTTTCAGCCTAAGGACTTCCTGTATTATTCCTCATAAGACAGGTTTGCTAGGAATGAATCATTTTCTGTCTTTACTTGGAAATTTCTCTATTTCATTTTTATTTTTTGAAGGATAATTTTGCTGGATAAGGGATTCTTGACTGAAAGTTACTTCCTTTCAACACTTTAAATATGCCTTTTCACTAACTTGTCTTCCATTGTTTCTGATAAGAAGTTAGACATCAATGTTGAATATGAGTTGTTCTTGGCTGCTTTCAAAATTTTCATCTTTGTTTTTGTCTTTCAACAATTGAAAGATGAAATATCCCTATGTGGATCTCTCTGTATTTTCCAACTTAATATCCACTAAGCTTCTTGAATGCATTTTAATGTTCTTCATCAAATTTGTGACGCTTTTAGCTATTATGTCTTAAACATTTTTTGCTGCCCTTTTCTCTATGTTCTCTCTTTCTGGAACTCCCATTATATGTATTTTGGTGTATTGGATGTGAGAGTTGGACTGTGAAGAAAGCTGAGCACTAAAGAATTGATGCTTTTGAACTGTGGTGCTCGAGACTCTTAAGAGAGTCCCTTGGACTGCAAGGAGATCCAACCAGTCCATCCTAAAGGAGATCAGTCCTGGATGTTCATTGGAAGGACTGATGCTGAGGCTGAAACTCCAATACTTCGGCCACCTCATGCAAAGAGTTGACTCACTGGAAAAGACCCTGATGCTGGGAGGGATTGGGGGCAGAAGGAGAAGGGGAGGACAGAGGATGAGATGGCTGGATGGCATCACCGACTCGATGCACATGAGTTTGGATGAACTTCAGGAGTTGGTGATGGACAGGGAAGCCTGGCGTGCTGCAATTCATGGGGTCGCAAAGAGTCAGACACGACTAAGCGACTGAACTAAACTAAAATATCTTACAGCTCTCCATATCCCTGTTCATTTTTCCTCAAATATTTTTAATCTGTTTTTCAGACTGAATAATTACTATCATTCTGGTCTTGAAGTTCTTTGACTTTTCCTTCATCTGTCTCAAATTTGCTGTTGAGATGCTCCAGGGAATTTTTTTTACCTATTTAATTCTTCATTTCAATTATAGTACTTTTCAACTTGTGAATTTCTATTTGGCTCTTTTTTTAAAAAATATGATTTCAATATCATTGAGAATCTTTATTTACTGATTCATTACTGTCTTAATTTCCTTTAATTCTTTTCTAATTGATTCTTTTCAGTTGTTCTGGGTCTTTGGTGCTGCATGCGGGCTTTCTCTAGCTGCAGCGGCAGGGGCTACTCTCTTTGTCGTGGTACACCAGCTTCTCACTGCGGTGTCTTCTCTTGGGGAGCACAGGTTCTAGGCGCACGGGCTTCAGTAGCTGCGGCACGCAGGCTCTAGACTGCAGGCTCGGCAGCTGTGGTGCACAAGCTTAGCTGCTCCCTGATATGTGGAATCTTTCTGGACCAGGAATCGAATCTGTGTCCCCTGCACTGGTAGGTGGATTCCTATTCACTGTAACACCAGGGAAGTCCTCCTTTAAGTTATTTATACACAGATTCCTTTAGTTCTTTGAATATAACTATAATAACTGCTTTGAAGTCTTCACTATATCCAAAATCTGGGGACACCCAAGAGCAACTTCTATTGACTGCTTTTTTTCTCTGCTTATTTTGTTTCTGTGAATATCTTAACAACATTTTGCTAAAAATGAGACATCTTAGACAATATATTTTAGTGACTCTGCTGCTGCTGCTGCTAAGTCACTTTAGTCGTGTCCAACTCTGTGCGACCCCATAGACGGCAGCCCACCAGGCTCCGCCATCTCTGGGATTCTCCAGGCAAGAACACTGGAGTGAGTTGCCATTTCCTTCTCCAATGCATGAAAGTGAAAAGTGAAAGTGAAGTGGCTCAGTCATGTCTGACTAGTAGGGACCCCATGGACTGCAGCCTACCAGGCTCCTCCATCCATGGGATTTTCCAGGCAAGAGTACTGGAGTGGGATGCCATTGCCTTCTCCGCTAGAGTCACTCTTTCCATGAAGATAGTTATCATTGCTGTTTGTTGGTTTATTCTTTGGTAACTTTTTTCAGCTAGATTTGTAAATCTGCTTCCCCCCAGCCCCACCTCCAACTATAATAAGCAGAGGTTGACAGACCTGCTCATTTTTTTTTCTTTCTTAATAAAAAAAGTTTTATATTTTCATTTTTAAGCTTGGTTTCCTAAGGGTCACCCCTGTGCCTACATAACTTAGGGATCAACCAGTGATTGAAAAGGGTTGCCAAGTCTGTACAACTTTATAATTTCCTTTTTTGAGAAGAGAACTTTCCAACCTTCTCATATATGGCTAGTTATTTGCATATGAGAATATCCCTAAAGCATATAGTTTTTTCTTCAGAATTTAGTCAACTGCAATAAAATATCTGGATAATTACATTAATGGTTCCACAACTGTAGGAAATCCCACTACTCAAATTAAACCTACACATTTGTTTCTTCTTTTTCCTTTATTTTTTCTTCATTCACTAATCATTAATTCAATTATTTATATAAAAATATCAGTTGATTTCCTATTGGGTGCCAATGCATTACTTTTCTAGACCTTTTCGACATGTATCACCAGCAGTTGCCTCACTCTTACACTGGCAACCCTATACTATAATTCAACTACATACTTCATCAAATTATAAATTACTACATGTCATGAGCTCTCAATGCCGCTCTATCAATAATAATAATACAAAATATTTATGTGACACTTACTGTGTACTAGGCATTATTCTAATTGCCTTGTATAAATTAGTTCTTTGAACTCACAACAACTCTATGAATAGTTACTATAATTATCTCTGTTTTATAGATGAGAAGATAGAAACTTGTTTAAGGTCCTATTAGGCAGCAGACAGCAAGGATACGATCTGAATTTAGGTACTAAGTCTCCAGAAGCCATGCTGTTAACCACAACATTACACTGCCTTATGAGTGTGTGATCTGCAAATGCCAAGAATCTATTACTTCACTTTGATATTACCAAATCCACAAGGGCAGTGAAGTATATACTTCAAAAGACTGTACTCTCAGTGTTTTCACTTGACATTATTGTATCCAGCATTCAAAATGAATTTTTATTAAAGTGTATTGAGTACAAAGAATTTTTATTTTAGAAGTTGCTAAAGCGTGTTAAGAGAAAAGCTGGTATTATAAAACAAACATCTAAGAATATTCTAACATAGCAAATCCATTTTAAAAATCAGACAATTCTTATCTACTGATTGAGATGTGGAAGGCATCAAACATTTGAATATAAAACTAAAATACTACACATTGGTAAGAATTAACTATAACTATAGCATGTTTTTTAATATTTCAGCAAATATGTAAACATGTAAGTTCTCTCTTTCTTGTTACAATTGGTTTTTTGACCCCCATTCTCTCCAAACTATGACCTCATTATGAAATTCCAATGAAAATTCATATTTTGACTTTTACTAAAGTCAATTTACCTTAGTTCATGAACTCTTCTATAAATTTGTAAGTATAAATCCATAGGCAAAAATATAACTGTTTTACCCATAACTGTCTTGCTTATTCTGCCATTTAAAATATTAATACTATCCCAGATCTTCTGAGAGATTTCACAAAGGTTCTTCTCCTAAGAGAATGTGTTGACCAGTGGCAAAACCAAGACAGTCACTGCCAACTTCCTTTCTCTTAAAGAACAGACAATAAAGCTGAGCAAATGGAAGCACGGAAATTTGTTTCGATGGTCTTTTTCTCATATAATATCTTTCAACTGACAAAGCAATTGTATCATAAAGAACTAAGAGTACACTGTGAAGTACAAACATACATGCTCTGAGGATCTGTAAATTGTAAATATATATTTTTTAATTGCATTCAAAATGTAACTATGCTTACTTCAGCACCATTCACTTGGACTGAGTTGACTAAACCATGGGTACAGGGAATTATGAACTCTAGGAAGAAAGCAAGCAGCTAAAAAGACCAAAGAGAGGAAAATCTCCTCAAAGTGGAATCATTCTTTCCATATAAATCGCTTGATGATTTTTTAAAATAACCTCTATGAACTGTGAGGTAGTGGAAGAGGAAAGTCAAAATGACAGAGTGCTAATCCTGCCAAGAGACCTCTTTTCCCTTTCCTGACGATGTTTCCTTAACGTGAGTGGTAGTTTCCTTAGGCAGGCCAGGGACAGAATGCTGCTTTACTATAAGTATGCTCTATAACATACATACACATCTGCACAGGGGAACTTAACATACCCTAAGCTCAGACTCCTTACAATATAAACTCTGACAGACAGGAGCAGCAGATCTTTATTAATTAATGTGGGGAATTCTATTCTCAGTATTTGTCATGATGACTACCTCTTTAAGAAAGAGAAACAAACAACAGCAGTTGCTACCCTTCCTTAAATTAATAGACAAAAAAAAAGACTTCGAATTTACCTTGCTATTCCACAACAGATAAGAGGAAAATAGAGGAGATGTCCTTTCTCTCCATTAGAATGAAATGTTTTATGCATCTTTACATTACCTCTTAATTCTTTTACAAAGTGCTCAGGGTACTCTCATCTCACTATTTTCAACCTAATTATGTTTCTTTATATTTTACATACTCTGGACAAATGAATCTTCCTGAAGCACAACTCTGATCCTTTCATTCTTTGTGCACAATAACTTCAAATCTCAATTCTTTCCTGAATTAAATTCTCCCCTGGTATTCATGATAAGAGAATCTCAGCTTCTCTTTCCACATCCATTTACTACTATTACCCATCCCTATAGTCTCCCTGTACTCTAGATAAACCAAACTTTTGATTTCCCAAATTGAGTCTTTCTGACTCAGTCCTCACCTTCATTCAAAATTTTCATTCCTCCCAGCTACTCCCCCACATCTAACCTTCTGGCTAAGGCTCCACAAAAATAACACTCACTACACAAAGCCTTCCCTAACACCACCACTGCATCAGTTATAACACCTCTTTATCCTGACTTGCTGAAGTATTTTTTAAACCTCTCTGATAGCCTTTATCAAATCCATCTGTGATATAGCTATTTGTGAGTCTCAGGTTTGCAGCTTATGACACAATGCCTTTATATATATTTGCTGAATGGAACCAAAATCACTGCCTAAGAAAATACTAGATAAATCTTTTCTTAATATAGTATCCCCTCCTCTTTTTTTTTTCCTCTCACTTTTTTTTTTTTTACAAATTTTGTTTTCCCTGATTTAAAAAATAATTTATGTTTCATTAAACAAAAACTTTGGTTCTTCATCTTTTTCAAATAAGTTTTCCATTGATATTTTCCCAAAAGTGAAAGGGATCACAGTTCTCACAACTCTTGTTGATCTGTGGTGAGTCTGCCATAAAGCTAGACAAGCATTTAAATGTAGGGAATCAATTTAAGGAGCTCACTAGAGTGAGCCTACCTCTGGGATACCAAACTTTAATTATCAATAGTCTCTTTCTCCAAAGCCACCAGAGATACACTAACTGACAGCAATATTCCAGTTCCATGAATGGCTCTAAAGTGATTTAACTTGGCAGGATTTTCTACCACTTCTCTCCCAACCAGCCAATTCTTAAGCTTATCAATATGAATTAAAGATTTAAAATAGCCATTTATGAAATGCCGAGACTAGCTCGAAGGAATAAACGCTTCAATAACTTAAAAAAAAAAAAAGGGAAAAAGGAGCCATTCATATATGCTTACAAAATATAAAGCAGCTACAGACAGGCTTAAAAGCAATACTTAAATCTCACGCCTACACAGATATATGGAATTGACTAAATATTAGCCTGGATTTCAGAAATTAAAAAAAAGTAATACAACTTTTAACTGTTCTCTCTGACATCACCAATACTTAGATAATAACAGAAGCCTAAAGATACACAGTACTAGTTCTGAATGTGTAATTACTAATGGGTCTTTCTTGCCCCAAACTAATTTCTTTAAGGTTTTAGAGCTGTGGGCTCTGCCAATTTGCATGGTTGATACACTTGGCCAATAGGTCAATTAAATTACCTGTTGAATGAGTGAGCGAGCCTCTTCAGAGACACATTCTGGCATATTCAAAGTGGTGTGAGTACTTATTCCTGCTGGGTGGCACTCAACCAGAGTCTGAAACAATCAATCACATACACTTCTTATCCGAAATAACATCATATTCTGTTTCATCACAAGGTTTACAGACAGCAAATACAGACAGCTCAACAACCACCTTCGCTGCAGTGCCCCCCTAAGCAGTCTAGGACAAAGGCTATGAGCCTCAAGAACGTCTAACTGAGAAAAAGGCAGTCATCAAAATCACATTATAAGCTTATGCCACTTGCCCTTTTCCCTTAGATAAAAAGAAAACAGTCCATAATAGAAAGCCTAAAACAGGATTCCATATCTCGGAAATTTTTTAATGTTCTTAAAAACGTCCAAAGTCGAGAATTTGATAATAATGATGTTTTTTATATGTATAGCACCTTATGGCTCAAATGTATTATTATCTATAGGTGATTTGTATATTTCACAACAATGTTAGGAGCTCAGTATTAACTACATATTTAAGGGAGATGACTGCTTACAAAGGTTTGACTGTTCATTTCTTCTATTTTACTCCCAGGAGGCAATTTGCACAATGCTCTATTAGAATCTATTAACCTCAAATATCTTACTTAAAAGTTATTGATCAGAAAGAGTATGAATTCTGTACATAAGCCAGAACAGAGAGGAAAAATTTACAGTGTTGAGAAAAAAAATCATGCTACCTTTAATATCTACATTCATTTTCTAAAGTGCTAATTCCCTCCTGATTTCAGACAGGTGTTTAAAACAGAGAATTCTAACAAATCCTTATACAACCCTTACAGGTTTAACTCTGTTAAAACTGAATCACAGAAAAAGAAGAGAAAGAATGTCTAGTCTGATATCTTGCTATGTACTAACACTGTGACATAACAGAATTTTACTATCTACTTATTCAATGTAATACAATTCTACTTTTTTAAAAGCCTGGAATCTTGATAAACTTGCATTTTTCTGGTGTCCCATCCCTTTTGATATCAAAGTTCTCTTACTTAGTCCCCAACCTAAAAACTAAAGGCAAAGGCTAAATATTCTCAATTTGAAATCAAGGTAGCATCTGGATAAACTTATTAAACCTCCAGGTCACTGCTTACCTTGCCAGTGAGAAGTTCAAAGAGGACAGCACCCAAACTCCACCAATCACAGGCTTCAGTTTCTTCCGTGATTGCTCCAACCTCTAAACACACCAAAAAAGGTTGATATTAAAATTCCAAAGGTCAATTAAACTCTCAAAATTAACATGTATTAGCAAGGTGACCTTTTTAATGCTGAGAGAGCACATACTAAATACTACTGGGCTTTCAAAATTCCTGAAAGTTACTTATCCCTTTGGTCACCTACTGTGGCTGCATTTTTTTTTCCATGCAGTCATATATTAAACTGAGACATTTGTTCTTTAGCTGATAGAGGGACACCTTCAAGATGCTATACTTAAAAGTTACATGAATCTACTAGATCAGCATTTTGCTTAATTTTTCAAATTTGAGAATATACAGTCAACTCTATCTCAGAGGTCATTTTTTGTTTTAGAAATAAAGACTCTAGGTTTCAGAAGGAACTTCGAAAATTATCTAAACCAGTATTAATTATCCTTTGAGTTACAGACCAGAAACCAGAAAGGTGAAAGGTCTTGTCCAATGTCATATAGTAAATCAGCAGCAGAACTAAGACCCAGTTTATAGTATCACCCCTCTCCTATATAATCAGTTGTTTTCAACTAAAGAAGGAGCATGTGAAATGCAAATTTGTTATTCAGAAGTACAGACAGATATGATGTTTTAAGCCACAACTGAAACTACTGGCTAAGATAAGGGCTTTTAGAATATCTCCAAATTACAATTTTATCTGTGTTATCCCTATCTCTCACCAGCACAAGTTCCTGAAATGTAATCGTTTTCAGGTGTAATCTTTCAGGTTTCTCCACAAATCAACAATAACTCCTCATTTCACCATTTTTGAGGTTTTTAGCCTACACATGTTTTGATGTCTTCTTGTCCTTTCCTAATAAGATCCAACTAGTCACTAAGCCTGAATATATCTGCCCTTCTATTTCCATTAGACTGACAAAACATGCTTGATATTTGTCTGCAGGTAGCCCACAACTCATAATAATCATGTTGAAGAAGCTTTGTAAGTAGTTAGGTTGGAACCTGGACTATAATAATAAGTGGAAGAGGTGTTCAGGCGCCCAGTCTTTTAACGGATACTTAGCAAATCTACTACGTTGGAAAATCAAAAAGACTTGTAATACAGCTTGAGTTTTAAGTTTTGAAGTAAAGGTCACAGGCATCAGAAAAAGAGCCATTTCTATGCAGAATACTGAAATCATTCCATTGCAGCAACCTTCTTCCTTATCCCTGCCCCTTTCTGGGTTGCCAAAGGCCTACGTTCAACTACACCCTCCACACCAGCGCCCACTCAGTCTTTCCCGCCACAGTTGTGCTACCCACCAAATGACAACCTCTATCCTCTAACTCAGCTGCTCTCAGCTAGGTGGTAAGAAGAAAACATAGATATTTAACTAACTCAAATTATTGTGTGAATGACCAAAAGTCTCCTAATCCCGTGAGAGCCATTTGCATTCACAAAATAGCCAATTTGTTTGAAAAACTGAGAACTACCTTACCATCTGACAGCAAAGGGTCAGTTACTCATATACTGGCACATCAATGAAACATTACCATATAAGCATTTTAAATGATGTATTCACACAAGGTTGAAGTATGTAAGTAAATGTCTGGATATATTAAATTTTAAAAAACAAGCTATAAAACAATAGAATCTTAATTTTAAAAATATGTATTTTTTTTTCTAAGAGACTGGTGAGAAAATACAACAAAATGTTTTAGTTTTTGCCTCTGGGATAGTGCGATCTTTATTTTCATTCTATACTTACTAACCTACATGAATATCTAAGTGGTATAATTTTAAACATATAGTGAAATGACATGAAAACTTCATTTAGGCTTGCTGGAGCAGGAAAGATGAAGCTATTATAGGTCAGTCCTCCCTAAGAACCTGTCTGCCTACAGTCTGCTCTACAACTTCACACTTGAACTTAGCCAAAAGCCTGAGAAGCGATCCTCTACTTTAACTATAATTGTATAATATATTTGAGACAGTAGAGGACTAGGAATCAAGAGTCCTGGACCGAGAACCTTGAGGAATTCACTTGATCTCATTCTAACATGAGGATTAGATCTGAGGGCCTCTAGGTTAAATTTAGCTGTATAATCTACAATTCTGACACTTACAGGTTTCCTGAAGGAGATTTTCTTGAGGGACCATTCCTTGGGGGCTCTCCTTCAAAGTGCTTACACTACCCCTCCCAGATTCAAATACACTACCCCCACCTCCATTCCCAACATCCACACAGAGAGCCACCATCACCTTCAGAACAGTGCTCTAGAAACTTTGGAAAGGATGTGTGTTCTTAGAAACATTTGAAAAGTAGAAGAAATTTACCACAGCCCTGTCATCATATATAACCTTTTGCACATTTCCCTCTAGCCTAAGGCAGGCAACGGATTATATCACTTACCTATTCAAAATTCTGAAATGGCTTCTCGCTAACATTCAGTAACATTCAAATGTCTTGCTTAACCAGGCATGTATACATTCAAGTCTCCATAATGAGGTCTCATGTATTTGATTCATTCAAACCAACATTTATAAACAGTACTAACTAGGTCCCCTACTAGGCACCATTGCTCTGCAGAACTCTATGTACTTACTATGTTGCTAAATAACATGACGCTAAAGTCAGCTTCCCCCCTAGCAGGGTTAATGGCTTTCTTTTTAAATATCTTGCTCAAGAATATGTTATGTCATTTTCTTTAATCCTATAGCAAGTACGATATACTCCTTACTTTTATAAAGGTGTTGTATGTTCACAACTCAAGACCCCAAGTTAATGACCAGCCATCTGTTTGGAATGTGGCACCTCCAAGTCTAACTTTCTGTGTATGTTGCTAGTGGGCATGTACTGCGATAATGATAGTTGCAACAATAAAACAGTAGCTAACATCTGCTGACTGCTAACTATATGTAAGGAACTGTGTTTAACATTTTACACGAATTACTTAAAATTTCCAAGCATCCTTATGGAGAACTTACTTGCGCAGAAAGAATTTGGAGGAGAAAGAATACTATATTTGTGTGTTCAGGCAAAGTGGGAACACCTGATCCCGTCAGCTCAGATTAAGTTGTGAAAATCAGACATGTGTTGTAGGGTCTAATGACATGCCCTGAAGAGCTCTAGACTAGAATCACACCCCAAGCCTCGCTCATAACGGTTTCCTGTCACAACTGAGCAAATGGTCACTGGGGTAAGTCTTCGCAAGGTAATCGATGGCTAATACAATTTATAAAGGGCCCTTTCAAATTCAGCTAAGGTCCAAACCGCCATCACCAGTGCAGCCTAGACGACCAAGCACTATGCGTTTGCCTGCTTCCCAGATCACCGCTAGGAAGGCAACTGGGGGTGAAATGTGTTACCACGTGTGTGTGGGGGGGGCCTCCTTGGTGCTACCATAAGCACAGTGCATCTTCCTGAGCATGAAAGATTTTTATGTGTGGGAGGGGGCAGGGTGTTGTTTTATTATTATTAAAAGAAACACAGACCCATCATGTAAACCGTACATGGATTTGCAAGATAAAAAGACCTCAAAGCAAGGTCAGGATCACATGACTAGTCTCAGCGGGCCCCATTTCATATCACCTCTACAGTCAGAACTACTTGGGCAGAAAAGTCTGAGAGGCACTTGGAGAGGCAGACAAGGTGCTATGCCTCTCCTGGTTTTCCGCAACCTCGCTCAACTAAGACGTCTAAGAACAAGGTTCACTGGTTTTTTACGCTGCCTTGAAGTCTCTCACAATTTTCCGCCCAAGTCCTTAACAGGTAGGTAACAACCAACAGAGCGCTTCAAAACAAGCCTCAGGCTGAATGTGAGACAACACAGACAGTAGCAAGAGACCCAGACAGGCCCTAAAGCCAGCGCACTTCCCACTTCCAGGGGGCTCACTGTTCGGCCCAGGATGCGCTACACAGCACCCCGTGTGACCGCTGGCGACACTCTAGCACCATCAACCTTAGCCTACTTCATCTACTCCCCATCTCTTTTNCTAAAGCCAGCGCACTTCCCACTTTCAGGGGGCTCACTGTTCGGCCCAGGATGTGCTACACGGCACCCCGTGTGACCGCTGGCGACACTCTAGCACCATCAACCTTAGCCTACTTCATCTACTCCCCATCTCTTTTCCCCTCTTCCTTCTTCCACAAACGGCCTGCTTCTTTTCCCCTCCCCTAATTCTCGCTTTCCTCCCCTCACCCCTTGGCCACCATTGGTTAAGCTGAATTTCTAAAGCACTTGAGCCTAAAGAAACTACTGAACCCCCAATCTAAGAAAAAGTGCACCTGAAAATCTGGAGGCAGCTAGGCTGAATATCATCTTTAATCTGACTGGACTAATAAAGACAGCAACTTTGAAAAGTTAATTTTTTTTTCCTCATGGAAACCTAGAAAAAGACACTAAACAATTTTAAATCCATCCCCTTAACAATGCACCTTGAACTACTTCAAAATGAGTTTATATTAAGCAGGGATTCATTAATTAATGTGAAACTAACATCATAACCAACTGTCCTTGATTTTAATAGATAACTCTGAACTACAACAAGGAGCTTTGTATTCAGATAAGATACAAAGAACCTCCCAATGGCTAAGAAAATATAAATGTTAGAACTGGAAGCAGAGAGTTACAAAATTTCTCCTTTAGGGTTTTAAAATAGAATCTCACTTTCTTTTAATAATCAAAATAAAATATTTTGGTTGTCTTTTTAACATTCTTTATAGATCGATAATTCTTAGATTAAAATTTTAAAGATACACTCTGAAATCTCATTGCCAAAAAGAAGACTGAGGTTGTGCAATTGTCAAAACTAATATTCTAAGACTGCTTANATCAAAATAAAATATTTTGGTTGTCTTTTTAACATTCTTTATAGATCGATAATTCTTAGATTAAAATTTTAAAGATACACTCTGAAATCTCATTGCCAAAAAGAAGACTGAGGTTGTGCAATTGTCAAAACTAATATTCTAAGACTGCTTATTTGTAAAGCCTATACAAAATTTCAAGCATTAAACAAGACTGCCGATTCATATATAAAGCTACATGATAGCTACTACAAACACAAGGTGAATAGGTATGTATATCTAAAGTCAAACACAGAGAATATAAAGAAATATCAAATAAATCTGTGAGGCTTCTTTTAAAAGCTCTTATACTCTTACACTCTTTTAAAGTATAATGTAGTAACG
>SJYV01050212.1:0-10565 GCA_006410875.1 Neotragus pygmaeus
ACCTATAATTCATTATTTTGATTCTGCATGAATATCCTTACAACAAAATATGAAGAATCTGTAACTACTTAATATGTGTGCTTCATTAAGGTTATTAAAATGTATATCCCTTTAAAAATTAATTTAAAAACTAATTAGAGGTGGAGTGTAATCACACAGCAACAATATATTTTTTTATATTCAGGAAATATGTCAGTCCCTTCACACTAGTAATTGCTAGGTATTTCAAGACAAGAAAATCCTAAAGACAAATAGCAGTTGACTTAGATTTCTCACGGCCGTAATAATCACACACACACACAACAAAAGTCAGAGTGACTTTAGCCAAAATCAGCGAATACAAACACAAGGTGCTATTAGGTGAAGAAGAGATTTGATCCTTTGACTGGACCATCAAGCCCTAATCTCTAGTATCTTCTTCTTCCAGAACCCACAGAACATTTATAATCTACCCACTCATCTCAATTTGGTAAGAGCCTCACAAGGTCATTTAAGCACGTCTTACTATTCCTCCAAAAAAAAAAGAATGAAATTTTGCCATTTGCAACAACATGGATGGATTTAGAAAGTATTATACTGAGTGATGTAAGTCAGAGAAAGACAAATGCCACATGATATCACTTATATGTGCAATCTAAAAAATACAAAAAAAACCAGTGAATATAATAAAACAAAAGTAAAACAAAACAAAAAAACAGACCCACAGATATAGAGAACAAAGGAGGGGTTACCAGTGGGGAGAAGAAATAGGGAAGGGCAATACAGGTGTAGGGGCTTAAAAGTTACGAGTTAGTACGTATAAAATAAGTTACACAGAAAGACTGTACAACATAGGAATGCAGCCAATACTTTATAATAACTATAAATGGACTATAACCTTTAATTTGTGAATTAATACGTTATATGCCTGCAACTTATATAATAGTGAACATCAACTGCATCTCAATAAAAATGCTAACAAAATAAATAAATAAATACGTCCTACTTGTAACCTCTGTGTTTCCTCCAGGCATNAATTTGTGAATTAATACGTTATATGCCTGCAACTTATATAATAGTGAACATCAACTGCATCTCAATAAAAATGCTAACAAAATAAATAAATAAATACGTCCTACTTGTAACCTCTGTGTTTCCTCCAGGCATATCTGGAAGAGAGAAAGTTTTACAAATGTAATAGTCAATTCAACACCTAGTATTTACCGTATTCAGTAAGTGAACAACTAACACTTATTGAATGAATTAACACATTTCTGAATATGCCCTCCATATTCCACGTAAAGTTTCACACCTCATAACTGTATATACAAATGTTTGTTGGGAATAGATTATAGCATTTATTATAATCAAGCAGTATCCTTTTTTCACTTATTTATTTGCAATTTGGTGTTTGGGACAGACTGGGATTTCAAAACACATGTACTTGAATGAAATTCAATTTCAGAAAGTTGAATTTTTGTAGTACTTCTTTGTTTCCAATTTAATGTTTCAATGTCATTCTATAGACACCCTGACTGCTATTAATTATAGAACACTGTTAACTTGACATCACTACATTGATCAATTCTAAATTTCTAACTCTGTACATTTCTTCTTTAGTCATCCTATTTCCTACTGGTCATTGAAAGAAAACACATTTTTCCAAAGCTTGTTTTATTTACTTAGTAGAGTATCTGTCCTCTGAAAGTTTGGGATGTGTATGTGTTGTGGGAAAAGGAGGAGGTCTAAGGTTAACAGGTCTAAGTTGGGGAGATAGTCATATGACTCTCTACATCAATCAGACTTGACACCATGTAGCACAGCNTCCAAAGCTTGTTTTATTTACTTAGTAGAGTATCTGTCCTCTGAAAGTTTGGGATGTGTATGTGTTGTGGGAAAAGGAGGAGGTCTAAGGTTAACAGGTCTAAGTTGGGGAGATAGTCATATGACTCTCTACATCAATCAGACTTGACACCATGTAGCACAGCGACGTCTCTGTTCAAGTAGGAAAGAAAATTATTTAATTTTATCTTAATAAAGACTCAGATGGTAAACAATTTGCCTGTAATGTGGAAGAACCAGATTCGATCCCTGGGTTGGAAAGATCCCCTGGAGGAGGAAATGGCAACCCATTCCAGTATTCTTGCCTGAGAAATTCCATGGACAGAGGAGCCTGCCCAGCTATAGTCCACAGGGTCATGAACAGTCAGATACGACCAAGAAACTTAACACACACAAAGGCTTACTAAACTTAGTTAGCCTTAAGTCTCTTAACAATAATACATGGTTCTATATTCTAGGTTCTGGCTCTTCTATCTATTTCCAAGTATGCCTCACATTCTTTCAGAGTAGTTCTTCAACACATGCCACATTAATCTATTCTGTGAATGAAACCATTTTGACATCACACACGCAAGTCTGGATACGCCACTAGACCTGACCCATTTTTTAGAACTCAGCCAAAGACTCCACATGTCGTAACGCTCTGCTCTGTTTCCAGTGTCTCTGATGTGGTCTTGAATTGGTAATTACAACCCTGCGTACATCACCTCTCCAGCTGAAATAACGAGCAACATGGTGGAAAAACCATGCATCTTTTCAAATAACCAGCATCTAACACAGTATCTTAAACCTGGAAACTAACATTCATGTCAATAATTTTAAATTATTATAACTTCATATTTTAAAACATTTTTCTTCATAAAAATCTTCTTGTTTTGCTTTCTAAATTTTCCCAACTACTATCATGAATGATTTTTTTTATTGATGAAGAATCACCTCTTCTAGTTACTTGTCCCTGGATTGGCTGAAAGGCACAGCAGATATAAAAGATGACTTTGGGTTTCAGAAGTTGACAGGGCATAGGTATCGTATTCTAAAGACAGACCCTGTGAACCAAATTCTAGCACCAGGTGAGGATGGAATACAGAGAGATCTCCAGCAGGTTTTGGTTAAAAGTATTAACATTGGATTGTAGTAAAAAGACAACAGACATTTTACATTTGCTCTGGTTGGTTAGAAAAGATATGTCCTCAAGAGAGAAAGCACATCAGGTCCCGACCTAAGTAATGTTGTGCTGAGTATCATCAACTGACTTCAGAACTGTAGGAATAATAAATGCTTCTGATCAATTTTTCAGATAACTTTGTCCATGAAATTATAAATTAGTCCATTAAAACTAGTAATTCAAAATACAATTAAAAATGAGGATGCTTAATTATATTTAAATTAAAGAAGGCCTAGTCTTGTGGGAATCTTTTTTGTAGATGAGTTGCATCAGGATCGCCTTGGTGCACTAACATTACATAAGCAGCCTCTGATTCCATTCTTGGGACATCATCCTGGCTAGGTCCAGGGTGGCACCTCCTGCTCAACACATAAATCCCTTTAATGAACCTCTGCATAGTGCTTAGGGGACCCTTATGAAATATAATCTCTGCAGAGAGAAAGCAACACACGTCTGGGAATCATCTGCACAGTGATAACAGTTTGGAAGTTCCACAATATACCTGAGCTAAATGTTTCTCTCTCTTTTTTAATTCTCTATCAATAAAGAATAAGAAGCAAATCAAATCCTTTTCCATATGGTGACCTTTTAAATTCTTGCATTCCATACTGAATGGACTGAACTGTAAACAAATAATGCTTAAGTCAACATCCATTAGGTCACCTTATGCCACATTCAAATCACTTTAAATATTTACAAAGCCTCTGGTCCATAAAAAAACAGCACAACATGTTAAGAGTGAAGAAATAAAGATAAATCATCCTTCATCACTGCACTGACAGAAGCAGAGAGAGACTTGAGCATCTGAAAACAAGAGAAGAGACACGGAGAGGAGTCCTGGTTCAGAGGCACCAGGAAGAGTTGGGGGAAGATAATGCAGTGAGTTGTGATTGAAATAAACACAATCAACTGTACCGACCACGTGGAGAAAAGGCAGCCCAGTGAAAGTATTAACTTAAAGGAAAGTCATAAAAGCTTCTAATTTCATGAAGTGAAACTGTTCACTTCTGTTCAACCGAAGCTTGGCAGAGGTTGGGGTTAGAGTGACAGGAACTGAATTGCTAAGAACCCGTCTCTTGATTTTTGAGGAATGTCATCAACAGCTCTTATTAAGTGACTTAACATGATCAGATGTGAGATTTAGGGCAATCACACCAGCAGTTCTGGGGAAAGTAAGTTGGAAGAACAACCAGGAAGTTTTGACAGTGACAAGGGTAAAAATAAAAATAAAAAATAGCTTCCCCTTTTAAGGGAAGGATTGAAAATCTGGGGTCAAGATCGGAGGCGCCTGTGGGGAGAGGAGTCCGGGCTGTAGACCTGAATGGATGCAGCCAATCGGAGTCAAGGTCCTTCCATAAATTGTCGAGTCCCTTAGAGCAGCCCCAGTGGCTCAGACGGTAAAGCGTCTGTCTACAATAGGGAAGACCCAGGTTCCATCCCTGGGTTGGGAAGATTCCCTGAAGAAGGAAACTGGCGATCCACTCCAGGACTATTGCCTGGAAAATCCCAAGGACAGAGGAACCTGGTAGGCTACAGTCCATGGGGTCGCAAAGAGTAGGACACGACTGAGCGACTTCACTGTCACTTTCACTTTTAGAGCAGCCCCAGCTTCCAAGCAGGAACCAGGGCGTCGTCCATGGGATGAGGGAACCAGAGGCAAGGACATTCCAGTCTTCCCCCAGTGCAGATGAACACGAGCATTCACAGAAGAGACGGGAGCCCCGGGGTGCTGCCAAGGACGAGTGAGAAACACAAGCAAAAGCACACAGTAGTATCTGGTTTGGAGAAGGCAATGGCACCCCACTCCAGTACTCTTGCCTGGAAACTTGCAGTCTATGGGGTCGCAAAGGGTCAGACACAACTGAATGACTCCACTTTCACTTTTCACTTTGTTGCATTGGAGAAGGAAATGGCACCCCACTCCAGCGTTCTTGCCTGGAGAATCCCAAGGACAGAGGAGCCTGGTGGGCTGCCGTTTATGGGGTCGCACAGAGTCGAACACGACTGAAGCGACTTAGTATCTGATTGCAGGGGCCACAGCTGAAATGTAGGCAGGAGAACTGGCCAGGAACCAATGGATGCCCTGCGAAGAGAAATGTCCTACCGACTCCAGAGATAGTCCACAGCCTAAGGGACAGGGAAAACGCACAGCCCAGAGCCCTATGTGTGGGAGTTCCCAATAGGTGAATCCTGATCCTCCACAAGAGAAACCTCCAGCAGGGAGAGACAGCAGATAAAGAAGGTGTTCACACAGGCCCCAAACTGAATAGGAATAGACATAACAACAGCAACAACTTCTAAATAAAAATTCAGAATAAGTATACACTTCCCATGACCTAAGCCATAAAAGACTGGAAACCGGAAGATGAAATGGGACCTTCTGAGAAAATACCAGGTCATTTTAGGAATGTTAGTACTAAGCACAGAGTTAACTAAAAAAAGATATCACTGGGTATTTTGAGTAGGCAACTAAGCTGACTTGAAAACTAGTGATTTGGAAAATTTGAGAAGAGAGCAAAACACAGCCCAGGGAGATCATAAGATAGAATATATTTTTTAAACATAGGTTAAGAGGTATAGAGACCAAAGGAGAAATTCAAAAGTACAGGTAGTAAGTGTGCCAGGGTAAATTCGAGGTGATAAAATACTTGCATATAAAATGACTAAAACTAGTTTATAGCTAGAAAGCAGCCCATGTTCATGTTTTGAGGGGATAGACTAGGTACTAAGGTCACTGAGTGTGTGCTGGATGTATGTACACTTGACTGATATCAGTGATGGATAAATGTGTCTCAGGCATGTGGGTTAGCAAACCACTGATGAAAAGAAAATTGAAAAAAAAAAGATGATATGAGGTTTCAGAAGCCAATTTTATTTACGTATTAATAACAAATGCTTATAGGAGAAGTCTTTGCAAAATGTATGAAACTCTGGACAATTTTTGCAAAAATGGCCTTTTTGCAAATGGCACTACCAAATGAAATTGCCAGAATAATTGGACTTAGGAAACACCATTCATTGGAGTCATTTTCTGTTTATCCTTCAAACTGAAGACCAGAATAAGCCTTTGTTTCAACTATAATTGAGGAATCTGGCTCAGATTTTCAGGCAATTAAGTGGCCTTGTTTTAGTATCAGTTATCCTTAAATAACAGGTTCTTTCCCATCACCTACATTTTCAAACAAAGATATGAACAGTGCCTGTTATTTTTGTAAAGCAAAATTGACTTCCAGAGAAACTATTTTTGGAACAACTATCCTGAAAAAGGTATAATAGAAAAATTTGACCATTTTTTCAACAAAGGACAGAGGAAAATGAAAAAAAAATATATTGGTACTAAATTTGAAATACCACTTAACAGAAAATATTGTCACAATAGGAAAGACCATTAATACTTCTAGGACTGTGGTAGGTAGAAGGTTTTTCTTCTTTCTTTTTTCTTATCCCTCCATCTTTTTAAAAACTCTTATAAAGACTTTGAGCCTAAAAGCAACTTCAAAAGAATTCTTCTGGAATTCTCTTCAAAAGTTTCCCCACCTTCCGCTTTGAGGACAGGATTCAAACATCTAAGAAAGCACCCTGACCAAAGAATTTTGGTTCTATGGCAGCAATTATTATTGACAACAAGATGACAATGTTACAAATAACAAGTTGCTTTGTTAACTGCCTACTATGGGAAAACTCTGGACTTGGGTACTTGGCATGTTCATCCCATGGGAGGTAATTTTTCATCTCAAGTCAGTGATTTAAAATATGTGACCTGGCTGATTCATGTTGATATATGGCAGAAACCAACTCAATATTTTAAAAGAGTTATCCTCCAATTAAAAATAAATACATTTATATTTTAAAACAAGCATACAAAAAGAAAAAAAAATGTGACCTAGCAAAAGTGTTACAGAGTACATTTACTCATGAGAAATCCTATGAAACACATCTTAAGAGCTGTGAAGAGGAAATGACTGAGTCTCTTGAAATGCGATGAGGCTGTCCATCACTGAAGCCAGGGTCCTAGATCACTGAGTCTCCTCTATTTCATTTATTTGGGCTCGACTATCTGTGAACCCACTAGTCCTTGACTTCCACTCATGATTTTGAGGACAAAACCATTCTTTTCAGTTAGCTGAAGGTGCCACTGGGCACGAGTCCACTTGCGTATAGGCTAGGTCATTTTCTACTGGGCATTCCCAACTCCCTTTTTTGAATATTTAAAAGCTTCAAACAGCATGTGACACAGTGGAAATTGTCTAATAATCCCCAGGTTAGAAACATAAAAAGACACCTAAGCCAGAGGCAACAAGATAAGTAGGGCCACATCTAACTAAAAAGATTTTGCACAGCAGAGAAAACTGTTGACAAAATAGAAAGGCAGCCTACTGAATGGCAGAAAAGATTTGCAAACCATATATTATGATAAGGGGTAAATATCCAAAAAATATTAAACATTTATAAAACTTTATAACCAAAAAACTCACTAATCTGACTAAAAAGTGGACAGAGAATCTAAATAAGTATTTTTGTCTGAAGAAGATATAGTCAATAGGTACCTGACATGTATTTTCAACGTTACTGATTATGAGGGAAATGCAAATCAAAGCCACAGTGGGATATCACCTCACACGTCAAAATGGTGATCATCAAAAAGACAACAAATAACAAATGCTGGTGAGGATGTGGAGAAAAGAGAACACTCATGCACTGCTGGTGGGAAGGTGTATACTGGTGCAGACATTGCAGAAACAGCATGGCGTTTCCTCAAAATATTAAAAATAGAATTACCATATGACCCAGCAAGATGACTTTTGGGTTCTTAACCCAAGAAAACAAAAACATTACCTGGGTAAGATACACATGCGCTTCTCTTCAGCAGCATTATCTACATGCAGTAAGATGCGGAAACAACCTAAGTGTTCTGTGATAAATGAAGCTATTATACACACACAATGGAAAGTTACTCAGCCATAAAAATGTATGAAATCTTGCCATCTGAGATAACGTGGATGGACTTTGAGTGCCTTATGCGAAAGGAATAGACAAATATCACATGATCTCACTTATATGTGAAATCTGAACAAACAAAGCTCATAGAGAGGAGAGATTGGCAATTATTGGTTGCCAGAGGCAAGGGGTGGAATGGGGGCAAAATGGGTGAAGATTGTAAAAGTTAAAAACTTCTAGTCATAAAATAAGTCATAGGGTTACAACAAGGTGACTATAGTTAATAATACTGTATTGAATATCTGAAAGTTGCTAAGAGACTCGATCTTAAAAGTTCTCATCATAAAAAAAAATCTGTAATGTATGTGGTAACAAATATCAACTAGACTTCTTACAGTGGTCATTTAACAATATATCCACATATTGACTCATTATGTTTTACTTCTAAAACTGATATAATATTATATCTCAATTATATCTCAACTAACAAAAGGGAAAAACAAATTCAATTCTAACTTTGAAGTGCTTTTTTTTTGACCCATATCAATGCAGAAGTGGCCAGTTGGGTGCAGGGACATTTACCTGGTATGAATGAGGAAGATGAGTGAATGAAAAGTAAAAAGGCTTTGAAATACTAACATAAAATGATAGTAATTTATTTCTGATGAGAATATTTGCAGACTTTTCTCTATTCAGTAATGAGTAAACAGTTCACATATGGATAACAAGGACTGTAGTTTCGTTTTTCTCTGTTAACTGGGGATCCTAAGTATACTTTGTTTCCTTCTTTCTCTTGGTACTGTTGACTTGACTTTTTAAAATTTTTTGTACCTTGCTGAGGTACATTTATGACTATAATGTCTAACGTTTTTAATTCAGAGAGGTCTGATCTTGACATATATTAGGAAATATCGGTATAGATGAATGAGAGAATACAGTTCTCAAGACTTGTGCTTGACCTGCATGGGAGGCTCACACAAACCATAACATTTCCTACCAGGATGAGCCAGCAGGCAGTAGTGGTGGTGATATCCAGCTGCCTGGATGGCATGGTGTGATTACAGGGATACTGAAAAAGTTCCTCTTCCAAAAATTGGTTCCCACTGCATCTCAAATACCCACCATTAAAGTCATTCATTTGAGTTAAGAAAACTGCCAGGAAGACCTCTATTAAAATGCAAATGCATTCCCTGGGTGGGGAAACACATTAAATCATTATCAGCCATTAACACTTTAGACCAAATTAGTTTCAGATTTATGAGCCAATTATTCAAAGTACAGAAGGAATGGTTGTGCAGGAGAGGTTAGAACAAGCTGGTGTGGACAGAAAGGAGAGCTGGAAAGAACCATCATTCTGTGAGGTCTTGCAACGATGTCCCATCTTTCTATTTTTCAGTCATGCTTTAAAAAATGAAATGATGTATAAAATTCTCACTTAAAAATATTAAAAAGTGAAACTTCTCTTGACCAAACAAAGGTTAGGGCCAGTGGCCTTAACTCTCTCCTCCCTCTCACCCTCTACTCCCCCAAAGCTCCAACAGGTTCTTAAGGCAACTGCAAAGAATCCAGAGTCCTAGGAATCAGAGTTTGAAAACCATACCAGGAGATATTTATTCTCCTCTCTACGCTTTCTCTGTCCCTTTTTTGTGATACCCTATGGTAGACCAGAAGCCTAATGCACAGATGCAGGTAGGGTTTGGAAAGCTGGTTCTTAAAGACACTCTGTATTCTACAGTAATCACCAAGTTCTGTGTTCATCATGGTGAAGGGATGCAATGTCATCTCATTACATCCTGAGACCCAGGAAAATATTTATATGCTCATCCCAAATGAATGCAGGTAGCTTCTTTTCTCTTCAAGACCATCCTTGGCATTCATTACAAGACTAACCAAATGGATAAAGTGACATTTCTAAATGCTTCAAATCTCACACACAGTGTCCCCAGTGTATCCTAGAAACCATTCAAAGGACAAAGGGGAGATGAAAAGAAGCTTCCATTGGACCCTTGAGTAAGTCACTCTTGACTTTGACTCTTGCCAAAGTCTCTGTNACCAAATGGATAAAGTGACATTTCTAAATGCTTCAAATCTCACACACAGTGTCCCCAGTGTATCCTAGAAACCATTCAAAGGACAAAGGGGAGATGAAAAGAAGCTTCCATTGGACCCTTGAGTAAGTCACTCTTGACTTTGACTCTTGCCAAAGTCTCTGTTATTCAGTGGACTCATGCGATTCAGATCCTTGTGCAGTAGAGACTGTGATTTTCAGAAACAAGCAAAATCATCCTACTATAAATTAGGAAGCCAATCAATGTTTGATTAATTTCTGTATTGAAAGGATCTTTGAAAAGAAAATCTAGATGATTCTTACATTGCGAAAGTCTGAGGATGGGTGAGAGGAAGCAAGCAAGCAATTAAGTACTATACACGTGTACATCCATGTGTTAGAATGTCCCTGATAGTTCAGTTGGTAAACAATCTGTCTCCAGTGCAGGAGACCCCAGTTTGATTTCTGGGTCAGGAAGATACCTTGGATAAGGGATAGGCTACCCACTCCAGTATTTTGACCTGGAGAATTCCATGGACTATACAGTCAGTCCATGGGGTCACAAAGAGTTGGACAGAACTGAGTGAATTTCAC
>SJYV01050217.1:0-16785 GCA_006410875.1 Neotragus pygmaeus
TGGAATCTCAGAAGCTGGAAGTCAGGAAAACCAAGCAGAAGTGTGGCTCCCAGGGCAGAGGGGTGGGGAACATCACCACCACCACAAGAAACACCCCAAGAATATGAGAAGGAGCACCTTTTCAAAGGTCTCGTCTCTGCTGCTACAGCTAAATACTCTACTCGGCCTCTCTTTCCTCCTTAGACGCCACCCTTGGATGGGCTTCTCGGCACGCTTCCAGTGTTTATGCCAAAACCCAGAAAACGGCAACACTTATGCCTCTCTCCCAACCTTGCCTCAGACAACGGATGGCGCAGCTCCTAAGCCACTCTGCATCCCGAGGTTTTATTGAACGACAGATCCTGGATGTTCTCCTAGGCTCTGCTCACACCTCTGTAAACAGACTCTCCCCCAGTTACCCACTGGAGCTGGCTGTCTCCTGATTCAAAGGGAGTCTAGCGGGCCTCCCTGGTGGCTGAGCGGGAAAGAATCCACCCATCAACACAGGAGACTCCGGGGCAATCTCCTGTCCAGGAAGGTCCCGCATGCCTCGGGGCAGTAAGCCCGTGCTCTAGAGCCCAGGAGCCAAAACTACTGAGGCCACGGGCTGCGGTTACAGAAACCCTGGGCGCCCAGAGCCTGCGCGCCGCAACAAGAGCGGCCATCGCAGGGAGAAGTCCAGGCATCATAACCAGAGTGGCGCCCGCTAACTGCATCGAGAGAGCCAGGGCGCAGCGACAAAGACCCAGCCCAGCCAAAAGTAAGTAAACGTAAAAGGAAGTTTTTAAATGGCTGATTGGTACACTGGGACATCTGGAAGCCGCACAGCCTGGGTGGGCTACACACACCCTGGAAGCCAGACGCTTGGTGTTTTCTCGGGGATGATAAGGCCAAGAGGCTGTGCAGAGGGTCTGGACGTGAGAGGTCATTTTTAACTCACAGTTGCCACGCCCACATTCCTGTCAGCACTAGTCTCAATCCCTACACTCCCCTGAGGTCCTTCAGACATGCCCAGGGTCCCCCTAACAGATGCTCCACATTTTCTTTTGGGAGAGACTCAATTTCCAGCACCCACTTCACTGTCCTGGGAACCTGGGGGTAAACTGCAATTCATGAGCAGGTTCCAGAGAGAAAGTGGGTTCTTCTCTCGTATCATTTCCCACTTCTTCTTCAGAGACTCCTTTGTGCCACAGTTCGGTTCAGTCACTCAGTCATGTCTGATTCTTTGTGACCCCATGGACTGCAGCACACCAGGCTTCCCTGTCCATCACCAACTCCCGGGATTTATGCAAACTCATGTCTGCGGGGGACTGCCCGTGAAGGGTTAAAGTTTTGGGAGCTGCTCAGCGATATCGCTGAGCCCCTAGGCATTGCCCTAAGCTCTCTGTCCCGCCTCCCTGAAGAATGTGTGACTTTGTGTCTCCAAGATGTCTGATAGCTATGTTCTGCTCACTGGTGCTTATTGCACTTCAAGTAACTAGGCATTGTGTCCTGAACACAATGGTGAAGGTCTGGTGAATGACTATCTAGGTCAAAGTAACCTAGTAGATGTCATAAGTCACGTATGTTACCCTATATATACTGAACACCTAATAAAGTTGGTATCAGACAATGAGGTCTGATCCTCTCAACCCCATCTTTCTGTCTTCTTATTTTTTCTAAGCGGGCGTTCTCCTTCACGTCCTCCTTACGGAGGTTGCTCCTTGACTGTGCTGGCCGCGGCACATGTCCATTGAGTTGGTGATGCCATCCAACCATCTCATCCTCTGTTGTCCCCTTCTCCTCCTGCCTTCAATTTTTCCCAATGAAAGGTTGTTGTTCAGCTGTGAAAGATGCCAGAATTCTTGGCCTCTGGAGGAGAGGAATTCAATCCGGGGCCAGTGACGAGGCTTGATCACTCAGAGCTTTTGTATGATAAAGATTTATGAAAGTATAAAAGAGATGGAGAAAGCTTCTGACACAGACATCAGAAGCGGGCAGAAAGAGTGCCCCCCTGCTAGTCGTTAGCCAGATGTTTCATGTCTGTTAGAAAGCTATTAATCAGGTAAGAGAGACACCTCAAGGCTGAGGGAGTTTCACCAGCACCCCACCCCGCTCCCAACAACATGCATTTTTGAGATAGGATGGAACGAGGTATGTCATCCCCCAGCCATACAACAAGTGATACGAATACTGGTTTGTTGAGCTGTTATCAGCCCAAGGTTTGAGAAAAGGAAAAAAAGTTAGTCTTAGGTGGAACTATTTTGAAGAAAGGCAAATTCCAAAGCAAATACATAGTTTCATTAACATAGCTTAAGAAAAGCATTTCCATAAGAAAAGCACATTGGTGAGCTCAAGGCTTAAGAAAAGTTAAGTTCAGGTGGAACCAGGTGTCATCATGGCAACACAGAATCTTAAGAGGAACCTCCTTTTAACTTTGTATAGAGAAGGGAAAAAAAAAAATCTGACACTTGTAGTTTGTTTCCTCCTGCCATTTAAGGGAGAGAGAAAAACTATCTGACCCCTGTAGCCTATTTCCTCTGTTTGGAGATCCCTGGCCTTCCTGCCTGTTACCCTCTCACCAGTATCAGGGTCTTTTCAAAGGAGTCAGTTCTTTGCATCAGATGCCAAAGTATTGGAACTTCAGCTTCAGCATCAGTCCTTCCAGTGAATATTCAGGACTGATTTCTTTTAAGATGGACTGGTTTGATCTCCTTGCAATCCAAGGGACTCTCAAGAGTCTTCTCCAACACCACAGTTCCAAAGCATTTGAACTGTGACTTTGTGCCACAGTGCTCATCAAACATGACATCACTCAGCCAGAAGAAGGAATGAAATTGGGTCATTTGTAGACGTGTAGATGGACCTAGAGACTGTGAAACAGAGTGAAGTAAATCAGAAAAAGGAAAAGAAATATTGTGTATTAACACATATATGTGGAATCTAGAAAAAATGGCAAAGGTGATCTTATTTGTAAAACAGAAATAGACACACAGATGTAGAGAGCAAACATATGGACATCAAGGGAGGAAGGAGGCAGTGGGGGCTGAACTGGGAGACTGGGACTGATATAGATGTCGGGGAGTTTGTAATTTACTCGGTTCTATCTCCTCACAATGAAGCTTTGAAGCAACGGATGGACCAGCATTACAGCCCTCAGACAGACCAGGAGCAGTGTTACAGCCCCGTGTTACAGCTGCTTTATTTAGAAAGTAAAGGAAAATAACCTCCTTGAGGCATGAAGGAATGCTGTGAAGAGAAGTCCCCAGCCCCATTTTGGTTCCTCTTTTTATATGGTTTGTCTCCTCCCCCCTGGGCCTGCCCTATGTTTGTTTTACCTGAGGTCCTCACTACGGATCTCAGACCTTCCTTTGTTCTATTTTCGAGGGCTTTTTGCTTCCTTTTCTTTTAGCCACTGACATTCTGGATTTCTTTTCCCTATTCTAACTACCTGACATATACATATATATACACTATTGATATGGATATTATGTGTGAAATAGATGACGAGTGAGAACCTATTGTATAGTTCAGGGAATCTCTCTACTTCGTGCTCTGTGGTGAGCTAACTGGGAAGGAAATCCAAAAAAAAGAGGGTGCCAGCTATATGTATATATACAGCTGGTTCACTTTGCTGTACAGCAGAAAGTAACACAACATTGTAAAGCAATTATATGCCAACAAAAATTAACGTTAAAAAAAAAACAAGAGAATGACTTGGGGTGAACAGATGTCTTATTTCATTTGCGCTACTGCAATCGAATACCACTGAGCGGGTAACTTACAAACAAGACATTTCTTTCTTACGGTTCAAGAGGCGGGAAGACCAAGATCAAGGCAGCAGTAGTTTGGTGACGGGCGAGGGTTTGCTTTCTGGCTCACAGATGACCCTTTTCCCGCTGTGTTCTCATATGGCATAGGGTCTGGAGGATGCGCTGATGGGTCTTTTTTTTTTTTAATTGGAGGATGGTTGATACACAATGTTGTATTCGTTTCAGGTGTACAGCCAAGTGAATCAGTTATACGTATACATACAGTAGTAGTGTAGTGAAAGTCGCTCAGTCGTGCCCAACTCTTTTCAACCCCATGGACCGTAGCCTGCCAGACTCCTCTACCCAGGAAATTCTCCAGGCAAGAATGGAGGAGTGCGTTGCCATTCCCTTCTCCAGAGGATCTTCCCGACCCAGGGATCAAATCTAGGTCTCCTGCACTGCAGGCAGACTCTACCATCTGAGCCACCAGGGAAGAGCCCACCAGGTAAGTGGACGTATACATATATATGTATCTCCATCCTTGTTTAGATTCTTTTCCCATAGAGGCCATCAGAGTACTGAATAGAGTTCCCTGTGCTAGCCGTAGCTTCTTGTTAGTTATCTGTTTTACACACAATAGTGTGAAGGGATCCTGTGTAATGACATCCACCCCATTTACAAGGGGTCCTTTTATGACCTAGTGACCTCCCAAAAGCCCCCACTTCCAAATACTTACGTTAGGAGTCAGGATTTCAAAACATAAATTTCAAAGGCCATAGACATTCAACCTATAGCGACAGAAGTTCCCGTTCCGTTTACCACTTTTCGTTGGCACGCGAGGATTCTGTGTCCTGTTTAAGAAGTTGTTGCCAATCTCAATACGCAAAGATGTCTTCTTCTTGAATAGGCTCTGTTTTGTCTTCCTCAGTTAGACCTAAGAACCATCTGGAAATTTACTTGGGGATATGGTAAGAGGGGGCTTCCCAGGTGGCATTCGTGGTAAAGAACCCATCTGCAAATGCAGGAGACATACAAGATGGGAATTCGATGCCTAGGTCACGAAGATCCGCTGAGGAAAGAAATGACAACCCCCTCCAGGGTTCTGGCCTGGAGAATCCCAGGGACAAAGGACCCTGGGAGGCCACAGTCCACAGGGTGGCAAAGAACCTGCAGGCCTGAGCGACACAACGGCACGGTGTGGGTAGGGTCACCGGCTGAGCAGCACAGCAACACAGCAAACCGCAAGTTCATCCTTCCTCCACTGCGGTGCTGTGTGCGTTTCTTCACGTATCGGTGGCTCTCAGCGTGTGTGCGTGTGTCTGAAATCTGTGCTCTGTTTCCTCGGCCTGTATACCTGTCTTTGTGACAATACCATGTTATCGGCCCCATTCCCCTCTGCAGTGCCGGGTGCATCCACATGGGCTTTCTGCTCTTCCAGAAACAGGTCGACGGGGTTGCGGGTGAGGACAGTCCCCCGATGGGAGTGCGGCAAGGGCTTCCCTCTCCCTCGGGGCACTTGCTCTTTCCCGCGCCCAGCACGTCCAGCCTTCCTCGGCCTCTGGCTCCACTTCGTCCTTCAGCTCTGACCTCAGCGGTCACACCCTCCAAAGGCCCTTTCACTCAGCCTAAAGGAGACTTGTGCGGATGCTCCATATCCTTTGATTTCCTGCTCAAAACGGACAACTGGTCTAGGGGTTTGGTTCCTCCCCGTCTCTCCTCCAACGAGCTGGGCGGAGCGGCGAGCTTCTCGGCGGTCTTGCGCCCTCGCCCCTGACACCCAGCCGGCAAAGGAAGACCGCCGCCCTGCTTCCATTTCCAGGCTGCACGTGCGTTACCCTCGCCGTCCGCTAGAGGGCGACCACTCGGAGGCGCCCTCNGCCCGAAGATGACCTGAAACGAGGTCTTTCTATGGAAGCTGCCTCTGTTATGAGGTCCCAGAGGGTATGAAGAGGCTACCTGGCCCGGGTAGCTCGTCCAGGAGGTGACCCCCGTCTCCAAGCCACAGACACCCCGCCCCCACCTGAAATCCCCAAGAGGTATGCGATCAACCCCATGCCTGTGGATCGTGGTTTAATCAGTCTTGGCCTTCAAGCCTTCGCAATTTTTTATGCTAGATTCCCCACTTTTTTTTTTCTGATCCCCACTTATTTTTATCTGTGAAGGCGAACTGCGACATTTCCTCAAGTCCCCTCGTAGGAGCTCAGGAGAAACAGTCATCTGGATTCATTTGTCATCGTAAGGCTCCTTGCCTGGCAGATTATAAATAGCTCGTTAAAATGCATGCATCCTTCTGTGGTCGGTCTTGGTAATGCATTTACCAGGAGAGGGGACTCAGAAAACGCACCAGAAAGGGTAGATAAAGTTCCAATTGCCCAATCCTCCTTTCCCTTTGGTCTGAGCCCATTTCTTGTGTAGCTTTCCAGAACTTTCCATGGCATATTTTATATCATATTAATATGCACTATGCATCATATAATAATTAGCATATACTGACGTGGAGTCATTGTCCTAAGTATTTTCTGTGCCTTGAGTCATATAATCTATATATAGATATGATTTTACGTAAGTAATGTGTTCGTGTGTTTAGAATTTAAAATTTATACACATACGGGAAGAAGTTTCAGTCCCACATCTCACTTTTCTGTTGTTGGTGGTTTGTGTTTTTTCTGCTTTGGGTTTGTTTTTTGTTTTTGTTTTGTTTTGTTTTTGCTACACAGCAGGAGGCATGTGGGATCTGAGTTGCCAACCCAGGGATGGAACCTGAGCCCCCTGCAGAAGAAGTGTGGGGTCGTAACCACTGGACCATCAGGGAAGCCCATACTTGCTCTGAGGGGGTTTTTTCCTCCGCTCTTGGGGAGGTCACCACTTTCCTGAGTCTCTTGTGGACCGTTGCAGTGTTTATACAAACACAATAAAATAGGAACGCATCTTCTCATTTTTATATTTTCTCACCAGAAGGTTAAATCCTTGTAACAGGGTCCCACATCCTGCCTTTTTCGCTTAGGATTGTTATTCTGGGAAATCTTCCGTTTAGGTAACTAAGCTAAGCTAAGCTAAGTCACTTCAGTCGTGTCCGACTCTGTGCGACCCCATACACGGCAGCCCACCAGGCTCTCCCATCCCTGGGATTCTCCAGGCAAGAACACTGGAGCTTCCTAATTCTTTCTTTTTTTTTTTCAAGATATACATCTTGCCGCATTATCTGCAGGTGCCAGAGCTTATTTATCCAGCCCCTTATAAGCAGAGACTTGATTTATTTCCATCTGATAAGTACATTTAGGAGGGGAGTTTTACAAACCAAATAAGATTTCCTTCCTTCCTTCCCCACCCCCCGGCCCCTCCACCAAAGGCAGCCTACGTCTTCCAAACAGAAGACTTCAGTCTATTTTGCTGAAGAGATTACGATGAAAATCACCATCTGTTAATCCAATCTGCGTTTCGAGGAGAAAGAAAACCATCTCATGGGGGTGAAACCTCCTCTCAGAAAGGTGGGGGGAGGTTTCCTGGGGGTCTCCAGCAATGGTGAGAGTTGCTACCTATCCGGGTTCTGATTTGCAAATGAAAGGCGTTGCTTCTGCTTGTGGGAAGCAAAGGAGGGGCTTAAGGGCAGGACCCAGAACGGAGTAAACGCCGAGCTCAGGGGATGGCTGGAGAATGTAAATTGGCCGCAAGCCAAGAATACACAGCGGAGAGAATGCTCTTAAGTCACGTGCACCCAGCCACCCAGGCCAAGAAGCTGCCTGGCCGCCCCCCACCCCCAACCCGTCACTACCTCCAGTCAACACTCAGCACCTCATACTTTCGCCCTTGAAGCTGCACTCTTAATTTCCAATGTCCTTGCTTCTTTCCTGCCCAATTCAAAGCCCCGGAAGGAAGCATTCAGCTAAGAGAGGGAAAAGAAGGCGGGTCTTGGTCCCTTTAGTTTCCTAATAAATCGGACAATAGTGGGACTTCCTGGTGGTCCAGTGATTAAGCCTCTGCCTCCCAATGCAAAGGGCATGGGTTCAATCCCTGGTGGGGGAACTAGATCCCACCAGTCGCCTAGCCAAAAAGAAAGAGTCAGATAATAGCTCCCACCTGTGTGCTTACAAGAGGTGTGAAAGTGAAAGTGAAGTTGCTCAGTCGTGTCCGACTCTTTGCTACCCCAGGACTGTAGGCTTCTCCGTCCATGGGATTCTCCGGGTAAGAATACTGAAGTGGGTTACCATTTCCTTCTCCAGGGGATCTTGCCGACCCAGGGATCAAACCCAGGTCTCCCACATTGGAGGCGGATCAAACCCAGGTCTCCCACATTGGAGGCAGATGCTTTAACCTCTGAGCCACAAGAGGTTTAATTAACCCCAATAGAGGGCCCTGTGCTGGGAAGTTCCCATGGCACCAGACCTGGTCTGTAGCATTTATACACGCTGAAGCCTGGAGAGGAAATTCTAGAAGCAGTAGCTTTCCACAGCCACCCTGACCCCAAAGACCAGAGAAATTCCTTCACAAAGCAGGAGCCCTGGAGAGCCACAGATGTCTAACAGCTTTAAGAACCCTGACTTCCTGTTTATTCAATTTTTTTAATTGCATTTTGTCAGATATTCTTTTAGTGCATATGGGATAGTCACATGGTTTTTTTCTACTTGGCTCCGTTCATGGGATAAATCTCATTAACGGTTTCTGAATATTAACCATCCTTCCATTTCTAGAATAAAACCCACTTAGTCGCAAAGAGTCGGACACGACTGAGCGACTGAACTGAACTGAACTGAAGTCACAAAGTTGTTGGTTGGTTTTTTTTTTTAATACTGCTGGGATCTGTATCTAGCACAGGCTGAAAGTGAAAGTGTGAAAGTATTAGTGGCTCAGTTGTGTCCAACTCTCTTGCAGCCCCATGGACTATGGCCCACCAGGCTCCTCTATCCATGGGATTCTCCAGGCAAGAATACTGGGGTGGGTTGCAGGGATCGAACCCTGGTCTCCTGCATTGCAGGCAGAGTCTTTACTGTCTGAGCCACCAGGGGAGCCCACTACAGGCTTCCACGCTCCAAAAAACTGAGAGTTTCGGATTTCTGACTTTAAGAAACTAACACACTTCAATCCAATGTGATGACCCCCTCTGTGTGCTTGAAATTTGGCTAGTGGAATTACAGAACTGAATTTTACATTTTATTTATGTATTTTTGCATAATTTTTTTCTATTTCTTTTTTCTTTTTTTTTTTCTTTGACTGAGCCTTTAGGCATGTGGGGATCTTAATTTCCTGACCAGGAATCGATCCTGCACCCCACCCCCCACCCCCACATTCACACCCTCCACACTGGAGGTGCAGAGTCTTAACCACTGGACTGCCTGGGAAGTCCCATCTTCTTTCTTTTAACTTTTGTGGTAAAACACACATAACACAAAATTTACCTAAAATTTTCCATTTTTGAGCATACAGTTTGGGGGCCTTCATTCAGCGGTGGTACAACCATCACCACTCTACACATCCCATAACTTTTTTTCCATCATCCCAAACCAAAACTTTGGGCCCCTGAAATATTAACTCCTATGCCCCTGCCCCCAGCCTTGGGTAAATACTACTCTACTTTCTGCCTCTAAGGATTTGGCTACTGTAAGTAGTGGAATCCTATAGTATTGGGATTACTACAGGATTTGTGGTAGTGGATCCTACAGTATTTGTTACTTGGTGTCTGGCTTATTTTACTAAATGTAAAGTCTTCAAGGTTCATCCATGCTGTAGAATTTCATTCCTTTGGGGAAACGTATCACCCAGCGACCTCTGACTAACACAGAGAGGTGCAGAAGCTGATGGATTTGAAAGAGACTATAGGGGACTTTCATGGTGGTCCAGCGGTTAAGACTCTGTGCTTCCACTGCAGGGGCCGTGGGTTAAGATGCCTGAATTAAGATTCCCGAAGGGGCTGCAAATATATATATATTTTTTTCGAAGTGATAGGTTAGTTTCCATGGGGCTGCCATAACAAAGTGCCACAGGCTGTATGGCTTAGACAGAAATTCATATTCTCACAATTCCGGAAGTTAGAAATCCTAGATCAGGTTGGAGGTTGGTTTCTTCCGAGTTCTCTCTCCCTGGCTTGTTGACACCCATCTTTTCTTTGTGTCTTCGTGTGGTCAGTCCATGAACGTTCTGATCACCACTGAACAGTACATTTCCAAAAAAGGCAAGTTTAGAAGGTAAGTTTTCTGTTATGTGTATTTGACCACAATTGAAAACAACAATTAGTTCTCAACCAGTGAAAGGTTCTGTGAGCAGGAGAGGCTGAGTAATAGCAGCCTCATCAAGAGCGATAGTAAGTTATGAGAAGAATGTATTTAAGGGTCAAAAAGACAAGTAGAAATTTTTTGAGTCAAAAAACTAAAAAGAGAACTACCATATGATCCAGCAGTTTCACTCCCGGGCCTACATCCAGAAGTAACGAAAACATGAATCTGAAAAGACACATGCACCCCAGTGTTCACGGTGTCATTATTGCAACTGTCGAGAGATGGGAGCAGTCTGAGTGCCCATGGGCAGATGAATGAGTAAAGATCACTCACACACATACAATGCAATACTAGTCAGCCATAAAGAGAAAGGAAAATTTGCCATTTGCAACAACATGAAAACTTTAGGGGATATTATACTAAGTGCAATAAGTCAGACAGAGAAAGACAAATACTATATTTTATCACTTATGTGTGGAATCTAAAAAAAAAAAAACACAAGAAAATAGTTAATATAACAGCAATAAAAATGAAACAGACTCGCAGATGTAGAGAACAAACCAGTGGTTACCACTGGGCAGAGGGAAGAGGGGAGGGCAAGTATAGAGGTAAGGGATTAAGAGGCACAAACCATTATGTATATAATAAGCTACAAGGATATATAATACAACACAGAGAATATAGCCAATGTTCTAGAATAACTGTAAACAGAGTACAAGCATGAAGAAGTGTGAATCACCATATTGTACACCTGTAAACTTATATAATATTATACATCAAATCTACTACAATTTAAAAGACAAGAAATGCAACCAAAAAAAGAGACAGGATTAGCGTGAGATAGGAAGAACTTCACTATTGTTCAAGAACAGTTCTGGAAACATTGTCACAGTCTGGTTTCAGTTTAGGGAAGTTGAGGAACTGACCGGCCAACGACTTCTGTTCTCTCTCTAAATAAAGAAGGTAGTCATAGACTGAGAATGCAGGCTGAGGGCAGAGATCAAAGAGCTTAAAAATAGTGTGCTTGTCACCATGACAATGAGAAGGAGCTGACCAGAGGATTCCAACAGGGCTGCAGGCAACACTGTGCGAGCGCAGGACTGAGTTTGGTTGCCACGTCTTTGTGACTTCCCAGGTGGCTCAGATGGAAAAGAATCACCTGCAGTACAGGAGACCTGGGTCGGGAAGATCCCCTGGAGAAAGGAACAGCTACCCACTCCAGTATCCTTCCTGGAGAATTCCATGGACAGAGGAGCCTGGCAGGCTGCAGTCCATGAGGTCACAAAGAGTTGGATATGACTAATACTTTCACTTTTTCACTTTCACCATATCTTTATGCCTTCTAATAAGACTTTCTCCAGTGATGTTCAATTGCTTAGGGATAAACACATGCAAGGGAGAAACCCTGATATATGGGCTTTTTCTTTTTTTGAATTTTCATTTTATATTGGCTTATGCTCAGATGCTCAGTTGCGTCCAACTGTTTGCGACTCCGTGGACTGTAGCCCACAGTCTCCTGTTTCCATGGGATTTTCCAGGCAAGAATACTACAGTGGGCTGCCCTTTCCTCCTCCGGGGGAACTTCCCTACCCAGGAATCAAACCTGGGTCTCTTGCATGGCAGGCAGATTCTTTACCAACTGCGCCACCAGGAAACCCAATTTTATACTAGACTACAGTTGATTTACAATGTTGTGTGGGTTTCTGGAGTACAGCAGAGTGATATACATATACATGTACTGGAGAAGGAAATGGCAAAGCACTCCAGTATTCTTGCCTGGGAAACCCCATGGACAGAGGAGCCTGGTGGGCTGCAGTCCATGGGGTCACAGAGAGTCAGGCATGACTGAACAGCTAACACTTTCACACACTTTCTTTTTTTTTTTAGATTCTCTTCCCTTATAGAGGATTGAGCCGAGTTCCCTGTGCTCTATGGTAGGACCTCGTGGTTTGTCTATTTTATATATAGTAGTATCTTTATGTTAATCCCAAGCTCCCAATTTATCCCTCCACCCTCGACCTTTCCCCTTTGGTAGCCATAAATTTGTTTTCAAAGTCTGTGAGTCTTTCTGTTTCATAAATAAGCTCATTTGTGTCCTGTGTGAGAGTCACACGATCGTTGTCTTTGTCCCGCTTACCTTCGCTTAATACGATCATCTCTGGGTCCATTCACGTTGCTGCCTTTGTGCACGCTGAGTTGCTTCAGCCGTGTGTCCAACTGTTGGCAACTCGTGGACTGTAGCCCGCCAGGCTCCTCTGTCCATGGGATTCTCCAGGCAAGAACACTGGGGTGGGTTGCCATGCCCTCCTCCAAGGGATCTTCCCGACCCAGGGATCAAACTCACGTCTCCTGCATTGGCACATGGGGTCTCTGCCACCTCCTGGGAAGCGCCGTGTCACCTCAGGCCTTCTCTCTATGGCCGAGTAACATTCCACTGTATGCATGGGCCACATCTGCCTCATCCATTCATCTGCCAGTTGGACATTTAGCTGGTTTCCATGTCTTGTCCTTTGTGAACAGTGCTGCTGTGAACGGAGGGGTGCGCGCACCTTTTCAAAGTACGGCTTTCTCTGGATGTGTGCCCAGGAGTAGGATTGCTGGATCATATGGCAGCTCTGTCTTTAGTTCTTGAAGGAACTCCACACTGTTCTCCATACTGGCTGTACCAATTTACATTCCCACCTACAGGGTAGGAGGGCTCTCTCTTCTCCTTATGCTTTCCAGCATTTGTTATTTGTAGACTTTTTGACGATTGCCGTTCTGACCAGTGTGAGGTGATACCTCATTGTAGTTTTTTTTCCCAAGTGTAGGCATTTTTTTTTTTTAATAATCACATTCAGTGTCTAACACACTCCACTTTAAGAAGCTATCTGAGCCTAAACTCTATTTGTTCATTTATTTTATTTTAAAATTTTGGCCGCACTGGGTCTTCATCTTGACACGTGGGTTTTCACTAGCTGTGGTGCATGGGTGGGGTGGGGAGGAGATTTCTCTTATCGAACCCATGTTCCCTGCATTGGACGAGAGATTCTTAACCACTGGACCACCAGGAAATCTAACAGCTAGCAATGTTTAGCATCTTTTCATGTACTTTGTGGCCATCTGTATGTCTTCTTTGGAGAAATGTCTATTTAGATACTCTGTCTTCTTTTCCTTTTTCTTTTTCAAGACTAGGGTAATAAAAAGACAGACTGGCAAAGGAGTGTTAAATATCCTAGTGTGAGAAGAGGGTCATTGAAATGATAGACTGTGGATGCATATCTGAAAAGCCAGGAAAGAGCATGCTGATGGACTGGGGGCTCCTATCAAGTTAAGATCACATGTGGCAATTGCTAAAGAAGTAGGATGGAAGGAGGAATCGTTGATGTCTGAAAGGCATGGAGGACCCAGTGGAGAGGTGGATGCTATGGTGTGGAGGGTAATGTTCACACAGGTCTTCTAAGTCAGTGCCTCCCAAACATTGTCACATCGTGGGGCAAATAGAAACATGACAATATTTTCTGCAGCTCATGGAGATGAACAAGAGGAGCCTGGCAAGAGCCAGGGGCAACCAGACCACTCTGAGGGCAGGGGGAGCCATGCAACCTGTTCCTGGCGTATCTATCTAGAAGGATGCTCTTTAGAGAATTTCAGGAAACTATGTGGGAAATGAGTGCAAGGGACCGGGAAGTCCAAAAACACCAAAAAGGTGATAGTTACGGCCAGAGAACAGACTAGGGGGAGATGTCCATCTCAGTAAAGGGAAGAAAGAATACAGACGGTCCCACACTTACGATGGCTTGACTTAACTGTTCAGTTTTATGATGGTGTAAAAGCGATTCGCACACAGTAGACACTGTACTTCAAATTTCGACCTTCTCCCAAGCTAGAGATATGCTGTATAATACTGCTCCAGAATCACCAAATTTTCCACCAACTTCTGTGTTCAGTACGCTATAGACTCTGTCCTGTCCAATCGCAATGCTGATAAGACCTTGAAAGCAGGAGAGAGCAGATAACATACTTCAAATGTCTTCCTAAAAGACACATGCCAGAGCATGGGAGATAAAACCCCATAAAAACTGGTAAGTTTGTCACTCAGGAACTTTCCTGAGAATCCAATAGTCTGAGGACAGTGGGAATATCCCTTCCAAGTAAAGCAGTTATTACTCCTTGAACCCTTTCGGATGGTTTAGTTGCTCAGTCATGTCCAACCAACTCTTTGCGACCCCATGGACTGCAGCCCACCAAGCTCCTCTGTCCCTGGGATTGTCCTGGCAAGAATACCAGAGTGGGTTGCCATTTCCTTCTTCAGGGCATCTTCCCAGCCCCAGGATCGAACTGGCATCTCTTACGTCTCCTGCGTTGACAGGCAGGTTCTTTACCACTAGCTCTGAATGAGGGCTGGTTGCCCAAGGAACCAACTGTGTGACTGGGGGTTGAAACTCTCAGCCTCACCCCCTGACCTCCAGACAGGCTCAGGAGATGGAGCTTGATGGCCAGTGACTTCACCAACCATGCTTCCATAATGGAGCTTCCATCAATACCCTGAATAGCGGGATTCAGAGGGCTTCCAGGCCGGTAAATGCTCACGGTGCTGGGCGATGACACGGCCAGAGGGGGCCTGGGAGCCCGGCATCCCTTCCCCATATCCTCCCCCGCGTATCTCTCCTGTTTGGTTGTTCCCAAGTTGCATCCTTTACAATAAATCAGTAATAGCCTGGTGGCTCCGATGGTAAAGAATTTGCCTGCAATGCAGGAGGCCCAGGTTCAAAAGATCTTGGGGTCGGGAAGATCTCCTGGAGAAGGGCATGGCAACCCACCCCAATATTCTTGCTTGGAGAATTCCAAGGACAGAGGAGCCTGGTGGGGTCACAAAGACTCAGACCCGAATGAGTCTGACTTGCACTTTCAATACCAAGTGCCTCCTTGAGTTCTGCAAGCCATTCTAGCAAATGATGGAAGCCAAATCCTGGGAACACCCCAATTTCTAGCCAGTCGGTCAGAAGCAGGGGAGGCCTGGGACTTGTGGCTGGAGTTTGAAATGGGAGCGGTCTTATGGGACTGAGCCTATTACTTGTGGGATCTGATGATAATTGCAAGAGGTTAGTGTGCCCAGATTCAGAGAAGGCAATGGCACCCCACTCCAGTACTCTTGCCTGGACAATCCCATGGATGGAGGAGCCTGGTAGGCTGTAGTCCATTGGGTGGCTAAGAATCAGACACGAATGAGCCACTTCACTTTCACTTTTCACTTTCAGGCCTTGGAGAAGGAAATGGCAACTCACTCCAATGTTCTTGCCTGGAGACTCCCAGGGATGGGGGAGCCTAGTAGGCTGCCGTCTAGTCTATGGGGTCGCACAGTCAGACACGACTAAAGCAACTTAGCAGCAGCAGCAGTGTGTCCAGATTCAGACACTCATCAGACACTCAATTGCTGTCTGAAATTAGAATTAGTGGCTGATGTGGAAAACAAACACACAGGCGCTTGTCAGAGGTGTCAGGAGCAAGAACCAGCTCATAATCTGTCCCCAAGGGTTTCCCTGGTGGCTCAGTGGTAAAGAATCTGTGTGCCAGTGCAGGAGACACGGGTCCCATCCCTGGTCCAGGAAGATGCCACATGCTGCAGAGCAAGTAGGCCCGTGTGCCACAACTATTGAGCTGGTGCTCTAAAGCCCAGGAGCCGAAACTACTGAGCCCACGAGTTTCCCTACAACCAGAGAAAAGCCTGAGCAGCAACGGAGACCCAACACAGCCTAAATAAAGTTTGTTTGTTTTTTACACCTGAACCCAGGTCTACTCTCCCCGAAAACCCTCCATCACAGACAGTGCTAGTAAGACTTAAGTAGGCCAGATGACCACCCCGCAGCTCTAAGTCCGCTTCTTCCCCGCACCTCCATTCCCGTCTCCCCGGTGCCTGCTTAACGTTCACCAGTACCTGCTGATGGACAAAGCGGCCGTGGTGGGCTACGCATGGATCTGCCTCATCACAGCTATGGAGCTTCGTCACCGACGGAGGCCCACCTTGCTGTCGTCAGCAAGCAGCGTTGGGCCCCCTAATGTGCTATGGTTCTCAGGAGATCAGCCAACACGTGGTCACCCGAGGAGCACCTTGGACCTCTTCCATCGTGGACTGGGTGCTGACCTCTTCCTGCCTGGAATAATGAACTCTGGGTTCTGTTTGCTTTCCTAGCCAACAGCAGCATCTGTGTACAAACTGAATGGCCCATTCACGGGCAGGTTAACCCACACAAGACTGCTTCTGATCAAAGGGCCAGGTTTGTTAGGAAGTTAGGGGGCGGGTCCACGTACCCCAGCAGCAGAAAGCAACTGCTCTCACTAACAGAGGCACGGCCTGCTGGAGGCTGGGTTTCATTGCCCAGTGGCAGACGGCATCTCTGGGGTCTGGGTGCTGTCCCGGCAGGATGTGGGTAAACACTCTGAACCAGTGGCACATACCTTTTACCAGCTTACACAAGACCCAGGAGCCCTCCGGGGTCACGTCTCAGGATCACACCTGATGACTCACTCTTTAAATATTAGCTTCCTGTTCCTGCTACCCTGCACTCTGCTGTTTTGAGGTTTCAGTGTCTTTAAGGGGGGGTACAGGGCCATCGGAGAGCACACCGGCAGGAATCTGTGAGCAGTGATGGCCTCTTTACTATTTGGCGGGCACATCTCAGGAGTGCCCTGCCGGCTCAGACAGTAAAAGAATCCACCTGGAACGCGAGACCCGGGTTCTGTCCCTGGGTGGGGAAGATCCCCTGGAGTAGGAAATGGCAACTCACTCCAGTATTCTTGCCTGGAGAATCCCCACGGACAGAGGAGCCTGGCAGGCTACAGTCCATGGGGTAGCAGAGCTGGACACGACTGACTTCATGGCTTCA
>SJYV01050219.1:0-100418 GCA_006410875.1 Neotragus pygmaeus
AAAGAGGAGAGTGAAAAGGCTGGCTTAAAACTCAGCATTCAGAAAACTAAGATGATGACATCTGGTACTTCATGGCAAATAGATGGGGAAACAGTGACAAACTTTGATTAGGGGGCTCCAAAATCACAGCAGATGGTGACTGCAGCTATGAAATTAAAAGACACTTGCTCCTTGAAACAAAAACTATGACCAACCTAGACAGCATATTAAAAAGCAAAGACATTACTTTACTGGCAAAGGTCTGTCTAGTCAAAGCTATGGTTTTTCCAGTAGTCATGTATGAATGTGAAATTTGGACTATAAAGAAAGCTGAGCATCAAAGAATTGATCCTTTTGAACTGTGGTGTTGGAGAAGACTCTTGTGAGTCCCTTAGACTGCAAGGAGATCAAACCAGTCAATCCTTAAGGAAATCAATCTTTAATATTCATTGGAAGAACTGATGCTGAAGCTGAAACTCCAATATTTTGGCCACATGATGGGAAGAACTGACTCATTGGAAAAGACTCTGATACTGGGAAAAATTGAAAGCATGAAGAGAAGGTGACAACAGAGGATGAGATGGTTGGATGGCATTGCTGACGCTATGGACACAAGTTTGAGTTAACTCTGGGAGTCAGTGATAGACAGGGATTCCTGGGGTGCTGCAGTTCATGGGATTACCAAGAGTCGTACACATCTGAGTGACTGAACTGAACAGAACTAAAATCAAAACCAACATAAGATTTTTGTTTACTGTGGAATATACATAAACTTAAGTAAAGCAATATATCTTCTCTGCATGTGGCACATTCTTAGAGATAATGCAATAAATAAGCAGAAAGGAAATGATGCTTGCTTTAAGTTTTTAGAAACCGTTATGGATATAAGCGGATTGGTGTTATGTTCCTCTGATTCCCTTTGAAGTGGCTGTGTTTTATTAAACTCTCTTTTAGGATAAGAGCTTATTTTCTTTTCTCTCATCAAATATATGTCCCAAATTAGAAATGAACCCACTTCCTTGGCTGTTGTTGTCAGACTAGATGAAGTATAGACACTTGACTATAGAAGAGAAAGTCATAAAGAGAAAGCCAGAATGCCTCCCCTAGGGATCTGCACAACTGATGGGCTACACGAATCACTAATTAGTTGGTGCCCTCCCTCAGTATTTTCTCATTTGATCTGAAAGTAAAGAATTATTTTCCCTCTGGTGATAAAACTTTAAGAATTGCAATGTTTATGAACTTGACCTCCATGTATACTAAAATGCCAACTGGAATAATGAGGTCAACATACAGAAAAAGGAGAGAAATGGAAAGAAGCTTGCCAGAGAACTTTTGAGAATCTAACGAATATAGTTTAATTTACTTGAACGTATGTTCATACTTTTGTGATGAAATATTATACCATTATATAATTTTTAAAAATTAGACTAAGTGCAGAGCCTAGTTCTATTTGACAATATGGTAGCATCATTTGGGGGTTGGCAGGAATGAAAGGGAAAAGTAAAGTCCAATTACTCTGATTTTTCAAATTTTGCTTTCCATTTAGCCACTTGTTTCCAAATTAACACTAAAAAAGTACATTGTTCACCATCCACAAGATCTTTGCTCTTTATGTTTGATAAAATCCTTCAAAAGGATTTTTATTGTAGAAAGTGTGTGTGTGTGTGTGTGCGTGCTAAGTTGCTTCAGTCTATACAGTCAACAGAAAATGCCTTACTTGTTTTTCAATATATTTGAAAGATCAAAAACAAAGGAATAGTTTATTTAAAAGAGGGCCATTAGAAGGAAAGAAAGGCCACAAAACGTGTAAAACTGAGGAGTTTCAAAGCCACACAATTCTCACCTATGAACAAATCTGGTGCTGTCGATGTGCAGATAATTAGAGTCCTGCTATTTTAAATTTCAACCAACATTTGTTTAGCAATGACATGTTTGACCAGACATTCATTTAGCAAGTTTCAGATTCTGTGTTGATTGTTTAAGATATGACAATTAATAATTTTGATCAATATAGTAATAAGCTACAGGCCATATGCCAAAGCATATATTTTTTTATAATTTATGGTTTGGCATTTTCAACTAGTAAGCATCCATACAACTTGTAAACCAAAACTTCTTTTAAAAAATAGAGTCTACTAAGAAGTTTAAGAAGAAAAAAAATCCTTACACAAATCCTTCTTTGCAGTCACTAATGGTCTAATTCAGTTATTCAAATTGAGTTTATTTGATGAATAGGTATCATTGATAAACTCAGAAGATTATTGTTGCTGTGTGAGAAAAATGTTGCAATGTTATAGTAGACTACCATTTGGGAGATCCGAGCCTAACTGGTTAGTGTTAGTCCAGCTACGCTAGGTACATTGACCTTCATTTATCTCCTTTGAAATTTCAGCAATCAGTAAGAGTGAAAATAAGTGAAACAATGGCTGACAGACTTGTGTTGCATGCTGCTGCCCTAGGGTTATGATTTATTTCTCTGAAATTGTTTTGGACATACATTCAGATGTGATCTTTTAGCGTAACATAATCAAAATGTTCCCATAGATTTTAAATCTGAGTTGTAAGAGAAACCAGGGAAAATTTCTTGAATTTTCCATCTGGCACAAAACTGTTTTTAATTTTAAAATAGTAAAATGCCCTTATAATTCATAATAATACAGAATCATCAAAATGTCACAAGCCCATCTTTGATCTCCATGATGAATTTCTAACTAAAAATTTATATTGACGTACCTTCATTTTTGCTTGCATTATTCTAAGCAGTCTGTATGACCTTACAACATTGTGCTGAGCCCTGAATTTTTGCACTCTGAATGTGTATTTGCTTTGGGGCGAACACAAAGATGAGGAATAGAAAAAATGTTCTAATTATAATTAGTTTGTATAGTAAAAAGAAACATGCAAACCAGGGGGAAAAGAACGAGATATATTTAGGTATAAAATTATGTGGGAAATAGTCCAAGTAAGGGAATCATAAGGAATATATTTCAGTTCAGCTTTTATCCTTAAATAGCTGTGTGAGCAAAACAGTCAACTATGACCTTCATTTTCATCTCAGACATGATTTCCAATGTACCTCAGGATCTCTGGTGTTTAAGATCTCTGAGGTTAAAGATTCTATGATTTTATGATGCTAGTGGCAGGAGAAAAATGAGAGAATTTATAGTGAAGTGAGCATAAGTTACCTTTCAGGGGTTTCCTAGGGGAGGTCAGTATTTTAAGAAACAGGGAATAGGAGGAAAGAGGAACTTTAAAGGGAAAAAGACAATATGCAAAGATACCCGAAATTACTCAACAGTTGGCTGAAAAAAGTGTTTAGAGCAGATATATTGACATGTTTTCACATTTGCTTACATAGTTTAGGGAATAACACAGAGCCTGGTGGGCTGCAGTCCATGCTGTCGTGCGAAGAGTTGGACACAACTGAACGACTTCACGTTCACTTTTCACTCTCATGCATTGGAGAAGAAAATGGCAAGCCACTCCAGTGTTCTTACCTAGAGAATCCCAGGGACAGAGGAGCCTGGTAGGCTGCCATTTCTGGGGTCATACAGAGTCAGACACGACTGAAGCGACTCAGCAGCAGCAGCAGCAGTCCTAAGCCGAGCTTCTGGACTCCTGTCTCTGGGGTATCAAAATCAGAATTCTGACGGTTACTAGCTTTTCAACTGTGGCAAGTTGCCTTAACTTCCTATGGCCCAGTTTATATCTATTTTGGATGCTTAGAATTCAAATGGACGACATATTCCTGTTTGAAAAATATTTGTGGTGATTTATCTTATTCTTTTAAGACTTTGATCAGTTTACAAATTATTTATCACATACTCAGTAGGTAGCAGACACTGTTCTCAGTGTTCAAATATTAAATAAAAATTAAAATATAGAAGGAATCTGAAACAGTGGTTAAGAACAGCAGCTCTGAGAGCAGACAACCTAGGTTCCAATAGTGTTTACAATTCTTCCTTTATGTTTGACTCTAGTAAGTCATTCTACTTCTTTGTTCCTATTTCCTTGTCTATAAAGTTTAAAAAATAGTAGTACCTCAAATTACTTTGAAAGTGAATTAATAACAAATGTAAAAACTCTAGTATAGTACCAGGCATAGAGTGAAGCTTCAAAATTATGGCTCAAACTCTAGAAAGAATAAAAAGAATTAAACTAAGACTAAATAATAATATTTACTATCAATAATTTGTGTTTCTAAGTATAATTTCAGATCCTTCTAAAATAAGTGAAGTTATGCAATTCTCAGGCCTTGTTCACTGTTTGCAAATTAGCAAATTATTATACCACCTTACTTGCTTTTGAGACAATGACATACTTGCTTTGTCTCCTAACATTTGTCATGGATCTAGAGGAGTTGTATCTGTTATATTTTTTCCAGTTTTATTGAAATTAATTGACATACATCACTGTACAAGTTTAAAGTGTACAGCATATATTTTTATAACTATCCAATTATATGCTTCATTCTGCTGCCAAGGGTGCCTTTGCATGTTCTTCCATGCTATGCTTGATTTCCTGATACATTTCCTCCCTTAGGCTGACTTGGACTAAAACTCTCTTATCTATTTTTTCTTTTGAACTTTTTATTTTGTATTGCAATATAACTGATTAACAGTGTTATGATAGATTCAGGTGAACAGCGAAGGGACTAAGCCATACATATACATATACATACATCCATTTTCTCTTAAACTCCCCTCCTATCCAGGCTGCCACATAACATTGCACAGAGTTCCATGTACCATACAGTAGGTCCTTGTTGCTTATCCATTTTAAATATAGAAGTTTACCTTATTTCTTTAAGGATTGGATTCAGGCAGGTTTTCTAAACAACCGTAGAATCAGAATGACATCATCCAATGCTGGCAGGAATGTGGAATAGTTGGACCTCTTGTTTATTACTGTTGGGAATATGAAATAGTACAGCCAGTTTGGAAGACGGTATGCCTATTTTCACACAAAACTAAGCATATTCTTACCACTCAGTCCAGCAATTACACTCCTTAGTATCTACCTAAATACATTGAAAATTTATGTCTGCACAAAAACCTGCACACAGATATTTTTACAAGTTTTGTTCATAATTCCCAAAACTTGGAAGTGACTATGATGTGCTTCAGTAGGTGAATGGATATATACATTGCAGTACACCCAAGCAATGGAACATTATTCAGTGCTCAAAAGAAAAGAGTTGTCAAACCATGAAAAGACATGGAAAAACCTTAACTATATATTACTAAATGTAACAACTTTCTCTCTTGGCTCAGTGGTAAAGAATCTGCCTGGAACCCAGGATACTCGGGTTTGATTCTTGAGTGGGGAAGATACCTGGAGAAGGAAATGGCAATCCACTTCAGTAGGCTTGTCTGAAGTCACATGGACAGAAAAGCCTGGTGGGCTACAGTCCATGGATCACAAAAAAATCGGACACATCTTAGAAACTAAATGACAACAAAATATAACGAGCTGAGCCAAAAAAGTCCACATATTGTATGCTTCCAACTAAATGACGTTCCAGAAAAGACAAACTATTGAGACAGTAAGACTGATGATTTCTAGGAGTTATAGGAGGAAAGAGGGATAAATAGGCAGAGTACAGAAGATATTTTGGGACAGTGAAACTATTCCGTATTAAAATTGTGGATGCATGTCATTATAAATTTGTCCCAGCCCTTTGAATGTGCAGCACCAAGAATGGACCCTTATATCAGCTATTGCCTTTAGGTGATTATGATGGCTAAATATAAGTTAATCAATTGTGTCAACTAAAAATACAGTCACAACCTGAAAGTAGAAAGTTGTTTCATTTGGTGGGAATATTAAGGACTTCAAGCCAGGGAGCCAGCATCTCAGTAGCCCCCAGAAAACTACTCTGAGGAGGCAGGAGAGGGAAGCAGGCCATATACNCAATTGTGTCAACTAAAAATATAGTCACAACCTGAAAGTAGAAAGTTGTTTCATTTGGTGGGAATGTTAAGGACTTCAAGCCAGGGAGCCAGGATCTCAGTAGCCCCCAGAAAACTACTCTGAGGAGGCAGGAGAGGGAAGCAGGCCATATACAAATTTGCAACAAAGGGAGCAGGCAACCTGAACATCAAAGATTATTGTTAAGTAGTAAGGAAACCCAGATATCAAGCAGAGGAATTTGGAGTTCTATGTATGGGAAGATGCAAGCCTCGTGGCTTATAGAATTCATTGTGTCATATGAACCTCAGCTATCTGGGGCCAAATCCTGTTACCCATCACTGTAAGGGTTGGTAGATGTGGCAGATGGCTGCTTCTTACATTACCCCCCACCCTGAGGTTCTCAGCAATCGCAGTGGGAGAGTAGCATCTGCTGGAATGCAGGCATCGCGTTCTTTTTTGAGAGCCTTCCTTCACATTAAGAGGCCAGAAATCGCTGATGGCTGTGACATTTTGTGTTCACTGATATGTCAGGAAATATTTCATTTCGTAATTGTAACAATCGTATCATTCTGTTGGGTAATATTCATAATAGAGGATGCTATGCCAAGAGTTGAACACGACTTAGTGACTGAACTGAACTGAATGCCTGTTGGGGAGGGGCAAGGTACTTGGGAAATCTCTGTACCTTCTGCTTAATTTTGCTATGAACTCCAAAAATTTTCCATAAAAGAGAGTATCAGTGAAAAGACTGAATGAAGCTGATATAATGGGCAGTAAATGAAGACTAGAGTGTCATTATATGACACCAAAGAGACAGGGGTTAAGATTATACAGGCATCTTAGTTCACCTTAATAATGTTCATCTTTATCTTTAACACAGTGTGAAACCATTGAGATATTTTAAACAAAGAGGAAAGTAAAATGAACTGAGTCCCCTCTTGATAAGACCAGTCATGCCACAGTATGGAGAACCAATAACAAGTAGACAGAGTAGATACAGGGGGAATATTTTGGAGACTGCTTTTCCTAGTACAGGAAGGAGAAGACAGTATCTTGGACTAATATTAAAGCAGTGAAAATATGAGAATAGATGAGATCTAGAAAGTTAAAAAGTAAAAAAGAATATTATAATAAGTTAAATATAAAGTTTAAAGGAAACAGTGATACCATCTGTGACTATGATTTCTGATCCATAAAACTAAATGTATGTTTCCATTTATTGAGACAGGAAACTATGAACAGATTTTAGAGGAAATCAATCAGTCACTCAGTTGTGTCCTACTCTTTGCGACCATATGGGACTACAGCATGCAAGCATCCTGATCCATCACCAACTCCTGGAGCTTGCTCAGACTCATGTCCGTCAGGTCGCTGATGCCATTCAACAATCTTATCCTCTGTTGTCCCCTTCTCCTCCTGCCTTCCATCTTTCCCAACANACTACAGCACGCAAGCATCCTGATCCATCACCAACTCCTGGAGCTTGCTCAGACTCATGTCCATCGGGTCGCTGATGCCATTCAACAATCTTATCCTCTGTTGTCCCCTTCTCCTCCTGCCTTCCATCTTTCCCAACATCAGGGTCTTTTCCAATGAGTCAGTTCTTCACATCAGGTGGCCAAAGTATTAAAGTTTCAGCTTCAGCATCAGTCTTTCGAATGAATATTCAGTACTGATTTCTTTTAGGATGGACTAGTTTGATCTCTTTGCAGTCCAAAGGACTCTCAAGTGTCTTCTCCAACACCACAGTTCAAAAGTATCAATTCTTCTGCCCTCAGCTTTCTTTATAGTCCAACTCTCACATTCATACATGACTACTGGAGAAACCATAGCCTGGACTAGATGGACCTTTGTTGGCAAAGTAATGCCTCTCCTCTTTAATATGCTATCTAGGGTGGTCATAACTTTTCTTCCAAGGAACAAGCATCTTTTAATTTGATGGCTACAGTCACCATCTGCAGTGATTTTGGAGCCCCCCAAAATAAAGTCTTTCACTGTTTCCATTGTTTCCCCATCTATTTGCCATGAAGTGATGTGACTGGATGCCATGATCTTTGTTTTCTGAAGGTTGAATCTTAAACCAACATTTTCACTCTCCTCTTTCACTTTCATCAAGAGGCTCTTTAGTTCTTCAACTTCTGTTATAAGGGTGGTGTCATCTGAATATCTGAGGTTATTGATATTTCTCCCAGTGCTTCATCCAGCCCCGTATTTTGCATGATGTACTCTGTGATACATTAAATAAGTAGGTGACAATATACAGCCTTCAGGTAATCCTCTCCCAATTTGGAACTGGTCTGTTGGTCCATGTCCAGTTCTAACTGTCACTTCTTGACCTACATACAAATTTCTCAGGAAATCTGAAGTCAGGTGGTCTGGTATTCCCATCTCTTTAAGAATTTTCCATGGTTTGCTATGATCCACTTAGGCAAAGGCATTGATATAGTAAATAAAGCAAAAGTAGATCTTTTGCTGGAACTCTCTTGCTTTTTCAATGATCCAATGGGTGTTGGCAATTTTATCTCTGGTTCCTATGCCTATTCTAAATCCATTTTGAACATCTGGATTTTTGTTGTTCACTTACTGTTGAAGCCTGGATTGGAGAATTTTGAGTATTACTTTGCTAGTATTTGAGATGAATACAATTGCACAGTAGTTTGAACATAATAGAGGGAATAGTGTGAGTTAAAACTGGACTTGATGGATTTGAGGATCATTTTTGTTAGCTATGTGGATGTGGACCTGAAAGGATATATCCTAGCTGGGAGTATATATATCTGAAAGTCAGATAACAAGGGTGGGAAGACTGGAAATATCTATTGAGAAAATAATGCAATATAGAGAAGAAAGTAGAAGAGTTCCAAATTTGTTTCTATGCCAATAGCCATGTAAAAGAAGATGGTCTTTTAAATATGAATGAAAATGATTTTTTAGAGAGATAAGAGGAAATCGGAAAGTAAATCCAGAGGAATAGAGAATATACAAAACATAGGCAACAGTGTTAAAACTTTTTAAAAATTTAGATAAAAACCATAAAACATTACCTAGATTTGATGACATAAAAAATCACTAGTGACACTAGTAAGAGTTGTGTCAGCAAAATTATGGAAGTAGAAGCCAGACTGAAGTAGGAAATAAGGATTCAATACATATGGTCAACTTCTAAAAAAATTGAATGAGAGTAAGACCTACCTCATAGATAAAGGGGGATATAAATACTGAAAAAGTGTTGGTTTGTCTATATGTGTGTGTGTTCAGATAAGAAAGATGAAGTATATTTGAGTACCAATAAGAGAATTCAGGTAAACATATAGAAGACAAGTGTTATAAAAGTGATATAGGTGCTAAAAACATTTTCATTCTTCCCTTTTAGGTTTTTTTGCTGGTCTGGTAATTAAAGTGACATAAGACAGATTAACAGGAGAAAAATAAGTTTAATTTTGTATGCATGGGAGCCCTGAGATGTTAGACCCAACATTGTAAGTCAGGCAATTGAGGCTTATATGCTGTCCTGAACCAAGGAATGGGTTAGAGGCCTGAGGCTTCAGAGAAGGAAAAGTTATTGACAGGACAATAAGAATAGCAGATGTTTGCCCTGCAATACAGATAGATCATTCGGATAAAAACTTTATTTGTGGTAATAATGCTCTTTCTCAGCCAAGCTCGCTATCTAAATTCTTCTAGGTGGTTAAAAGAGAAGTAGAAATTTTTCTTGAATCTCTGGGTCTTGATTGCTTTCAGCTCATAACAATCCACATGCCAAAATAACACATTTTGTATTCACATATTGTGCTCCTCCCCAGTGGCAATATATGTAACCCCCAAATAAGTTCATATATTCTGTACATATATGTTGTACATTTTGACTCCTTTTATACTCACACCTATTTTGTATAATAGGGGAAATAAGGTAATATATCTATTTATTCACATGAGAAAATGGAGGACAATGTGTCAGTGGCAAAACCTCTAGGTCTCTAGATATTTTGTTCATCAGTTTTTTTGTTTTTTTTTAAATGGTCTAGGGTAGTGTTGGAACAGAGAACTCAATAAAATATTGCCATAGAAGGGATAGAAACTTTTACTTGAAACAGATTTTCTTGCTTACTTTAAGAGTGAGAGATAAGAAAATTTAGAAAACACAGTAGGTAAATTAAAAGCCCTTGTCATATCAGCCTACTATGAGATCTTTTGAGAAACATTACCTATCAAGTAATTTTGAAGCTCTGGGAGTANAAACTTTTACTTGAAACAGATTTTCTTGCTTACTTTAAGAGTGAGAGATAAGAAAATTTAGAAAACACAGTAGGTAAACTAAAAGCCCTTGTCATATCAGCCTACTATGAGATCTTTTGAGAAACATTACCTATCAAGTAATTTTGAAGCTCTGGGAGTAACACCTACTCTTTTCTTAGAGTTTATGTTCCTGAAATTCTCTCTCATATAGTGAGAGATCTATTACTTTCTATACTTAGTATACAACATGCAAATTATCAAGTGAAGTTTGCCATTATTGGCCATGGCCAACTATTTCCTATATAATATTTCCATATTCTATTCTTTAATGATCTAATTAATAATATATTGAACCCTAACATTTGCAAGATTCACAGGACCATTTCAACTTTTCTAGGACCTCACAATGCCATTGTATTAATAATTCACAATGGCATGCTAAATAATAAAATCTTCTTCCAAAACGTCTGTCATGTCCGCCAGCTCAAACCCTTCCTGACACTTGGTCTTATTCATTGTACACAAATGTTATTGGCAGGACTCCCTGGGAAAACATGTTCCTGCCAATCAAACCCCAGGAGGTGGGGGAAAGCTAATGATGGATCCACACTGAAGATTCAATTCTGCAAAACATAAAACTCCATGATAAATGTTTTCTAAAACATAACGTGGTGTCTCAATGTTGATGTGTAAACGAAAATACATTAACTAAGCAGTCACAAGTGCTTAAAAATGGGTAGAAATCTTATTTGAGGAGAAAAAGAATATACAGAGTAAATGTGTATCACTCACCACAATGAAGAACATCAGTGGCTGACTAATTAGGAGAGGAGAATAAAGAACAGGAAAGACGTGTATTTTCTAAAATGGTACTTCCTGAAAGCTCTGGTTTTCAACTTTGTCTATAGATCATTATCACCAGGGGAGTATTTTTTAAATTTCAGTATCCTACTGCCATCAGCAGCAATTCTGATTTAGTGCACTTGAGTGGTCTGAGCATCCAATTTTTTTTCTTTTCTTTTTCCTTTATTTCATCTCCTATGATTCAAATGTGACTGAAATCACTATCTTAGTCAACTTCTTAACTTAATACAACTTAATGTGGATTATGAAGGGGCAAAAAGACAGGAAGGTTTTCGGCTTCCTGAACCTGACCTGAGTCAAGCAGTGACCTGGATATGTGCACATGTGCTGAGTCACTCAGTTGTGTCCGACTCTTTGCGACCCTATGGACTGGATTCTTTATCACTGAGCTACCAGGGAAGCCCTTGACTTGGACATATATCTGTATAAATAAGGGCAAGTTAAACTTGCTAATTGAGAAAATGGAGTAAGGAGGCTGACTGATGAAAGCTAGTTTCTTTTATTGATTTAATTAAAAATCTTTACCTCATGAAGTTACAGCAGATTGTGTAGTCTTACATTTTTGATGATAAAGAGATTGTTTCTTCCAGGCAAGGCTTCACTTTCACATGTTTCTAGGACTCATAGATGCAATCCTTGAAGCCAGACTTTTTATGAGTACAAGCACTGTAATTTTCATTTTCCATTCTAGGATGAATAAACTTCAGATCTTTAACTGTAATCTGACAACTTCTCTCCAAATTTCAAGTTCAGATGCTAAATAATATTTCTCTAATCCCTTGAGGAATCAAGCACTAATCCATCCCCTGTCAAGGACTGACCTGAATGGGGATATCTCTAGTTTATCAACTGCTGATTTCTAATAAGGACATGAACACTCTTTTATATTTTTAACATGGAAAACTCATATTTAATTATGTCATTCTCTATACTCCCCAGGATTACTCTAACATCAAATCCCATTATTATATCATCCTGGGAAATATCTCTTAGATTCTTTAGAACTAGATTCTTTAAAACTATATTCAGAACATCCTTACTTCATTTTTGGACACACTATATTCATCTTGCATAGGATAAGGTTCAGCATTTTAAAATGCAAGTTTTAGCATACTCTCCTTTTCAAAAAAAAAAAAAGATCTTTCCAAAAAAAAACAGTCATCCTTCTATAGCATTGATAAAACTATTACATGCATACTAAGTTCAGTCCTGTTCAACTCTTTGTGGCCAGGCTCCTCTGTCCATGGGATTCTCCAGGCAAGAATACTGGAGTGGGCTGCCATGCCCTTCCCCAGGATATCTTCCCAACCCAAGGATCAAACTGGCCACTCTATGTCTCCTGCATTGGCAGGCAGTTCTTTACCACGAGCACAACCAGGAAAGCTCTCCAAAACAATCAATTCCCAGTAAATACCAATAAACTTTTTTTAACTACATAGAGAAAACTTAAAAGTATCTCAACTTCTATTCACTTTTACTCACTTCCCTTGAAAACTGCCCAAAGGAAAATGAGTTCATTTAGTTATTTGAAGCTTATTCTATTTTATGTCCTAGTCTATCATATTATAATATGAATAGAAAAGATAGGATATTGGAGTGAAATATATCTGGGCTCAAATGTTTGTTTTATCTCTTACTTTGTGACCATGAGAAAGTTTCTAAGTCTCTTAATGTTCAGCTTGTTCTGGGGGCTAATAAAAGTCAATTTGTTAAATTGTGGTAAAAGTTCTATGAGAAAAAATTCTCTGTATATGCCTTTTACACAACAAGGTCTTAAACATGGCAAGTCGTATGTAAACAGGAGGTCTTTTTTTATTTTTTCTTGTTGTTGCTTGTTAACAGGCTTTTAATAAAACATTCTTTCTTTACCATAAAAAATCTTTATTTGGAAGAAGATGGCAGTCCTTTTCCAAAGGAGTTAATTTCCTTTTTTAAGATTTAAGAATTGATGGCTGAGGTGTTACTTCTTTTTGTTTGCAGTGTAAGTTTAAATCAAAGAAAACATCAAAACCTAGACTTGCTTTGTTTAGTATGTGTCATAATGTAGAGATTCAAAGGATCTTTGCCTTTTAGCTTCCAAGTAAAAGGGGTTTATTTATGGTGTTTGCAAAGGTGAGAACAAAATTTGCTAATTAGAAATTGAAAAACTTAGTCAATCAACAGGCCTTTGTTGTTAGGTTTTGATCACTACAAAAGGAGGAGTTTTGCATTTGCTTATACACACACACAAATAGCAATTTGTTAAAATTGCAAAAGAGCATCAAAGGCAACTGTTGTTCTACTTTTTCTGAATCTACTCCAACCAGAGGAGGAGGCTGTTTACCAGCACACTAGTAATAGCATTTTTTCATACAAAAGGTGGACTTGAAAGGAAAAGTTATTTAGGCTTAAAAATTATTCATGTTCCTTCTAGTGAAGCACCACTTGGGAATAGTTCTTTGGCTCTCAATTGTGGCGAACCTGTACCGGCAAAAGAACAAATTTATAACTGAGAAGGAGCTATTATCACCATTGTGACCCTTCTCATTTTCCTCTGGGCCATATGAGAAACCAGGGAAAGCTATATGGCTGACAGGCAAATCGAGGAGAGACTGTGGGGCGAGGAGCAGAATGGGAACATAAATGTCTACTGTGAGTGAGTGAGCATGGAAACATCTGAGTTGATCACTTTGTTTCACTTGAATGTTGGAAAGTCCTTGCTTTTGTCATAAATTTTTGTTTTGGTTAATTGATGACTTAAAATGATTGAAATAGGAACGTGAATGGAGAGCAGTACCCTCCCTCCAGCTGTGTGCAGAAGAAAGGGTCCTGCCATGATGTCCTAGAACATGAAGGAGGAGGCACCCTGTAGCAATAAGGATAAAGCTTCTTTCCAGTTTGCACATTGAAATTCTTCTAACTCAAAGGTGATTTAAAAGAAGAATAACAACAATATCAAAACATTACAGATTTATCTCCTTTTTCCCCTTGAAATTATTATTCTTTAAGCCCACATTAAGTTCTAAATTCTCTAAAACTTTCCATCCCCACTAGCAGACATAGGATTTCCTCCCTTCTCTGCTTTACAGTCTTACTTTGTGGAGAGAGGCACTTTGATGCTCTGGTGGTGGCATTACCCAAGGCAAACTTTAAACAAGACAATGTAGAAATATATCTGAAAAAACTTAAGCAATATAAAATTTAAAAAGAATATACTAGGAATTTGTATTAAGAAAATAAATGAAATATATCCAAAGGTGCTGCACAGGGATATTAACTGAAAATTTAATTGTTAATTAAGAGAAAAAGAAAAAAAATCCTAATGTCCTGACACATGAAATTGGTTAAATCAGTTTTGGAAAGTAAAAAAATGTATACTATTCAATAGTTCATGTGATAACATATATTTATATTTATTTATATAGAAATTAATTTTAAGCATGCATGTTAATTACATTTATAAAATAGTATATTATTTAATAAACCAGTATATGTTGGAACCCCATTTTGCCATATATGTGTATAAAACTGTTAAGTACATCAAATTTGCTAACAGTGCTTGTAATTTCATGAATGAAGTTTGAATAAGCTCAGTTCCTTTCGGCCCTAAAATTTTATATTATTCCACATTGACTATGTTCTATTCAGATAATGAAAGAAAAAAAAGCATTTTTATAGTTAGGTGCCTGGCAAATCCCATGGACAGAGGAGCCTGGTGGGCTGCAGTCCATGGGGTCGCGAAGAGTCGGACACAACTGAGCGACTTCACTTTCATGCTTCACTTTCATGCATTGGAGAAGGAAATGGGAACCCACTCCAGTGTTCTTGCCTGGAGAATCCCAGGGGCGGCGGAGCCTGGTGGGCTGCTGTCTATGGGGTCGCACAGAGTCAGACACGACTAAAGCAACTTAGCAGCAACAGCAGCTCTTTGTAAATTGCATTTTTGATCTCTCTAGCTCTATAATTGTGGGGATTTTATTTCTTCATAAATGCCCTCTTCATTCCCACAATCTTAGTGATAGTTTGACATATCCACAGAATCTCATGAAGGTTATTTGGAGTTGTTTCTAGAAAGAATATTGATTCCCTATCCATCCCCTGAACTCTTATCTGAAATACCAGGATAAGTAAGTCTAGAATCACTGAAGAATTTTTCAGACTGCACAGGTGAAAAATCAGTAAGGTCCTCAAATCCAAGATTTTAATTCTAAAGCTGCTCTGGTTCTGAGAATAAATGTTGGATATTCTGGGCAGTCTCCTTGAGTGTCCTGTATTTTTTCGGTAATGTATTCTAAAGATCACTCTCCTTGTCATTAATCTCTTAAATCAAGTATATACATGCCACTCAAGAATCAGAGCCACTAGACAGTTTGGATGCATTTTACAGTGGGGAGAGCCCTGGTGAGATGTCCTGGTAGGAAAAGCCTGCTAATGAAGTGTGGCTTTTAACCCCTGATGAGGGGCTCTGCAGACCACATCCAGCAGACCATGACCTGCCTAGAGAGGAGCATCAGCAGCTCCTTGAGTAGCTGAGCAGCAAACTTGCTAAAAATAGGTCTTCAGTGCTCACTTAGTAGCAATACTCTATTAACCAAACTGTGGTGTTGGAGAAGACTCTTGAGAGTTCCTTGAACTGCAAGGAGATCCGACCAGTCTATCCTAAAGGAAATCAGTCCTGGATAGCCATTGGAAGGACTGATTCCGAAGCTGAAACTCCAGTACTTTGGCCACCTGATGCAAAGAACTGATTCACTAGATAAGACCCTGATGTTGGGAAAGATTGAAGATGGGAGGAGAAGGGGATGATAGAGGATGAGACGGTCGGATGGCATTACTCTCTCGATGGATGTGAGTTTGAGAAAGCTCTGGGAGTTGGTGATGGACAGGGAAGCCTGGCATGCTGCAGTCCATGGGGCCACAAAGAGTTGGACATGATTGAGCGACTCAACTGACTGGACATACAAATATGAATACCTCATTATGTAAAAAAAAAAACAAAAAACACCAACCCCACTCGATTAGTTAGTTCTGTTGACATGAGTGGTACCTGTCCTCCATGTGACATTATGCTACCACACGAGTGGGTCTGAAGGGACGTCACACCTTTCAGTAACTCCATGTATTTTCTTTTTACCATAGAGACTCATATCAGCCAGCCCAAAACTTGTACAATTTCCAAACTGATCTGGAGGCTGACGGTAATTAGATTTTCAGAAGAAGGCTTCATTAACAAATTCTCATTTAACATCTACTTGAGGCTGTGTATCTTGCCGGAAGGTGAAGGGGAGGAATGACAGAGCTTTAACCTCCATGAGTCTATAGAAAAGGTAAGAGAATAACTTAATATTAATAAAAGTAAAGCTTATACAATAACTTCTGGAAATCTTATGTTGAAGATAAGGGCTGACAAATCTAGCAGATAAAAATACAGGATACCCAGTTAAATTTGAATTCCAGATAGAAAATAAATAATATTTTAGTATAACTAGATTCCAAGTATAGCATAAAATGTACTTAAAATTATTTGTTGTTAATCTGGAAGTTAAAGTTAATTGCCTACTCAGTAGTTTATCTGATAACACTATCAAGTAATGATTTTGAAACCATCACTGAATACAAATTAGATTTAAAGTGAGTATGGAACACTCACTTTATTAACTGATATATTCAGTTAATAAAGAGATTAATTTAATCCAATAAAATAGTTAAGAAAATTGGCAAATAAGGTGGATATAAGACTCACCCCAAGCCACCTCATGCAGAGTTGACTTATTGGAAAAGACTCTGATGCTGGGAGGGATTGGGGGCAGGAGGAGAAGGAGACGATAGAGGATGAGATGGCTGGATGGCATCACTGACTCGATGAATGTGAGTCTGAGTGAACTCCGGGAGTTGGTGATGGACAGGGAGGCCTGGAGTGCTGCGGTTCATGGGGTCGCAAAGAACTGGACACAACTGAGTGACTGAACTGAAGACTTATCCCATATTAAAACCTTGGCATGGAATTTCTACTTGACATGGCAATTGTAAGGCTTCTATAGAAGGAGTTGAGGATATCCATAGGGGAGTATGTACTGCCCAGTTCCAGGTTCTAAATTTGAGTCCCCGACTTCTAGGTAACCTTGTGTGTATGTGCCTAATCTCTCAGTCGTGTTAACTCTTTGCGATCCCATGGACCCGGAGCCTGCCATGCTCCTCTGTCCATGGAATTTTCCAGGCAGAAACACTGGAGTGGGTTGCCATTTCCTACTTCAGGGGATCTTCCCATCCCAAAGGTCGAATCCTCGTCTCCTGCATAGTCAGGCGAGTTCTTTATCATGGTGCCACCTGGGAAGTCCAAGTAACCTTGTGGCTGGCCCAGTTATCACCCTGAAACTTCAGATTGTCTAATTTAGTAAAACTGACCTCTTTTTAGTGAATGAATGACTTCACACACACACACACACAAAAAAGGATGTAAATATAAGCTATGATATACTAATAAAAGTTCATAGCATTAATATTTTTGGATAATCCTTAACATTGTTTATTTGTTAATGTTGTTCTTAAAATCAGTTTCAGACTTTTGATTGTAATTTGGAGACTGTAGGAATTTTGAAGTATTGGTTAATAGCATTTAGCAATGTAAGAGAAAATTATCTACTACCTTTATCAGTTTGAGTTATCCAATCATAAGAGTTGCTTGAGACCCAGGGTGAACTTGTTTGTTAGATTACTATGGCTGCTCTGTTAGCCACTTAAAACACTTTTAAAAAAAATCAAATGTATTAATCTAAAATGCTGTATCAGTATGTTCAAGAGAGTCAGATACACTTATAAATGAGGCTAGTTTTTAAGGAATTTTAATCAGTTAAACTTGAGAAACCAAGCATTTATCAGAGAAGTGAAAGTATGGCCCTCTTTATATAAAACTGACTACATCTGTAAATGGAAAGATATTAATAAGTTAAAGCTTAGGTGATTTGGGTTTTAATTTAAATATACTAAATGTAATTTAAACCTTAGCAATTTTAATAGGCCTTTGTATGTTCATACTAGAGCCTCCCAGGTTGTGCTAGTGGTAAAGAATCCACCTGCCACTGCAGGAGACCCAAGAGACCTGGGTTTGATCCCTGGGTTGAGAAGATCCTCTGGAGGGCGTGGCAACCCACTCCAGTATTCTTGCCTGGAGAATCCCATGGATAGAGGAGCCTGGTAGGCTGCAGTCCATAGGATTGCAGAGAGTTGGACATGACTGAAGTGACTTAGCATGTACATGCAACATAGTCCTTTTACAAAAAGGAAATCATGATCCAGTGAAAAAGTTTGGAAAGATAATATCAGTGTCTTTCATAATGTCCATTTAAAATAATGCCTAGTGGAAAAGTATTTTTTATTAATGGATAGAATCACATATTTTGCCATGACTATTTATAGAGGATCCCCTGCTTTTTTTACTGGGGTTACATTGTTATAGATACTTACCTTAAGTCTATGAGGCATTTAAAAGATCATGGGGGTCTTCAATAGATGATATAAACCCTTTTGACTATTTCTCCTCTACTGTTTCCAATTTGGAAAGTATTTGGAGATGTCATGTTCTCTGCATGGTATTATTTCAGCAGGTTTCCCTCCATTTAGGTAAAGACAAAAGATCCACTCACAAAGCCTTCCTCTCTAATCTATTTTTTTTATTTTATTTAACCAAAGCACACATGAGGAATGAAGTGGAAAGAAGCTACTCCCACACAAGGTGATCCAGAGCAAAAGAAAACATGTATTTCAAAACAAGATAAATTCTGAAAATAAAAATTTCATATTGTTGCCTAAGAATTTAAGAAAACATTGTGTAGGAGCAGGTAGCATTGGAAAGAGCCTGGCTAGTCTGTGATCCAATATCTTAGTCCTGACTTTTTAGAAATGTGTTTTCTCTCAATGTCAAATTGGCAACAATAACCTCATTTCAGTTCCCCTACCCCCACCCCACCAATGGACCATAGATGAAACTTCCGTTTCTCACACTGTGGCACTGTGGTATCTAAGAGCCTGGAAGACTTGTCTACTGATAACAACTAAAAGTATTGGAATAGATATTGCACACCTGGAATACACGAATATCCTTATGTGAGCTAGAACATTAGGTATTTCTCAGATGCTGGAGGAGGAAACCAGAGTCGTTAAGAGGAGGGGAAAGTGAGTCAGAGGAGAAACTTAAGAGTAGAAACTGATTTCATGTAGAGGGTACTTTGGCATTTGCCAAACCTGGGAAACTTGAACTTGGGTTTTTTATTTCCTCTTGGGTAGTAAGACATTCAAAAATTATGCAGCATTTTTTCATATTACCTTGGTGGCCTGGGGGGTCTTAAGCAGAGACTTAGACATAGGTTTGACAATTTGTGGACATAAAAGGCTCCTGACAGCCTAATAGATGTCTGCAGGTAAAACAGTATGTCAAGTGGGACAAGTCAAAATGACAAAGAAATTATTGTCACAACCAAGTCAGGTGGCAAAGGAATCTCAACAGTCCCTTTCAAGCTCCTCAAATCCAAAAATAGGCATTTTGGATCAGTCTCCTATGTGAGACAATGAAATGAATTATTATAGTTTGAGATGATCTCTGCCTACTGGTCTCCATAGAAGAAATTTACATACCTGCCTTCAATGCAAACCTCAGGTAATTCCCACAAATTTTCAAAAACCACAAAAGTATGTCAAAAGTTACAAAACACAAAGAAACAAGACACTATAAATGAGAGAGACCATAAATAGCAGTATCAGATGCATGGAGACTATATATATTAGAACTATTAGATAAAGAATGGGGATTAAAAAATAAGTAAGCAGGAGAAAATCATAAAAATTGACCAAACTGATGAAAAACGTATCTAAATAGAACTTTTAGGAGTAAGAAATGGAACAATATATATTTAAAGCGCAATGCTGCTGCTAAGTCGCTTCAATCATGTCCAACTCTGTGCGACCCCATAGATGGCTGCCCACCAGGCTCCCCTGTCCCTGGGATTCTCCAGGCAAGAACACTGGAGTGGGTTGCAATTTCCTTCTCCAAAGCATGAAAGTGAAAAGTGAAAGGGAAGTCGTTCAGTCGTGTTCGACTCTTTGTGACCCCATGGACTGCAGCCTACCAGGCTCCTCTGTCCATGGGATTTTCCAGGCAAGAGTGCTGGAGTGGAGTGCCATTGTCTCCTCTGTAAACCTCGATAGATTTGACATTAACAAAATTAGCTAAATATTCAATAAATCAGAATATAAATTTGAATTATTTCCTAGAATGCAGCCCAGGAAGATAAAGAAAGGGGGCATACAAGAGATAAATGAGAAGATATAGAGTATAGAACAAGACAATCTAAAATATATCTACACAGAGTTACAGAAAAATAATACAGAATTTGAGTGGAAATAGTATTTGATGTGATGAATTTTTCAAAACTGCTAAAAGCCATCAATCTACAGACTTAGAAAACTAAACAAAGTCCAAGTAGGGGAAAAATAGAAATCCAGTTTGATATATCATTGTGAGATATATCACATCAATTGTTCCAAGTAGTGTGATAACAACAGCAATGTATTATATGGCATAAAAATAATCAAGTTTATATTTTATAATTAAATATATATTACAGTTTTTACTGTTATCACTAAAAATAAAGACATGGAGTGTATAACTTCTAATGAAGTAATGGGAAAGAGAATGCAATGAAAGAAATAATCTAGCAGAGAGATGCAAAGAGAAGAGAAGTAGAAACATGAAAAAGAGACAATACGCATATCACTGCCTTGAAAAGCAGATGTCAAAAATGGGATTAGATGTGCAAGAGAATGTTTTGGGGAAAAAGTGTGAAAAGTGAAAGAGAGGGAGCAAGAAAAGGTACAAAAAGTTTCATAAAGCCTATCTGACTCTATTGAAGGAGAGGAAAAAGGAAAGAAAATTGTGTAGAAAGAGACTCAGACTGAAGAGCAGTTATAAAAAGATTTGGCCAATGAGGAGTTGCCTATCAGTAAAACCTTATGTTTCACAGAAATTGGCCAATAGGCAGTGCATCCCAGTTATGCTACTGTTGGCTGGGAGCAGCCCTCTAGAAGCGTGGCTTCCCCTTAAACATGAAGACAGATCCAGAGGGGCAGTAGTAGGGTTTATCAACCAACTTGCAATACATGTTTGAATACACCAGAACTATATAATAGTTATATACTTTGATGCATTAAACAATATTGCAAAAATACATAAAATTCGGTAGGTCTTAATAAAAGTTGATGACACCACTACCATAATAAAGTATTATTACCAAATTCTCCCTGTAATTGATAAATGAATAAAAATTAAATCAGTAAAGGTTATAGAAGCTTTAAATAAAACAAAACTGAATAAACTATAAAATCAGAATGTATGGAAGTGAACTCATTTTTCACAGGAACTTGTAGAAGACAGGAAAACTAATAATAAGAGTACTGGAAAATATGTTGGACTGAACAGCAATGGAAATAATATATGTTGAATTTGTAGAATTCATCAAAATTGATTTAAAAATGAAAACATTGAGTCCATCTATTAATATTTTTTGGAAAAGATAACGGGATGGAAATAATAAGATAAACATATAAGTAAGGAAATTAGAGGAAAGGAGAGGAAAAGTCTAAAGATTTAGAAGGAAAGAAATATTGAACATCAGATATTAATAGAGTAAGAAGTAGAAAATCAACAAAATCAAAGTACAGAACCTTTGAAAAGATCAATAAAGTTGACAAACTCTCAAGACTGATTTTTAGGAAGAAGTGGAACAAATAACAGATAATCAGACAAACAGAAGGGGACAAATTGTACTACAAATATATAAGTGATGTTATTATAAGATTATGCAAATAAATGTGAAAGGTTAAAAATGGAAAATTTTGATAAAATTATAATAAAAAGGACTAGAATAGCTTAAAGAAATTTAAAGTGAAAGTCACTCGATTGTATTGGACTCTGCAATCCCATGGAATTCTCCAGGACAGAATAATGGAGTTGGTAGCCATTCCCTTCTCCAGGGCATCTTCCTAACCCAGGGATAGAACCCAGGTCTCCCCCAGGCAAATTCTTTACCAGTTGAGCCACCATAAAAGACTTAAAGAAATTGAAGTAAAGTGAAGTCTCTCAGTCGTGTCCAACTCTTTGCGACCCCAAGGACTATAGCCTATCAGGCTCCTCAGTCCATGGGATTTTCCAGGCAAGAGTATTGGAGTGAGTTGTCATTTCCTTCTCCAGGGGATTTTCCCTATCCAGGGATCGAACCCAGGTTTCCCCACATTGTGGGCAGATGCTTTATTCTCTAACCCACCAGGGAAGCCCAAAGAAATTGAAGCAGTAGTCAAATACCTTCCATGATGTAAACTCCTGAGCAAAAACTCTGCAAATAAATCTAAATGATGTGTAAAATTTTTATATAAGAAATAATGAAATGTTATTGAAAAACATTTTTTAAAAATTAAAATGTGAAGAAATATAGTTTATAGATTGGATGACTCAACATATCAAATTCCTGCTTAAATAAAAAATTCAAAAGGGTATTTCACAGAAAAGGAGTTCTAATTGGCTAAGAAACATTATCTCATTACTAAATAGGAGTTAACTGTAAATTTAAAACAATACAAAGTATAATTTCACACCCCACATATTGACAAAAATTGAAAGCTAATGGTAAGAATGAGGTGTAACAGAAATATTTTTTTCCTTGTAAATTGGTACCCTGAATTAAATAATTCAGTATTCTATGGTACACTCTGGCCACATGATATGAAGAGCTGACACATTGAACAAGACCTTGATGCTGTGAAAGATTGAAGGCAAAAGGAGGGGTCCACAGAGGATGAGATGGTTAGATATCATCACTGATTCACTGTACATGAATTTGAGCAAACTCTGGGAGACGGTGGAGGACAGAGGAGCCTGGTGTGCTGCAATCCATTGGATTGCAAAGAGTCAAACATGACTTAGTAACTGAACAACAACAACAAATTCTATGGTTAAGTTTAAGATATGGATAACTTAACTTTACAATATGGATTAAACACATTTACAATAAAACTCTTATCCATGAATGCTAAAATCATATACAATAAAGCTGAAAAAAATACGGAAAACAGCTTGAAAACCAAAATTTCTAGCAAGAGTTGTTGGGAAAAAACTGATATATTCATACATTAGACTTTTTTATAGAAGTAAAATGAATAAATATAGTTGCAGATAAATGCACAAGTTTTGACATTGTTCTGAGGAATTGAGCAAGTTATATATAGTATGTGTTCATTTATACAATATCAAAGAATGTGCAAAATTGGACAAATTCAGGCATACAAATTTAATTTTAAACATATGAGGAAAAGCAACGAAGTAATAAACACACATTTCAGGGAGTCAGTCCTTTTAGAAAGAAGAGGCAAGTGATAGAATGAAGGAAGATTACACAAATGAATCCAATTTCTTGCTTACTTATTATAAATTAGGTAGTTAGTATATGTTTTTCATACTTTATGTATCAGTCATAAGTATTTGTTATCTCTTAGCATTAAATAATAATAATTTAAAGTTGTTTAATTTTGAATGCCATTGTGTCCATTTTTGAAAATTGATGATTACTAAAGAATCCAAACCCTTATATTGAGAGGAGGCTGGAAAGATGAAGGCATTTGCCTTCACTTGGTGAGCATAACAAAACTGACCTCATTAATGGAGCTCATAAAAATAATTTTACTTTAAAATTCAATTCTTCAAACACTTTTGCAACAAGATTGTCAGAATGTTGAACAGAGACAGAACAGTCAAGTAGTGTGACATTGGCATTAGTCCATAGTTATACTTCCGTTATCCACATCTGACCGTATTACTCTCTTCATTACTCATAAAAGAGCTGTGCTCTTTATCACATATAATATTAATGCTTCTCATAAACTCATGTTAAAAATTAATAACATTAAATGTTTACTATGTTCTAAATTCTTCTCCAAATGCTACATGATATGTAGCTCATTTCATCCTCATGGCAACCCCATGAAGTATTATCAACAGTTTAGCAAATAAAAAATTAGGACAGCTCTTTGAATCCAGCAGATTTACATTCTGTTTGCTAATGCATTTGATGTTGGAAATGATAATTAGCATTTTACATCCATCTATTNGACATAGGTTTGACAATTTGTGGACATAAAAGGCTCCTGACAGCCTAATAGATGTCTGCAGGTAAAACAGTATGTCAAGTGGGACAAGTCAAAATGACAAAGAAATTATTGTCACAACCAAGTCAGGTGGCAAAGGAATCTCAACAGTCCCTTTCAAGCTCCTCAAATCCAAAAATAGGCATTTTGGATCAGTCTCCTATGTGAGACAATGAAATGAATTATTATAGTTTGAGATGATCTCTGCCTACTGGTCTCCATAGAAGAAATTTACATACCTGCCTTCAATGCAAACCTCAGGTAATTCCCACAAATTTTCAAAAACCACAAAAGTATGTCAAAAGTTACAAAACACAAAGAAACAAGACACTATAAATGAGAGAGACCATAAATAGCAGTATCAGATGCATGGAGACTATATATATTAGAACTATTAGATAAAGAATGGGGATTAAAAAATAAGTAAGCAGGAGAAACTCATAAAAATTGACCAAACTGATGAAAAACGTATCTAAATAGAACTTTTAGGAGTAAGAAATGGAACAATATATATTTAAAGCGCAATGCTGCTGCTAAGTCGCTTCAATCATGTCCAACTCTGTGCGACCCCATAGATGGCTGCCCACCAGGCTCCCCTGTCCCTGGGATTCTCCAGGCAAGAACACTGGAGTGGGTTGCAATTTCCTTCTCCAAAGCATGAAAGTGAAAAGTGAAAGGGAAGTCATTCAGTCGTGTTCGACTCTTTGTGACCCCATGGACTGCAGCCTACCAGGCTCCTCTGTCCATGGGATTTTCCAGGCAAGAGTGCTGGAGTGGAGTGCCATTGTCTCCTCTGTAAACCTCGATAGATTTGACATTAACAAAATTAGCTAAATATTCAATAAATCAGAATATAAATTTGAATTATTTCCTAGAATGCAGCCCAGGAAGATAAAGAAAGGGGGCATACAAGAGATAAATGAGAAGATATAGAGTATAGAACAAGACAATCTAAAATATATCTACACAGAGTTACAGAAAAATAATACAGAATTTGAGTGGAAATAGTATTTGATGTGATGAATTTTTCAAAACTGCTAAAAGCCATCAATCTACAGACTTAGAAAACTAAACAAAGTCCAAGTAGGGGAAAAATAGAAATCCAGTTTGATATATCATTGTGAGATATATCACATCAATTGTTCCAAGTAGTGTGATAACAACAGCAATGTATTATATGGCATAAAAATAATCAAGTTTATATTTTATAATTAAATATATATTACAGTTTTTACTGTTATCACTAAAAATAAAGACATGGAGTGTATAACTTCTAATGAAGTAATGGGAAAGAGAATGCAATGAAAGAAATAATCTAGCAGAGAGATGCAAAGAGAAGAGAAGTAGAAACATGAAAAAGAGACAATACGCATATCACTGCCTTGAAAAGCAGATGTCAAAAATGGGATTAGATGTGCAAGAGAATGTTTTGGGGAAAAAGTGTGAAAAGTGAAAGAGAGGGAGCAAGAAAAGGTACAAAAAGTTTCATAAAGCCTATCTGACTCTATTGAAGGAGAGGAAAAAGGAAAGAAAATTGTGTAGAAAGAGACTCAGACTGAAGAGCAGTTATAAAAAGATTTGGCCAATGAGGAGTTGCCTATCAGTAAAACCTTATGTTTCACAGAAATTGGCCAATAGGCAGTGCATCCCAGTTATGCTACTGTTGGCTGGGAGCAGCCCTCTAGAAGCGTGGCTTCCCCTTAAACATGAAGACAGATCCAGAGGGGCAGTAGTAGGGTTTATCAACCAACTTGCAATACATGTTTGAATACACCAGAACTATATAATAGTTATATACTTTGATGCATTAAACAATATTGCAAAAATACATAAAATTCGGTAGGTCTTAATAAAAGTTGATGACACCACTACCATAATAAAGTATTATTACCAAATTCTCCCTGTAATTGATAAATGAATAAAAATTAAATCAGTAAAGGTTATAGAAGCTTTAAATAAAACAAAACTGAATAAACTATAAAATCAGAATGTATGGAAGTGAACTCATTTTTCACAGGAACTTGTAGAAGACAGGAAAACTAATAATAAGAGTACTGGAAAATATGTTGGACTGAACAGCAATGGAAATAATATATGTTGAATTTGTAGAATTCATCAAAATTGATTTAAAAATGAAAACATTGAGTCCATCTATTAATATTTTTTGGAAAAGATAACGGGATGGAAATAATAAGATAAACATATAAGTAAGGAAATTAGAGGAAAGGAGAGGAAAAGTCTAAAGATTTAGAAGGAAAGAAATATTGAACATCAGATATTAATAGAGTAAGAAGTAGAAAATCAACAAAATCAAAGTACAGAACCTTTGAAAAGATCAATAAAGTTGACAAACTCTCAAGACTGATTTTTAGGAAGAAGTGGAACAAATAACAGATAATCAGACAAACAGAAGGGGACAAATTGTACTACAAATATATAAGTGATGTTATTATAAGATTATGCAAATAAATGTGAAAGGTTAAAAATGGAAAATTTTGATAAAATTATAATAAAAAGGACTAGAATAGCTTAAAGAAATTTAAAGTGAAAGTCACTCGATTGTATTGGACTCTGCAACCCCATGGAATTCTCCAGGACAGAATAATGGAGTTGGTAGCCATTCCCTTCTCCAGGGCATCTTCCTAACCCAGGGATAGAACCCAGGTCTCCCCCAGGCAAATTCTTTACCAGTTGAGCCACCATAAAAGACTTAAAGAAATTGAAGTAAAGTGAAGTCTCTCAGTCGTGTCCAACTCTTTGCGACCCCAAGGACTATAGCCTATCAGGCTCCTCAGTCCATGGGATTTTCCAGGCAAGAGTATTGGAGTGAGTTGTCATTTCCTTCTCCAGGGGATTTTCCCTATCCAGGGATCGAACCCAGGTTTCCCCACATTGTGGGCAGATGCTTTATTCTCTAACCCACCAGGGAAGCCCAAAGAAATTGAAGCAGTAGTCAAATACCTTCCATGATGTAAACTCCTGAGCAAAAACTCTGCAAATAAATCTAAATGATGTGTAAAATTTTTATATAAGAAATAATGAAATGTTATTGAAAAACATTTTTTAAAAATTAAAATGTGAAGAAATATAGTTTATAGATTGGATGACTCAACATATCAAATTCCTGCTTAAATAAAAAATTCAAAAGGGTATTTCACAGAAAAGGAGTTCTAATTGGCTAAGAAACATTATCTCATTACTAAATAGGAGTTAACTGTAAATTTAAAACAATACAAAGTATAATTTCACACCCCACATATTGACAAAAATTGAAAGCTAATGGTAAGAATGAGGTGTAACAGAAATATTTTTTTCCTTGTAAATTGGTACCCTGAATTAAATAATTCAGTATTCTATGGTACACTCTGGCCACATGATATGAAGAGCTGACACATTGAACAAGACCTTGATGCTGTGAAAGATTGAAGGCAAAAGGAGGGGTCCACAGAGGATGAGATGGTTAGATATCATCACTGATTCACTGTACATGAATTTGAGCAAACTCTGGGAGACGGTGGAGGACAGAGGAGCCTGGTGTGCTGCAATCCATTGGATTGCAAAGAGTCAAACATGACTTAGTAACTGAACAACAACAACAAATTCTATGGTTAAGTTTAAGATATGGATAACTTAACTTTACAATATGGATTAAACACATTTACAATAAAACTCTTATCCATGAATGCTAAAATCATATACAATAAAGCTGAAAAAAATACGGAAAACAGCTTGAAAACCAAAATTTCTAGCAAGAGTTGTTGGGAAAAAACTGATATATTCATACATTAGACTTTTTTATAGAAGTAAAATGAATAAATATAGTTGCAGATAAATGCACAAGTTTTGACATTGTTCTGAGGAATTGAGCAAGTTATATATAGTATGTGTTCATTTATACAATATCAAAGAATGTGCAAAATTGGACAAATTCAGGCATACAAATTTAATTTTAAACATATGAGGAAAAGCAACGAAGTAATAAACACACATTTCAGGGAGTCAGTCCTTTTAGAAAGAAGAGGCAAGTGATAGAATGAAGGAAGATTACACAAATGAATCCAATTTCTTGCTTACTTATTATAAATTAGGTAGTTAGTATATGTTTTTCATACTTTATGTATCAGTCATAAGTATTTGTTATCTCTTAGCATTAAATAATAATAATTTAAAGTTGTTTAATTTTGAATGCCATTGTGTCCATTTTTGAAAATTGATGATTACTAAAGAATCCAAACCCTTATATTGAGAGGAGGCTGGAAAGATGAAGGCATTTGCCTTCACTTGGTGAGCATAACAAAACTGACCTCATTAATGGAGCTCATAAAAATAATTTTACTTTAAAATTCAATTCTTCAAACACTTTTGCAACAAGATTGTCAGAATGTTGAACAGAGACAGAACAGTCAAGTAGTGTGACATTGGCATTAGTCCATAGTTATACTTCCGTTATCCACATCTGACCGTATTACTCTCTTCATTACTCATAAAAGAGCTGTGCTCTTTATCACATATAATATTAATGCTTCTCATAAACTCATGTTAAAAATTAATAACATTAAATGTTTACTATGTTCTAAATTCTTCTCCAAATGCTACATGATATGTAGCTCATTTCATCCTCATGGCAACCCCATGAAGTATTATCAACAGTTTAGCAAATAAAAAATTAGGACAGCTCTTTGAATCCAGCAGATTTACATTCTGTTTGCTAATGCATTTGATGTTGGAAATGATAATTAGCATTTTACATCCATCTATTAGCTAAATACCACTGGCCAATGCTGTGAGGATAAAAGAGATGCTATAAATCTTTCACTCAAGCAAATTAAATCTCTAAGATGATGAAATGAAGTGAACCTACATGGACTAAATAGAAAATAATGCAATTAGAAAATGACACGCATATTCTCAGAGGCTTATTACTTTGCATAGGTATTTTCAGAATTAAAAAAAATAAAACAATATGGACTTGAGAGGTCAGAAAGGTTTGGTCCCTATGAGTTAAACATTCCTTTAAGTCAAGGAAGATATCTTAGTTGCCATCTTGTCCTCTCTTTGCTTTACAAATGGTAGATGTTTGGTATGTATCTTGGGAACAAATGAACTCATGAAGGAAAAATTCTTGATAGAATTGGATTTTAGGTGGTACTTAAAAAGTGCAGGTGTTAGAAGAGATCTAATAAAAGTAATTGAAGGAAAAATATGATATTGAAATGTTGTATACATTGAAAACAATGTAACATATGACCTATATGATCCCATGGCATCCTAGCACTTGTTCGTTCATTAAATGATTTCCTGGTCTCACTGTGACAACACAACTTCTTAAGGGCAGGGGCCACATTTTTGCTTATTACAGCACTTCCCACAGTACTCTTTATAGGTTAGAATTCAATAAATATTGACTGCCCTTCTGGAAACTTGCAATTTCTTTATTTTTCTTCATTGCTTTGTTTTTAAGAAAACAAAAGGTTTTTTTTGTTTTCTTAGTTCATAGAAGACCGCCACATGAAATTAGGTATCTTCTCATTTTATTACTCTGCTTATATTTTTTTCTAATGGAAACATATAGGAACATCTCAATAAAATCACAAACAATTATGAAATACTAGGAAATTCCTACATAAAGCCTTGAAGAAGATCATTTATCAAATTAGTAAGTTTTAAAAAAGATATTTTTCATATCCTAAGAATCAGACCAAGTTTCTTTAGAAAAGTGATTGATTTCAGGCTGAGGCAAGGAAAAATATAAAATAATATTGGAGTACCAGAATATATTATTGTGCTGAAACACCACCCCACCTGCCTACCAAAGAAAATTTTTTTTTAATGTGAAGATAAACTGGAAGGCACAGACGCCAATCTGAAAGAGCTCCAAATGGCCATAGCTGGAATCATTTGGGCAAAAAATAAACTTTGACAGTATTGAATCATAACCCCAACAATAAAATATTCCTAAATAATTGATTACATAAACAAATGGGTGAGAAGGGGCAACTCTTAAGGGAAGACTTCCAATCAATACACATAGAAGGACTGAGGAACATAGAAAATGGCCAAGTAGAAGTCCTCAGCAGCATTGGCTTACAGGCAAGATCTACCGATAGGTGCTAAAAAATAGAATCAAAGTTTTATGAGAAAACAGGGTATTTGCATAGACTTAAGTTACCTCTCTTAAAAATATTTATCTTCCCAATTACAAAGAGAGCAGTACTAACTACATGGTGAAGGAACCTGGGAAGCATCGCCATAGACAAACAGTCAAGGTTAACATCACCAGTAAGAAAACATATCATCATGATGCAACAGCTGATGTAAAGAACCAAAGTGGTGTCATCCCTCTGATGTTCATCCCAATAAAACATTACTATTCATAGTTAGCAATCTAACCATGGGAAAAAAAAAAATCACACAGTCCCAAATTGAGGGACATTCTATAAAATTCCAGACTAGTACTTTTTAATTGTGCCAAGGACATGGCAGAATGAGGAACTTTCCCAGTCAAGAGGAGACTAAGAAGAAATAAACCTAAATGCAGTCTGAGATCTTGAATTGGATCCTAGAGTCAAGGACATTAGTTTAAAAAAAAAATGAAATTTAAATAAATTTACTAGTTATTTTTTAAAGGTAGTTATTTTTTGTTTCTCTTGTTTTGCAATATAATATTTTTCCATATACTTGAATTTCTATTTTTGTTGGATTTACTGCTTATAAATAGAAGGATCTGTCTGTATAGCAACAGTGATTAAGGGCTTTCTATCTTTAATTTCATGTTCTGAATACAAATTTTTCTGGAAAACATGATTTTCACTGTTTTATTTAAGGGAAATTGGGATAAAGAACTTCATAATTTCCTGGAAATAAGTTTGCTTTTGGCAAGATTTGCAGCCAGCAGTGTGAATCTTCTTAGCAGCAGTTCAAACATTCATGCCTTCTGGGTGCTCAGTCATGTCAAGGCATGGCTATGATTCATTCTGCCTAGATATTTTCTATTCCTTTGCTGGCTATACTTAGACTCCCTTTTTAAAAGTATCATAAGTGTTCATTTATTTATTTTACAAACCTAAGATCTATATTATTCTGATTTATAATGCAATGAGTGGGTCAGATTTTTTTCCCCAAACAATTTAAATATTACAAAATCTACAGCACATATGAAAACCACAAGGTATAAGTATTGCAATGATCATAGACACTCTGAGATCTATAGGTTTGGAAAATGCCAAAGCAAAGAAACCGGGGACAGTCTAAAAGAGAAATAGAATAGCTCTTTCATACACACACCCACTCACACACACACAGAAAATCCTTACACACTTCATGATATAAAGGCTATATCACAGGTATTAGGGACAATTTTTTAAAATTTAACTTTAATATAACTTTATCATAACTTAATTTATGTAAATTTAACTATAAAAGGAACACACATCCAAAATTTTTCTAACAAAGTTAATGAGCCAATAAGATGTTAAAATCAATTCAAAGGAAAATCTGAACAAACATAAGTATGAATGTAGAGAGTATACCCTATAGGTAATTTAGGCAGCCTACAATGCTGACTTGAATCTACAAATGTATATAAAACTGATCAGTATTCACCAGACAAATTTAATTTGCTTTTCTATGGATAAAGAGTTTTCATTTGCATTACTATCAAATTTTAGTACAGATTAATTAAATAGCTTGACAAAAATGAAAGATGTAGATATCCCAGAAGGGTGTGCTAGATACATACATCAAAATCTTTATAGTCAATTTCAAAATCATTCACAATTTTTACTGATATTGGCTATATCAGTGAAAGTCTTCCTCTACCCTTCACTGACTAGCCCAATCATTCATTTAATATACATTTATTAAGAATTCGCTATATGCAAGGTACTACTCAGGTATTGAGCTTATAAAGTAAGCAACTGAGGAGGGTCTGAGATTTTACCTGCTTGCAAGCCTACAGGTTAATCTGCCACAGTTTCATGTGTGTATGCTAAGAAACACCAGATCTGAGGTCAGAAACACAGATAGTTTATTAGTCACAGTAAAAAACAATGATAAGAGCAATACTCTAGCTCTGGCTCTCAAAACCACTATCCCCATAGAGCAAGAGGGTGAGGGTCAGTGTTTATCTGTGCATGGAGTGGATCTGCATTATAGGGGAAGGATTTCCAAATTAGGGGACTCTCTTTTATAGACTGCTGGCACACGCCCCCATCCTCTCCTCCAAAGAAAGAGATTACTCATTAAACAAATGCCCTTGGAAGGAGAGAGAGAGAAGGCATCTCTAAAGAGGGAGATTTTATCTTTGGAAAGGCAAAATATCTAGTTTCCATGGCTGTTTGTTATGTGACCATCCTCACAAGGCTATTTGTTTAGAAGATCTGGATCATGCAGGAATATGATAAAATCATAGAGAATTTTCTCACAGCATAAACTATAGGAAAACAGACCATCAGATTTCTGCATTTCATATTCAATTTACCAAAATTTGAAATACGTATTTGTACTAAGACCATGGAAGCAAAGAAGCACTACTCTGTTAGTGAAAGTTTGAGACTGTTCCTCAGAAGGCAAAACAAAACAGAAAAATCTAGACTGAAACAGAAAAAGTGAATAAGAAATATCTAAGTTGGTTCATATAGAAAACATTTCAAATGGAAGTGGTAAGATGCTCATTGGAAAGGAACTTGAGAAGAGCATGCTCTTTGTTGAAAGAGAAGCAATTCAGTATCTTCAGTACAAGGAGATAGACAATGGTGAGAGATGAGAGTGACAGAGAGGTAGAAGCCATATTGTGAAGAACTTTACATGATATGGAAAAAATTTTTGATGTCATCTTTTTGGCAATGCTTAAATACTGAAAATGCTGATCAAAGAAAAGGATTCTGTTCTCAGGTAAGAATTTCCTGGCAAAAATTGGTGAGGAAGTCAGGCTAGAAGCAGCACAACTGGAAACAAATTCATCTTTTGGACCCCTGATATTTAAATCTATGACATTGACATTACTGATTTGTTTTTATTATCAAGTCATTAAATTGACTTGATATTATTATTTACCCAGATTATATTTAGGAAAATAACAAACATTCTTATCACTAAGTCTGCTTTCAGTGGGACCACAGTTCTTACTCTCATATTGTAGATTGTGCCAGGATTGAGAATTAGAAACTCATTACTGAAAGATAAATTATATGTAATTATTTAATATTTTAGTAGAAATCAATTTGCATAAAAGACTCAAGATTTTTGAACTCTAACACAAATCTGATCTCCACTGAAAGAAAATATACTTGAAAAATCAAATGTGAATTCTCCTATGCTGCTGCTGCTGCTACTGCTGCTAAGTCGCTTCAGTCGTGTCCGACTCTGTGCAACCCCCTAGATGGCAGCCCACCAGGCTTCCCTGTCCCTGGGATTCTCCAGGTGAGAACACTGGGGTGGGTTGCCATTTCCTTCTCCAATGCATGAAAGTAAAAATTGAAAGTGAATTCGCTCAGTTGTGTCCAACTCTTAGTGACCCCATGGACTGCAGCCTACCAGGCTCCTCTGTCCATGGATTTTCCAGGCAAGAGTACTGGAGTGGGGTGCCATTGAAAAAATATGTTCCTATTTTAAATTTAGTTAAAACATCAGATTAAAAGCCTTTCTTTTCAGTACATGTTCTATACTTTTCCCTGGTGGTTCAGACAGTAAAACTATTGCAACAGATATCTAAACCTTGTGGATAAAGGAAGATTCCCCAGAAAATAACAAGCTGGACTACTTGGCTTATTTTTTTCCTTAACAGATGACAATACTAACCTGATATTCAGACCAAAACCAGAGTGAAAATCCAGAGAGCATTAAACAAACAAAGGAAAATGTATCTTTCAATTTATCTTTAAGTAACTAGACTTTAAGATAATGTTAATTTGACCAAGGTGTTCATCATTTATTAAGTATTGGGTTTTATGTTAAATGCTAATAATCAGGAAATATATATTTAAAAACAGAAAAACTTTTAAGGGATATCACTGGTCTTTATTGCAGCACACACAGGTAAGCCCAAGTAATAAATACCTTTATTAATTCAGAAGAGAGACCGATATTTTCCTCTGGTAACTGAAGAGTGGACAGAAAATAAAAAGCCTAATTTGACAAGAGTGGAGAAGGGAATGGCAACCCACTCCAGTATTCTTGCCTGGAGAATCCCGGGAACGGGGGACCCTGGTGGGCTGTGGTCTATGGGATCATACAGCGGCGGACACGACTGACGTGACTTAGCAGCAGCAGCAGCAGTTGAGAAAGAAATCGGACAGGGAATCAACATGATGGTATTAAAACTGTGATAACTCCCCATGACACCTGAAGAACAGTGTGCCTGTTCTTTGAAACTCACAGGACCCAGTCTGCATGGTTCATTTCCTTAAGCATTCAAGCATATATTAACCCTTAAGTGCCATTTGAAGAATGATGCTTGAAACCAGAGTAGTTAGACAGAAGGCAGCTCCTGTAGGAAACCCAACATTTATAACCCTGTTCCTTATTTCATTCTCCACTCCCCAACAATGATTCACTTGAGAAGTTGTTCCAATTCTTTCTTTCTAAGTTCTGGTTCCAGTGCTTTTCATGAATCCGTATCTAAGTAAAACAACATAATGTGCCCCCTCTTAACTATTCTACACATCTGAATGTTGAGTGTAGTGACCTAAAATATATACACCAGGTCCAAAGCATAGATTCCAATTCTGTTGTTTGTGCTCCTTGCTCAAATGCCAGTTGTATATTTCTTTTTCAGATTTTAAAGTTGCTGTTTAATCATAGTAAACTTATTTTTAAAAAGGATCTGATACTACAAACATAGACCTAATTTCTACGAACCAATTGTCATGTAATTTTTTGTTATGATGATAAAAATTGTGAATTGCTGCTAATAATCAGTAAATGATAAATATGTTCTGATATATTATATCTGCTTATAGAAATTTCTATTAATTAACTCTTCTATATTTTACTACTGTCCATAAGTCTAGATGGAGATGAAACATGTGGCAACATGTCTGTTGGTAACAATAATTAAAACTTTCCTTCCAGTTGGATGATGTAATTCATGCAAAGAATGTGTCTTACATGTAAGTGCTTTTCTCTGTTGGGTGAGAAGAGAATCAGTAAGCAATGAGCAAGGCTTACCAAGTCACAATATGTTTAAATCAGTTTCCTACATTACAAAGTAACCAAATAATTCTTAACATTGAAAGATTTTTGCTTTTTAAAAAAATTTAAATTAATTTTTATTGGTATATAATTGCTTTACAATTATTTATGTACAATTACAATTGTGTATAATTAGGTACAATTACAATTATGTAGAATTAAAATTGTGTTAGTTTCTCCTATACAGCAAAATAAGAGAGCCATATATATATATATATATTTACACACACATATATATGTGCTCCCTTTAGGACTTATTTTCCATTAGGTCACCACAGTGCATTAATCAGAGTTCCCTGTGCTATACGGTATGTTCTCATTAGTTGTTTACTTTATACATAGTTTCAATAGTGTATATATATGTTAATCCCAATATCCCAATTCCATGGACTCCCCCTTTTTGCCTTTGTATTCATACATTTTTTCCCTTTGTGCCTTTATTTCTGCTATGCAAATAAGATTATCTATATAATTTTTCTAGATTCCACATATATGTGTTAATATATGGCATTTGTTTTTCTCTTTCTTACTTTATTTTGTATGACACTCTTTTTATCCACATTCCTACAAATGACTCAATTTAGTTCCATTTTATGGCTCCATTGAATATGTGGGCATGTGTGCATGCTAAGTTGTTTCAGTCATATTTGACTCTGCAACACTATGAACTGAGGCCCACCAGGCTCCTCTGTCCATGGGATTCTCCAAGGAAGAATATTGGAGTGGGTTGCCATGTCCTCCTCCAGGGGATCTTCCTGACCCAGGGATCGAACTTACATCTTTTACATCTCCTGCACTGACAGGTGCATTCTTTACTGCTAGCACCACCTGGGAATCCCATGTATGTACCTTGTCTTCTTTATTCATTCTTCTATTGATGATCATTTAGGTTGTTTCCGTTTCCTGGCTGTTAAAAATAGTGCTGTTATAAACATCACGGTGCATGTATCTTTCTTGAATAATGGTTTTCCATGGGTGTGTGCTCAGGAGTAGGATTGCTGGTCATATGCTAGTTCTATTTTAGTTTTTTAAGGAACTGTTAAAAACCTGTTTTCCATAGTGACTGTTGCATACTGTTTTCCATAGTGATAGTATCAGTTTACACTCCCACCAGCAGTATATGAGGGTTCCTTTTTCTCCACATCCTCTCTAGCATTTATTGTTTGTAGATTTTTTGATGATGGCCATTCTGACTTGTGTGAGGTGATATCTCATTGTAGTTTTGATTTGCATGAATCTAACAATTAGTGATGTTGAGTATCTTTTCATATGTCTCTTGGCCATCTGTATGAACACCCTAAACTTATCATCTAATCATATTCAAAAAGCTAAAAGTTCTCAAAAGAACAAGATACTGGGAAACAAATTATTAAAATTCAAGAACTCAAGATTGGTCATTCTCAAAGTGTGGTCCCTGGACCAAGAGCATTGGCATCATTTGGGCCCCACCTCAGACCTACTAAATCGGAAACTCTGGGAATGAGACCCAGCAATGTGTTTTAAGATTTCCAGGTGATTTTTAGCCAGGTTACAGTGTCAAAATCTCTGCTCTGTATAGCAGAGGCCATAAACAAACACTCAAAAAAAAAAATTAAACAATAGACAAATCATCATTATAGATAACAACTTGCATATCATTTATTTCCATTTGATAAGCCATATTAATGAACATCTCATCTTTAAAAATTATCAGTTTCAGTTAACAACTAGGAAACTTGCAAATTAAGATCAGTAAGTTAACCTAAAATATTCATTAGGAATAGAATGTTATGTGCGAATTTCAACAGTCTGATTCCATTTTTGATGTTTGCTTGATGAAGACTTTAAGCTGTGCTCCTCTCTCTTTACCTTCTGCCCTTCATCTGGACAAGAGGATAAGAAAAAAGCTTAGAGCTCCCTCTGGCAAGAAGTTTAAGCCATACTTGTGTCCCAACCCCTCATCCCAAAGCACCATCCTTAACCACCATGAAAAGCCCAAGCCAGTCTCTTTCCTCTGCTCTTTCAAGCCATTTTGGATCTGCTCAATTGCCATGCTGTTCTGCCCAGGAAGCTTATTCAATGAATATTAAACCTTGTCATATATTCTTATATGTGGGGGGAATCATCAGCATTGACATCTGAACCTAACTTTATATGATAGGATTCTATCCCATTTTTACACAGTGACTAAAACATAAATTTAAACCTTTTTATCCCTTCATTGAAAATGTATTCAGAGATACAACTTGAAAAATCCTGTCAGAAATTGTAAACTCTCTGTTGTAACTTTAAGACAAGATATTATATACATAAAATTAATGCTTTCATTTTAGAAGCTTGATCAGATGCTGTGTTTTTCCAGCAATCAAATTGTAAGACCTCCAAGATCACTTTATTAAATATTTGTGCCTCAGGCACTGAGATATGGCTACAATTACACTATAAAAGAGGAAGTAATTATTCTGATAATCATGACACCAAGAAACAACTGGGAGAAAAGTAGCTTCAGGGACAGTGTTCAGTAGCTAATTGTTCAGCTCTCCAGTTTACATTGCTTGTAGACATTGGGTCTAGCTATGGGATAAATCAAAATGAATAAAGCTCAGTTGGGATTTTGATACCAGCAGAGCTTCTTTTTTTAAGTGTTGCTTCCTGGAAAAACATACAGTTAAAATAATACAAAACCCACAACATGCCAGGAGAAATGCAAGGTACCAAAATAGAAACTAGACACAACAAAAATCATCTCAAAGCACCTTATGTTTTGGATGTTTTGGGCACACAATTTTAATTGTTAATTAAAATTGAGTTTAAACTCAAAAACTTCAGTAAAAAAACAAATAGTGTAAAAGCTGATCTGCTTATGAGATGCTTTTGTTCAGTTGCTAAAACATGTTCAACTCTTTGTGACCCCATGAACTGCTAGGCTCCTCTGTCCATGAGATTTCCTAGGCAAATATACTCAGGTGATTTACCATTTCCTCCTCCAGGGGATCTTCCCAGGGACTGAACCTGCATCTTCTGCTTCTCCTACAATGGCAGGCAGATTCTTTATCAATAAGCCACCATTTCCTTATGAAAATCAGATAATAACTTCAGACAGCAAATATGATAAGAATAATATATTTTTCCTTGTTGTTGTTCAGTTGCCTGGTTGTGTCTGACTCTTTGTGACTCCATGGACTGTAGCACGCCAAGCCTCTCTGTCCCTCACCATTCTTGGAATTTGCCCAAGTTCATGTTCATTGAATCAGTGATGAACCAGTCATTACATCCTCTGTCACCTTCTTCTCCTTCAAGGATCACTGCCTTGTAGTGGCTTTCATAACTTAGTGAAGCTTGAGTCATTCCGTGCAGGGCCACCCAAGAAGGACAGGTCATAGCAGAGAGTTCTGACAAAACGTGATCCACCAGAGGAGGGAATGGCAAACCACCCTAGTATACTTGCCGTGGGAACCTCATGAACTCTATAAAAGGCCAAAAAGATATTTTTCCTTACCTCCATTTTTAAAAGATTTTTTTTGCAATTTCTTATTTTATGTTAAATTTGAGGTAAAGAATTTTCATTTTTTCTGATAAGCTAGCTGCTCAAGTTTCGACTATAAGCACCAAATTCTGATTACTAAATGGGTATTTAGCCTGCTAATGCAGGAGACATAGGTTCGATCCCTGGGTTGGAAAGATCCCTAAAGAAGGAAATGGCAACCAACTCCAGTATTCTTGTCTGGGAAACTGTCTGGGAAATTTCTTGGACAGAGGATCCTGGAGGGCTACAGTCCACAGGGTTACAGAAGGTTGAATTGACTTAGCAAGTAAACACCACCAAAACTCTATGACAAACAGCACAAGGCCAAAAGGGGGAAAATGGAAGTACACTGTTGTATGCTATAACTTGAAAGGGAACTACAATGAACTAAAGGTGTACACTATGTGTACTATAAAACCCCAATAAGTTGCTACTATCAATAAACAAAAATTATAGCTAACAAATCAAAAAAGGAAATAACATGGAATAACAAAAAAGTACTCAATCCAAAAGAAGGCCCAAAAAGTAAAACAAAGAAAAAGCAAAAAGGGTGAGAAAATTGAGTTGAAGCAAACAGGAAAAACAGCAAGATAACTCAATAAATTAAAACACATCAACAGTTATATTAAAGGTAAATGGTCTTACTATCTGGGATTTAAAAAAAACTGAACCATATGCTCCCTACAATCCTATTTATATATAAATAAAGACATCATTGTTGTTCTTCAGTTGCTAAGTTGTATCCCACTCTTTGTGACCCCATGAACTGCAGCACGCCAGGCTTCCCTGTCCTTCACTATCTCCTGGAGTTTTCTCAAACTCATGTCCATTGAGTCAGTGATGGCATTCAACCATCTCATCCTCTGTTGCCCTCTTCTGTTGCCCTCAGTCTTTATCAGCATCAAGGTCTTTCCCAATGACTCAGCTCTTTGCATCAGGTGGCCAAAGTATTGGTAGCTTCAGCTTTAGCACCAATTCTTTCAATGAATATTTAAGCTTAAATTTCCTCTAGGATTGACTGGTTTGATCTCCTTACTGTCCAAGGGACTCTCAAGAGTCTTCTCTAACACCAAAGTTGGAAGCATCAATTCTTCAGCAGTCAGCTTTCTTTACAGTCCAACATTCACATCCATAGATGACTACTGGAAAACCCATAGCTTTGACTGTATGGACTTTTGTTGGCGAAGTAATGTCTCTGCTTTTTAATGTTGTTTAGGTTTTTCATTGCTTTTCTTCTAAGAAGCAAATGTCTTTTAATTTTGTGGCTGCAATCACCATCCACAGTGATTTTGGAGGTCAAGAAAATAAAATCTGAAAATAAATAAATAGGTATTTAGTAATACCCATTTATTAAAAGGGTATTTAAGAGCTACGTAACTGTTACCAGAAAACGGAGCTCAAACTCTTCAGTAAATACATATTTCTGTGAAAACCTAGAAGCCATGGTTGTTGCTCGCTGACTTAACAGCATAACCATTTTCATGGAAGAAATCTTGACATGGATTTAAATGTTCATTTATTCTTTGATTAACTCAAATCACAAAATGTAATATGGTTTAATTAGAGATAATCCCACTGAGTGTCTATTAAAATGAATTCACTGACAATGAGCTGACAATGGTAAAATTTTATGTAAGGCTTAAATAATTATGATCAGAAAAATCATTTCGGCTAGTTAATTTAGGCTGCTTTCTAAATTATCCAAAAACCTAAGGAAGAACTAGAGAATATGTTCTTTATGATGTATGTCATCTACAAAGTTACTATGAGACAGCTGGGTGTCATTGTGAAGAAATATATAATGTAACAGTATTTAATATTTGTTCTAAAATATTCTATCAAAAATTAGGTTTCAAGTAATTATTGAACAAAGATTGAGGAAGTGGAGTTAGAGGGGTCTGAGGTGATAATGGCCCTGTGGAAAACAGAGAGGATGTCTAGGAAGTAAGTGTGATTTAACAAGAATAAGAAAGCAGAAGAGAAACTGCTTCATAGGGCTCAGAGCATTGTTTAGAAAAGTACTGGACTTTTATAAGGAAGCTCTTAGTAGAAGAGCTTAATAATTATAGTAGAAGACCCTTAATAATTATTTGATGTCTAGATATACAAGGAAGTACATAATAAACTTAATTCAATAAAAATGAAAGAGAAGTAATTTACCTCTCATTTTATTTGATAAGTAAACAAAGTAAGATATTTGAGTATTGCTTCCATAGCAGTTGAGACTATTATGATTCAGGAGACCAATGTATTACTCTATTTCTTAACTTTTTATTATAATATTCCCTGTACAAATAAGTTCATGAATTATAATTTTATTTAGATGTTTTATTCTATTTTTTCTACATTGTTTCTGCTGCTAATTTTGTTTTTGTTTTGTTTCCAACTTATTTATTGGTGTCTGTCTTTTATCATGGAAGGTTTCCTTAACATTTCAGGTTCTCCTTGGCTTTCAATTCATTTTTAACAAATTAAATTATTGGAAACTTTTTTATCTGGAGGCTTTCACTGAGGATCACTGAGTGAGTAACTTGCTATCTAATTGTATTGCTAAATGACTTTGTACTTATTTTGGGGGACTGTAAATTAATTTAAAGAGAAATCTTTCCCCTCCAGGTGCTGAGGGGGAGGATACCAGTAATTTGGGGACTAAATTGGAGGAGACAGACGTTTCAGTTCAATTTTGCTTTTGGGTGATTATTCCCATCATCTTCAGCACTCTGGTATTCATGAGCATAAGTATCTCCAGTTCAATTGTTCTCATGAGTAAACCTCCAGGCTCCCCTTCATCCAGAATGGAGATTGAGGAGTGAGCAGTAGCCTGGTGACATATGCTTTAGGGGGATATTTGGTATGACAGAAGATGAGACGGTTGGATGGTATCACCAACTCAATGGACATGAGTTTGAGCAAGCTCCAGAAGTTAGTGATGGACAGGGAAGCCTGGCGTGCTGCAGTCCATGGGGTCACAAAGAGTCGGACACGACTTGAGTGACTGAACTGAACTGAACAGGGGTAACTTACTATTATACAGAATTGAATCTAATGCTCCAATTTTGAATTCCTTCCCTCATTCCTTCCAACATTCTCTATAATGTGTGTTGGCTTTTTTCCTTTTTTTCCCCTATGTTAAGTATTCAGATTTTAATTTTATCCACTCTGTCAATTCAGATTTTATTTATCTATCTTCCAAAATTCTCTCTCTTCTCTCATTCTCTTTATCCATATAAGTATATATCTTTGCTAATTCATCTAATTTCAATTTAGTGGGCTTTGAGAGAGTAGAGGTAAGACATGCTCATTTTTCCAACACGTTTAGTAACTAACCCGATGTGCAATTTTTTTCTACATCTCAAACCAATTAACTTAATTTCTGGCATGATCAACATGAGGTTAAGGGCACCCGCAGGTTAAGAGTTCAGTCCCACATGACTGCCTCTTGACTAGATGCCAATCATCAAGTCCAGGTTGTCACCTCCACTTTTGACTGGCTATAAACTGGAAGTTACTATGACCCCTTGGATTTGATTAATTGGTGAGAATATTTCATAAAACTCAGAAAGACAGTTTTCTTACTAGATTATTTGTTTATCATAAAAATATAAAAAACAGGAACAGCTACAAGGGAGAAATTCATAGGACAAATTATGAAGAAACTCATGCAGAGCTTCCTTCCTCTCTCAGATCATGCCACAGTCCCAAGACCTCTAGATATCCACCATTGTGGAAACTCTCCAAACCTAGTACTTTTGGGTTTGTATTAAGGCTTCATTGTAGAGGCATAATTCATTGGTCATTGACAACTGATTTAGCTTCCAGCCCCTTTCCCCTCCCTAGAGTTCATGAAGTGGTACTAAAAGCTCCAATCCTCTAATCACAGGTTTGGTTCCCCTGGCAAACAAACACTTAGGTACTTTCCAAAATTCATCTTATTAACATAAACTCAGATGTAATTGAAAGGAATTTATTATGAATATCATGACCTCTTTATCACTCTTACCACCTAGGAAATTCCAAAAGTTTTAGGGGTTCTGTCCCAAACACAGATTTCTTATCATAAATCACATTACAACTAGAAATCACCAGGTTACCCTCCCATTCTTACCTTCTGGCTCCTCAGCCATGATTGTCACTCTTTAATCATTTTCCCAAACTCACTACTCTCAGACCATTTTCCATTTTTTAATTTTTGTTCATCCTCAACTAAAAGACCTTTCCCCCTCTTTTAAAAGATAAACTGAGGTGCATTAAATTTTTTTGAGTTTATTTGAGCAAAAGTCAATTAAAATCAGAAAGCATCAAACTGAAAGTGATTAAGAGGTAAGACATTTATAGGAAAGACGTGGAAGCAAAACAAGAAAATTATTTAATTGGCTATTAGCTTAGGGTTTCCCTGGTGGCACTAGTGGTGAAGAACCAGCCTGCCAATACAGGAGATGTGAGAGACATGGGTTTAATCCCTAGATTGGGAAGATCCCCTGGAGGAAAGCATGGTAACCCACTCCAGTGTTCTTGCCTAGAGAATCTCATGGACAGAGTAGCCTGGCTGGCTACTGTCCAAAGGGTCAAAAAAAGTCATACACGACTGAAGCAATTTAGCACACACACAAGTGCAATTCTAAGGAGCCTCAATTTATCATCACCACTTTGAAATGCTTTCTCTTTCCATATAGTCAATATTTTGTCCACACTTTAAAGCCCAGCCTATTTAGCATTTTTGTGAAATCATTCATCTTCACATCATTAATTTCTCTTTCTTTTATGTTCCTCCAATTGCATTTCTACTATAAAAGCAATATTATTCTGTCTAGAAAATAAAAACATGTTCATCTCAGTCATCTCTGTATACTTATCTATAGTATAATGTCTACAAAATTATTTAAATGCATGTTTGTTGGATTAAAATGAGCAGAACTCTAAAACTTTACAGTATACATTATATATTCTGGTTTACTTTTGTTTCTCTTTTTATACCCTTCTAGCAGCAGGATCCAAAGTTTAAGTATTAAGTATTCAGTATTAACATTCAGAACCACATCTTAATTTCTGTTTTTAATAAAATCAAGTGGATATTTATTGAGCACTTACCATTAAATTAAATTAAGTATTATGTGAACATGCTTACCTTGTGCTTGGTATGTTTTTTTGGCGTTAAGAGAGAGAAACATAATTAGTGGAAGGTTTTTAAACTGCTTTATTTAGCTTATAATGCAGTTAAGGAAACATACCCCAAAGTACGAAACAACATGAAATTCAAAACAGTATAGAATTAAAGGCTGATTGTAGTTTCTGTGAGGGCTCTGAAAGGGGAAGAAAATCGCATGGGTGTAATTTCTGAAGAATGAATAAGAACTCCAAAGAATGCCAACCCCCAAAAGCGGGGGGGGGCAGATTTTAAGTAAATAAACAAATTTTTCAATCTCAGAGATACGCCAAGATTTCATAGGGAGAGTAATGGAGCAAGAATAGATCAATTTTTGGGAGCTGTGGAGAAGTCAGTCGTCTAGGGATATTTGAATATCACTAGCTTGAAAAAAGAGTCATTCATAAAATGAGGAAACATGGGGCCACTAATCAGAGAATTAAGATGATGTTAAAAAAAAAATTAGAAAATGCATGTCAAGCCTCATCAAGAAGAGCTATGTAAGGAGAAAGTCATTGGGAATCAGAATCAGCTCAGGAATTCCAAATCAAGGAATCTTACAATACTGGTGGGGCAATCAAGAGCATGAATGAGAGATACATTGTACTGGTCAAAGTTCACTGTATCTCTAGCTATTTTCATTTGCTCATTTCAATTAGTTGTTTTGTTTTTCCTGTAACAGAGCCATACTCTGGAGTTTCTTGCTGAGGTTCTGATGAAGTTCTATAGGATAGACTCAAAAAGGATCCAGTTTAAGGACAGTTCAATTCAGTTTAGTCACTCAGTCATGTCAAACTCTGTGATGCCATGGACTGCAGTAAGCCAGGCCTCCCTGTCTATCACCAACTCCCAGAGTTTACTCAAACTCATGTCCATTGGGTCAGTGATGCCATCCAACCATCTGATCCTCGGTCATCCCCTTCTCCAGGCTTCAAACTTTCCCAGTATCAGAGTCTTTACAAATGAAGAGGTTCTTTACATCAGGTGGCCAAAGTATTGGTGTTTTAGCTTCAGCATCAGTCCTTCCAATGAATGTTCAGGACTGATTTCCTTCAGGATGGACTGGTTTGATCTTGCAGTACAGGGGACTCTCAAGACTCTTATATAACACCATAGTTCAAAAGCATCAATTCTTTGGTGCTCAGCTTTCTCTATAGTCCATCTCTCACATCCGCACATGACTACTGTAAAAATCATAGCTTTGACTAGATGGAATTTTGTTGTCAAAGTAATGTCTCTGCTTTTTAATATGCTGTTTAGGTTGGTCATAGGTTTTCTTCCAAGGAGCAAGCATCTTTTAATTTCATGGCTGCAGTCAACATCTGCTGTGATTTTGGAGTCCAAAAAAATAAAGTCTGTCACTGTTTCCATTGCTTCCCCATCTATTTCCTGTGAAGTGATGGGACCAGATGATCCCATCAGGACTTAGTTTTCTGAATGTTAAATTTTAAGCCAACTTTTTCACTCTTTCACATTCATCAAGAGGCTCTTTAGTTCTCCCTTGCTTGCTACCAAAAGAGTGGTGTCATCTGCATGTCTAAGGTTATTTGTATTTCTCCCAGCAATCTGGATTCCAGCTTGTGCTTCAACTAGCTTCATCTAGCATTTCTCATGATGTACTCTGCATGAAAATTAAATAAGCAGGGTTACAATATACAGCCTTGATGTACTCCTTTCCCGATTTGGAACCAGTCTGCTGTTCCATGTCCAGTTATAACTATTTCTTCCTTACCTGCATACAGATTTGTCAGGATACAGGTCAGGTCATCTGGTATTCCCATCTCCTTCAGATTTTCCAGTTTGATGAGCTAATAGAAGTTGACAAACTGATCTCTGGTTCCTCTGCCTTTTCTAAATGCAGCTTAAACATCTGTAAGTTCACGGTTCACATATTGTTGAAGCCTGGCTTGGAGAATTTTGAGCATTACTTTGCTAACATGTGAGATGAGGGCAATTGTGCCATAGTTTGAGCATTCTTTGGCATTGCCTTTCTTTGGGATTGGAATGAAAACTGACCTTTTCCAGTCCTGTAGCCACTGCTGAGTTTTCCAAATTTGCTGGCATATTGAGTGAAGCACTTTCACAGCATCATCTTTCATTGTTAGAAATAGCTCAACTGGAATTCCATCACCTCCACTAGCTTTCNAAACAGTGGAAACAGTGTCAGACTTTATTTTTAGGGGGCTCCAAAATCACTGCAGATGGTGATTGCAGTGATGAAATTAAAAGACACTTACTCTTTGGAAGAAAAGTTATGACCAACTTAGATAGTAAATTCAAATGCAGAGACATTACTTGGCCAGCTAAGGTCCATCTAGTCAAGGCTATGGTTTTTCCTTTGGTCATGTATGGATGTGAGAGTTGGATTCTGAAGAAGGCTGAGCGCTGAAAAACTATCGTGTTGGAGAAGACTCTTGAGAGTCCCTTGGACTGCAAAGAGACCCAACCAGTCCATTCTGAAGAGATCAGTTTTGGGTGTTCTTTGGAAGGACTGATGCTAAAGCTGAAACCTCAATACTTTGGCCACCTCATGTAAACAGTAGACTCATTGCAAAAGACTCTGATGCTGTGAGGGATTGAGGGCTGGAGGAGAAGGGGACAACAGAGGATGAGATGGCTGGATGGCATCACTGACTTGATACACAGGGGTGTGGGTGAACTCCATGAGTTGGTGATGGACAGAGAGGCCTCATATGCTGTGATTCCTGGGGTCACAAAAAGTTAGACACGACTGAGTGACTGAACTAAACTGAACTGAGTTATGTGCCAAGCAAGGTACTAAAAAGATCTACATACTTTATATTGTTACTCCTTACAAAACACAATGGTCCAGGAAAAATACTCCAGTATTTTATACAAGAGAAACTCAGATAATTTAAATAATGTGTCTCAAGTAACAGGGGATTAAATCATTAGCTGGTATCAAGAATCAAGTTCTAACTACAGAAGGGCTATATATTTCAAAATTAATGCAATCTAAAATTCTCAAGAACGTACTATTATTTTGTCCCTTTCAGAATGTCTAACAAAATTCTTGGATACTTTTGTCATTTGTAATAGTAGTAGATAGATGATAGACAAATACATACATATATATATATATACACACACACACACACACACGTGTATATCATTAAATTGTTTTAAATATCTCAACAAAATAAATTATTTTTATTTCCTCAAATAAGAATACCACTATAGAACCCCTTATTATACCAACATAAACCAAAGAGCAATAAACTATGAAAGTCCATCTCTAAATTATGTTGTTTTCGAAGTTCACACACATCATCTATAACATATATTTTTTTGACATTTTGAATTCCATTTTTATATCACATTCAGAGGTAGCAACTATAAAGGACAGTTTGAAGGTATATATGTATTTTTCTCTTATTGTAAAGATTTGCTGACATGTATGATAATAGTTTTAATAAAGACATATTATTTCAAATGGAAAGCTAAAACAACTACATACAGACTTTCAACTATTTTTATCTTTTTACTAAGTTCAATTCAGTTCAGTCGCTCAGTCGTGTCTGACTCTTTGTGACCCCATGAATTGCAGCAAGCCAGGCCTCCCTGTTCATCACCATCTCTCGGAGTTCACTCAGACTCAGGTCCATTGAGCCCGTGATGCCATCCATCCATCTCATCATCGGTCGTCCCCTTCTCCTCCTGCCCCCAATCCATCCCAGCATCAGANAACCAATACAATATTGTATAGTAATTAGCCTCCAATTAAAATAAATAAATTTAAATAAAATAAATAAATAAATATTGCCATAGGGAAAAATTCAATGGGTATAAACAGAAAGTGCTCAAGTATGAAAAAAACAGACTTTGAGGCGAATGAAGTATTTGAGTTTTGAAAAATACTTTGAAAAAATTTGAAGTATTTGTATTTGAAAAATACACTTAATAATAATAATTAAAAAAAAAAAAACTTCCAAAAAGCACATAATTCTGCTTCTAGGGTCTGAAAAAGATGAGCCATGAAGTGTAATCACTTTATATTAACAATTTCCATCTTCTCACATTCATAATTGCTTTAGCTAATATAAAAGTTAAGATCATAATATGATTAGACTTTTGTTCGGGTGAACTGGAAAATTTTGTATAAAGAAATGATAACACATGGATATAGATAATGTACTATTTTAAAAAAGATAGTGGGAGTTATATATTCCAGTGGTGCTGGGTCTCATGATTCTTAATTTGCATATAAATAATTAATATGCATACTCAATAATGCCAGCATCCGAGGAATACATTCAGTATGAATTATGCAGAAACACTTCAAAAATTCCTGTAATAGTCAAGGGAGTCACCACCTTCTACAGTATGTAGAAAATAAAAATCATTTATTTGAAAAGTGAAATATAAACAGAAGATCTGATTCAAAGCATTCAGGAAAGGAAAGTTTTTTGGTCAACTATCAACTGTCTTGTTTGTTTATTTTTTTAATGTGTACTTTATCTTCTAGGAATTGTAAAATTGTAACAGACTTCTTCAGAAATACAAAGGTACATATGAGTTCCAGGGGGGAAAAAAGAAGAAATAGTAAGGGATATGGGGAAGAAATAGTACAAACTATTTCTACAGAAGAAATGATAAGGGATACAGAAGAAATTACAGAAGAAATAGTAAGGGATATGGGGAAAACTCTGAATTAGCTCCATAAAAGAGTCACTTGAATTGAAGGAAGAGTTGAAGAAATACATCAAGGGAGGAGTGAATACATGTATTTTTAAAAGTTCTATATCAAGGAATAGAAATAATGATTCAACATGTGTTTGGAAGATTTGCTGGATAACAGGATTTATGTAGACTACACTTAACAATCATAAAAATGTCAGCATATGCCAAGACTGGGGCTACGCTATGGCTTGGCTAGCATGTGATAAGAGCATTCCTTCTTCTGTTTAGGCAAGATCGAGTGCCTCTGATCAAATTGGTCTAGAACTGGAAAAGAGACACGAGTGTCCACTGAGGTGCAAATAAGTCATTTTTATAATTTATGATTTTTGCAGCCTCTTTTTCAATTTTTATTTTATTAGAATATGACAACACATTTACAGGAGATTTAGAAAACACAGAACAAGTTTACATATAGTTCCACTATATATTATAATAATTTTTTTAAGTAGGCAAATTAAGATTTTTAGTTGGAGTTTTAATATCAATTTCTCAAAAGTTAACAAATGAATATGCAGGGAAGTAGTAGGATATAGTAGACCTGAAAAGCACTGTGAACCAGTTCAACATAAAAGATTTTTACAGTTTTCACACAAACAGAGGATACAAAATCTATTCAAGTTCCCACAGACTATAAACTAGGAGGCCTTGGAACATATCCAAGGACACAAGATCAGGTGCAAAAATTTGATGGTCTAAAGGTGTTAAAATAATAAAGAGTCTGTTCTGTTATCACTCTGGAGTTATGTTAGAGATCAGTATCAAAGGATATTTGAAAACAACCCACAAATATTCAGATGCAATGTGATATTTACCAAGAGAGACCTTTGACTTAGCCATGCCATTGAAAGCTTCAATAAAGTTAGAAGACTGAAGCACCACAGAGGGTGATTGCAGAGAAGAAATTTCTCATTTAAATGAGAAATTAATATCAAAATGAGAAACTAGAAGAGTTTATATCTCTTATTCCTCATGGAAATCCAACCAATATTAAATGGCAAAGGAAGAAGGATATTTTTACCAGTTAATCTACATTCTTATTTCCCTTTTCTTCCTCATTTCTTCTTCCTTTTTTGCCATTGACAACTGAGGGGAGGCAAAGGGCACCTTTCTCTCCTTGCTTTTTGCTGATTAGACTAAGAAAGACCTTTAAAACACTACATTACATAACAGATGTATGAATAGCTTGAGGGATCTAAGTGACTCTGTGCTTTTATTCAAGAAACTTAGATGGTAAAGTCCTACAGAAATCACCTGCACAAAGCAAGCCAAAAACAGATTTTTTTTTTATTAAGCCTCATAGAATCAATGAATTCAGTTGGTCATTTTTCTATCTTTTCTGGCTTCTTTCCCCACTATTCCAAAACATTGATATTCAAAAGCTTTGTCTTAGTCTTTTCCTTACCTCCACACTCTGTTTTCTTGATTTTATTCTAAATTCAGAATATGCTTGAAACATAAATTTTATTATTTATGTTGGCAAGAAATTAAAATCAGTGCATGACATTCAAACTAAAGTTAGAATTTATTTTCTAGAGAGACATCACTATTTCAAGAACCTGGATGCCAAACACAATTGCAACTATGCATTTATCCCAATTTGTGAATTCATATGTCAGAATTATTTTCCAGCAAATCAGATTCTATAGGAGAAATACTCTGTCAAGGTATTGATTTTAACAGGCAGTGCATTAGTTATGAAAGTCAGGAGTAGGTCTCCCTAACCCCTTGATCTATTCTTTTACACACACACACACTGTATTTCTTCACTGCAATAAGCAGAGTTTGATTAATTATGGAAATGTTCCTGTCACCTTATTTACCCAGTATCATCAAGAAATGAGATAAAGCTCAATGATACAGAATGATGTTAGAAAGTTCTCAAAAGAGGAGCCAGACAAAGAGAAAGCTGATCCTTCTGTACCATGTCTTTCCTAGAAGATGTGGTGAGCTAACAGCACCACTGACCAGGGCCTTTTATGCCTATTTAGAGGACAGCATTCTCTGTCTTATAGGGATTATGCAAAAGGGTATAACTACTAAAGAATTCTGAAAATAAATTTAATAAGCCTAGAAATTTAAAGAGAAAACTATCAGAGCACATTAAACATTATCTGAACAATCTTTTCCGAACATGCTTAAATGCCTAATCTAAGACTTTGACTGTTTCTGAAGATATAATAAGCAGGGCAAATGCTTAGCCTTCTCTGAGCCATTATTTCCTCATTTGTAAAATCAGGAAAATATATACTTTACTGGGTGCATTCAATGAGATAGTATATGTTAAAAGTAGTGAAAGTGTTAGTCACTCAGTGGTGTCCGACTTTGTGACTCCATGGGCTATAGCCCGCCAGGACCCTCTGTCCATGGAATTCTCCAGACAAGAATACTGAAGTAGGTAGCTATTGCCTTCTCCAGAGGACCCTCCTGACCCAGGGATTGAATCCTGGCCTTCCACATTGCAGGCAAGTTCTTCACTGTCTGAGCCACCAGGGAAGCCCCCAATATATGTTATTAAGTACTGTCTTATAGTAGGGACTCAAGTAGGGTAATTTTATAACTCATGTGGCAATAGAAACTTTAAGATTTTGTGATCATTTACAATGGAAACATTTAAAAATATATTAAAAACTTTATTGCCTTATTAAGCCAAATATGCTGAATGAAATGATTTTCTTGGTCACTCAAGAGCATCTCTATTGCACATTCCAAGTGGATTGCCACTAAGATAGTTAAATTCTGTAGGTTATTTTGCCCAACATCTTGGCTTATAGCTCTGTCCAGAAGTTTTAAGTTGCCAGAAGTCTAACCTCCATGTTAAGTAATTTTGAATTTCCTTCTTAATAATAATGATACATTTAGAAATTGGTAAGGAAAGACTATTTCCATTCAATTTTATTTGGATAAATCCAGTATGGGGCAAAAAGTGACCTACACTGGGAACAGAGAAACAATTGTGTAGAAATAATCACAGTCCAAAAAAAGAATTCTCAAATCCTGAGTTTTAATAAAAATGTGGATTGACTTGGGAAATAAGTGATAGCCAGGAGCAAGTGATATTGTTCAGCATATAAGGTTAACTGAGAAAAAAATAGAGGTCATAGGCAAAGCGTCTGAGTTAATGGCAGATGATTTCAACCCTTCAGAAAGCCTTTCAGACAAGAAATTCATAGCTAGAGGGACAATGTATCAGAGGAAATGTAAAGCTCATCCTAGGCTCAAAAGCTAACTCCATTCAAAGTATGTATTTTGAAGGAAAGCTTGATAAACTGAAAATTGATTAGTTTGGGGAAAAAATTGAAAATAGGTGGCTCAGACAGCACCAGAATTAAGATGTCACACCAGATAAAATAAATTAATCCTATAGTCAGGTTTCACATCCCTGGCACATACCTATATGTGATCTCACTGCCTAATGCTGAGATGAGAGAGCTGTGAATAAAGAGGAGCATGGAGCTCACATTTCAGTAGAAGACAAGAAGTGAAAACATCACAGAGTTTTGTGTCTCTCACTTGTTAAGGAATAGGCCAGCTGAATTCAGAGCAAGGTTAGAGAGGACGAACAATTCTGCTATTGTGGTGGTTTAGTCTTTGTGTCCAGCCCTTTTGTGATCCCATGGACAGTAGCCCTCCAAGTTCCTCTGTCCATGGGATTTTGCAGACACAGATACTAGAGTAGTTTGCCATATCCTTCTCCAGGGGATCTTCCCAACCCAGAGGTTGAACCTGCATCTCCTACATAGGCAGGCAAGTTCTTTACCACTGACCTAGCAGGGAAGCCCCTATTCTCTGTTGATTGCTGCAATAAGCTAACATTGTTTTGACTACCTATCAAGAAAAATGTGTTTAATAATTTTTGGAAGCTGGTAGCAAAATAACGAATGAAATTATAAATAATGGGATATGCCATGCTGATCTAGAGCTTTGTATTAAAGATAACTTGTACTGAAGCAAGTTGTATAGTTTTTAATACAACTTTGTATTAAAAATAACTAGAAGAATTGGTTAAAAATAATCACAATTAGCATATATGTTACAATAGGTGCTTGGAGGTGGATATAGAAATCAGCAGCAAGCAAATGCTTGATTAGATTTCATGCTGGAGGAAGTTAGGGAAAAAAATGAAATCTTGAATAGTTTAAATATTCAGGCTGTCATTTATAATAATTAAAGAGAAAGCAAGTTCTCATTGTTTATGAATATTTTCCTCTTCTTTTATCTACAAGATGTTTTTCAGATAGCATAAATAATTTCAGTTCTCACTGGTAAATTCTTCTATATTATTCAGGGAGAGGCTCAGTCAACCAATAATTATTTCTAGAACATTGTTTATGTACCTATTGCTGAGATAGATAATACTAAAAGCAAGAGAGAACTATGAGAAGACTTAGGGAATGAACTTATGGTGACCAGGGGAAAAGATGGGGCAAAGGGATAGTTAGGGAGTTTGGGATGGACATGTACACATTGCTATATTTAAAATGGATAACCAACAAGAACCTAGTGTATAGCACATGAAACTTGGTTCAGTGTTATGTGGCAGCCTGGATGGGAAGGTATTTGGGAGAGAATAGATATGTGTATATGTATGGCTGAGTCCCTTCACTGTTCTCCTGAAGCTATCAGAACATTGTCAATTGGCTATACCCCAGTATAAAATAAAAAGTTTAAGAAACGAGAGAGAGAGAACTGTTAGATACCAGCTGCCACCTTTAAGTAGCTAATAGTTTAGCCGGGGAGTCAAAAATGGTATTATAAAATTATTGAAGTGTAATAAATGATAGCAAATAAACTCTGATGTGTAAAATAAAACCAGAAGGAATTACAAGCAGGGAGTGTTCAGGGGAGATAAAAGTAGACAAGAAGAGAGACTTACTTACACTGACAGAGTATACTTTTCACTTAAGTGTTGTCAGCAGAGTGTTCTAGGAAAAGTTCACTGGAAATACCACGTGAAGAAAGGTGATGAGTTAAAAAGCCCACAGCAAAACAGGAATTTTTTTACAGTGAAAATTGAACACTGTGTTATTCTAACAATAGCAACATTTTGGAAAAGGCAAACCTATGGATACAACAAAAGACTCAGTAGTTCTGGAGCGGTTGGGTGGAGAAATATATAGGCAGAGCAAAGAGGATTTTTAGGGCAGTGATAATACTCCATGATATTATTATGGATATATCATACATTTGTCCAAACCAATAGAATGTATAATAACAAGAGTGAAGCCTAAACTATAGACCTTGGGCAACTATGATGTGTTAATGTAGAGTCATCCTTCATAAAAAATGTACCCTCTGTGACTGATGTTGGTAATGACAGAGGGCGCATGAGGGTGTATGGAAAATCTCTGAATCTCAATTTTGTTGTAATCCCAGAACTGCTCTAAAAATATTAAGGTATTTTTTAAAAATGGAATATATTAAAAAAATGGTTCCCATTCTGCTACAAAATCACTAGGAGGAAAAGGGAGAGAATCAAAGAGGGAGGGAGGGCAGGAGGGAGAGAGAGAGAGAAATCTCAGCTGCCCAGCTGGATTTCAGAAAGTGTGCAAGCCTTTTAGTTGATGATGGGTGAAAGAGGATGAGCAAAAATTACTCGGTAGGATATATAAATATTTCTTTTTTTTTTTTTTCTCAAGAAGCATACCCAATGTAAATTCCTGCCTGTGTATTTGAAGCGATTCATGGTTTAAAACTGTCATGTGGCTCTGGGGTGACCTCATTTGGAATGAGGAAGGGCTGGTAGTCCTCCTGTCTCACATTCTTCCCCACAGAAGGACACAGGGACTTCCTGAAGTCCTGTCAGAAGAAATAAGGAAGATGAATATTTTGCCATTCATGAAAAGGAGAGAGGAGGGGAAAAAAAAAAAAAAAACACACACACAACAATACCACACCTCCCAGTGCTTGTGTTATTTTATTTTCGCCTAATTTAAAGATGTTACTTATTAGGAAAACATTTCCGGCCCTCAGACTAAATGGGAAGCTCAAGCCTCTAGCATCCTGAAAGAATTCATTGTTTCAAACAAGTAACTGCATCCTTTCAGGGGCTGTTGTACTTCTCTGGAATGGAATCAAGCAAGTTCACTACTTTGAGACTTCCTCTAAGGATGGGGTTGAGAGGTAGCAGTGAGTTGGCTAGACTTTTAGCCTCTGGCTTTTGACAAGAGTCCACAGTCCACACTGTGCTAGTTCCTTGAGGACTCACCAGCCTAGATTCTTTTGCTTTCAAAAGTCTGAAGCAACACATTAGTGACATTGCAATGATTTTTTTCCAAGGATTTAATGCACTGTTAGTTCCATCTCAGATGCCTTTAACTAAATGCATCTGCAAATAATTGTTTTAAAGGATAACCAATTGTTTTGACAACTATAGGGCAAGGCTTTCAATAGATAGAGCATCATTAAATATGGGGCTTGTAAAGCTATCAGTTAGGCTTTGAAAGTGCATATAGTATTCAGGTCTTCCACTGATATGTTTTCTTTCTAAGTGGCTTATTATTTCAACAACTGTAGACACAGGGATCAGATCACCTCTTGGTTTACACCCTCATTACAATGGAATCATCTAGCCCCACCACGGCTAATTTCCTGGGTTTCTCTCTGTGTGTTCACTGTAGGAATTTCTGTCAAAAATTGCATTTCTTTTGGTAGTGCAGCAGTTATGAATATATTCATCTCAAGATTCTTGTATAACTGGCTTTTAAGGAAACATAAGAATCGTCTCTGAGGAAAAGACATCTCATTCTGTGCTTATGGCATTTCCAATGACAATTGTGCTAACATCACCAGCAGACCAATTCTTCTGTTAGATAAAGAGGATGACTTCTCAGAATGTATTTTGATAGATATGCCTTTACTTGAGCTAAAATATCTAAGTCTAAAAATGGCATCTAGAAAGAAGATTATCAGCATTGTTCCTCCTTGCCCTCCAGGTGGGGCAAGACTCCACAGTGACATCTGCAGGCCTGTAAAGGGAGTGCTCCTGCCTTGCTAGAGGCCACCGAGGCTACCCACCTGTGGAGCACAGTCTTTTCTTCAGCTGGACAAGCATCTCAGCAAATCCAGAGTGAGTCCAAGCTTGAGACAAGACCAGGGTTATCTTATTTCTGGCAGTTCTCGGTCCACTCTGAGGAGCAGGAGATACACCTAAGCCACTGTCTGTCATTTGTTGGGAAGCAATTATAGTGATGGTAACAACAATAACAGTGATAGCAGTAGAAGTAGCAATCGTGGGGTTGGGACAGGAGCAATGTTGGCCTTCCATTTGCACAGAACATTAGATGATACTGCAGGTCTTTCTTCCCAACTCACACTCAGTTCCTAGGGAAACAAGTCTTATCTGAATGGAGAGTTCAGAAAAAGGAGCTGAGTAGGTATGACTGGGAAACACATGGGCTGTCTTTTTCAGAGCCAGCCTAGTCAGGAAATGAATACAGTCTGGTTCCCTCTCTGCTGTGTGGGAGAAGACTGCCCTTTGTGGGGGAGCCTTTGGTTGGTTGTTCAGAGTTACAAATGGGAATAAAAATAATTCAAGAACAAAAAAATATCATCACACTTTCTTAGCTGTGGCTCTAAAGGCATGTTTTCCAATCAGTTTATTGGTAATATTTAGATATCCATCTGAACCTGTGTGTGTGCTTACTCACTCAGTCTTGTCCAGCTCTGCAACCCGATGAACTATACCTCACCAGGCTTCTCTGGTGGGGGTTCTCCAGGTAAGAATACTGGAATGGATTGCCCTGCCCTCCTCCAGGGGATCCTTCCAACCCAGGGATCGAACCCAGGCCCCCCACATTGTAGTCACATGCTTTACCATCTGGTCCTGTGCTTACCTTTTAATTGATTCTGGCCTAAGAAAAGGAACAAGGATATTATTTATGGGCATTGATAAACTTACCAGTGACAGCCTCCACAAATAATGTTCATAGGCCATTCACTATGTTCTAGATACCAAACTGAATACTCAGTATTCAGCTTAATGGCTAATCAATCACTCAGACTCTGGGAACAGAAAAGCTCGGTTCAAATCTCATGTATCATATGTTCAATAATTTGGAAATATTATATAAACTCTTTGATCCTCACTTTTCTCATCTAAATTGTAGGAGTTAAACCAGCTCTCACGTCATAGGATTATTGTGAAAATTCAATGGAACATGTTATAAGATTAGAAAACAGTCCAGCACATAATGCATGCCTAATGATAATTAACTAGCATTCTTTACTACAACCCAGTAAGGTAGATATTTAATTTGTGTTGATGTTATAGATACAGGAACTGAGACTCAGAAAAGTTAAATATGTTTCTCAGGAAGTACTCACAGTTGGCAAATGGAAGACATGGGATTTGAGACCAGATCTAGCTAACTGTTGTGCTTCATTTCCAACCTCTGCATTTTGTTCCCAGAGGGGTATTTATTAAGATGTAACTCTACAAATTAAAAGAAATGGGAAGAGAAAAATAAGATCCCTTCCTCTTATTTTTTTTCATAAAATTTTCCATGAATGTCCACTGGTTCACATTGTAGAAATCTTCTTTGCATAATCTTTAATAAACATTGTCCTTTCTGAAAAAAAAAAAATCGTATCCTTTCTTAGTATCTGTGTATAATCAAATATCCACAAACACGTTCTAAGAATTGCTCATTTTAAGACTGCTGTTAAAGTTATATCTTACCTGATATTCAGGTTGTAAAAAGTTTCCATTCTTAAAACAAAAATCCTTAGCCCTCTCATCTTCCACCAATTTGAGAAGAATCTCAGGTATGTTCAAAAAGCATTATTTATGGCTGGGAAAGTTCAGGTGTGGCATTGTTTTTTGTTTTTTGTTTTTTAACAGCAGAAACAACAATCTGCCAAGTAATTTAATGTAAGTCTTGGTGAGTTTATTTATTGAATTTTCTCCGTATACTCAAAGCTCTCATTTGGGTCAGATTTCATAGAAATCAGTATATTTTTCTATTCAGCCTTACTTTTTGGTTTGAACACTGTTTCTAGTTTAAGGGTATGTTCTAAGGCCAAAAATAGTTTTAAATGAAGGGAAAATGGCATAGGATTATAGAAAATAGTCTTACCACAGAGGTAATTCTCCTACTACATACTCACTGTGTCCAGTCCTAATTCACAATGAATGGATTGGTCTAATTTACTTTCTTTCAAACTAGTGAACTATAGAGGCAAGAAAGAGAATTCTTGAAGGTTGAAAGAAAGGCAGCAATTTTGTCATCTAGCAGTCAGAAAAAGAATCTAGATGAGGTCAAAAGAAAACATAGGTCTACTTGAATGTGAAGATGAATCTGAAGGACCACAGGGAACCATGTGTAGACAATATGGTCAACTCAATTTGATTTGGGAGAATGGCATTGAAACATGTACACTATCATGTAAGAAATGAAGCACCAATTTATGTTCGATACAGGATACAGGATGCTTGGGGCTGGTGCACACAGATGATCCAGAGAGATGATATGGGGTGGAAGGTGGGAGGGGGGTTCAGGATTGGGAGCTCATATACACCCGTGGCAGATTCATCTCAATGTATGGCAAAACCAATACAGTATTGTAAAGTAAAATAAAATAAAATTAAAATTAAAAAAAATAAAAAGCAGAGCTAATTCACCAGCAGCCCAGCCGTCTGATCTAGTTGCTTGACACATCTCTAGGAAATCTTAACAAATTTCACATGAATTGCTTTAGATCCGGTGGTTTTTTTGTTTTTGTTTTGCCAGTTTATATACCTGTACATGTGAGAAACTTCACTTATCCTATGACATTTTTGATAGTTTCCACACAGTCCTCTCCAAGACACAGAAGAATGGGGAGAACAAAGTTGCTTAGCTAAGGAAGAGTCTGACAGAAAGCAGCAGCTCTCCTAATTCCTATGCCAGTCTTCACTCACATGAAGGCTTGAGCCTCTGACTCTGAAGCTGAAAGTAAAAGGTTGTCACCAAAATTAGATAGGTGGCTTGTCCAAGCTTATTAAATATGTCTGTTTCTGACAGTAATTGTTTCTATTATTTACCCTTACCTGAATGATAAGGACTTCTTAATTAGTGCCCGAGAAAGTAAATGAGGATTTAATTGGCAGAAACCATGTGCATGCTTTTGCTATAATGAAGTCAGTCATGTAATGAAGCATAAGCCAGTTTATTACTCTAGCCAAACACAGACTACTAAATTGCTACAATAGACTACAATAGGCACTTTCTGAATTTCATCCTCATCATTATAAACAATCTGGCAGGGCAGACAGTATGTGAAATGTCCTTGACGCACTCTTAATTTCAGCTTGTACGTTCTTTTAATACAATTTTCTACAAGGATAACACTGAAAAATCTCAATGCATAAGGTGAAGTTGACATTCCTGCTTCTAGAACGATTGTGGTTCAAACTTGAGGAAATATAGCAAGCAAGCCAAATCATTCTGCAAAGTTTTGGAAGACAAAGCCATGTTTATGAGGAAAACAGGCAAGGGAAAATTTAATAAGGCCAAAAAAGAAGCCACAGGAGAAGGAGAAATATTTAAAGAAAAAGACTAACTTTGAGGTGGTTTTTTGTTTGTTTTTTGTTCTATGGGCTTTCCCTCCTCTGACAGAATTCTCTATTCTCAACCTTCTTAATAGAAGGCAGATTATCTCTGGCAGATTCTTGGAAGTTCTGGTTCTGTAGCCTGCCCTCTAAGACTTGTAATAGGCATAACAAAAAAAATACTTGTCTTTATCTTCATGATTTACTCCTAAGGCTCAGTGGGCATCTCCTCTTGGGCACACCAACATATGTTTCTAGCTCCCTGTTCCATCTATTGATTGTATGTTTACCCTATTCTCTCATCTATCTGATAACACGAAATGCCATTTTAAATTCTATATTTTCATGAATAGTTTCTCATTGATGGGACAGTATGACTTCTATCCAAATTTATTATTGACTCTTTACCATGAATTCAGTTTAAAATTCTGTTGTACCACCACATATACAGGGTATGTATTAGCTGAGTCCATAAAAAGCCTATTAAAAAGGCATAGGTTGATTACATAATAAATGTTCAAAACCCTGAAGGTAAGTGATCCACAACTTGTCTGCTTTTCAGTGAGCTGATATTTCTCTCATTCTAAGTGCTGGTAATGTGAACCAACCAGTTCATCCTAAAGGAGATCAGTCCTGGGTGTTCATTGGAAGGACTGATGTTGAGGCTGCAACTCCATTCTTTGGCTACCTGATGTGAGGAGCTGACTCATTTGAAAAGACCCTGATGCTGGGAAAGGTTTAGGGAAAGAGCAGAAGGGGACAACAGAGGATGAGATGGTTGGATGGCATCACTGACTCAATGGACATGAGTTTGAGAGAACTGCAGGAGTTGGTGACGGACAGGGAGGCCTGACTTGCTGCGGTTCATGGGATCGCAAAGAGTCGGACATGACTGAGCAACTGAACTGAATTGAATGTGAAGAACAAAATATTGCATGCAATTGAAACTAAAAATATACAGATGCTCTTCCTAATATGATAGTTGTCATAATTTTAGTTCCAGAGGGTACTTTGAAACTTGCTTACTGTTGATAGATCAGTCTTCTCTTTTTTTAATATGAAGAATCTTCAATTCAGTTCAGTCACTCAGTCACATCAAGCTCTTTGTGACCCCATGGAGTACAGCACGCCAGGCTTCCCTGTCCATCACCAACTCCCAGAGTTTACTTAAACTCATGTCCATCAGTCACTGATACCATCCAACCACCTCATCCTCTGTCATCCCCTTCTCCACCTGCCGTCAATCTTTCCCAGCATCAGGGTCTTTTCAAATGAGTCAGTTCTTCACGTCAGATGCCAAAAGTATTGGAGTTTCAGCTTCAGCATCAGTCCTTCCAATGAATATTCAGGACTGATTTCCTTTAGGATGGACTGGTTGGATTTCCTTGCTGTCCCAGGGTTGAGTCTCCTCCAACACCACAGTTCAAAAGCATCAGTTCTTTGGCACTCAGCTATATTTGTAGTCCAACTCCCACATCCATACATGACTGCTGGAAAAACCATAGCTTTGACTAGACAGGCCTTTTCAGCAAAGTAACATCTCTGTTTTTAATATGCTATCTAGGTTGGTCATAGCTTTTCTTCCAAGGAGCAAGTGTCTTTTAATTTCATGGCTGCAGTCACCATCTGCAGTGATTTTGGTGCCCAAGAAAATATAGTCTGTCACCGTTTCCATTGTTTCCCATCTGAAGTGATGGGACCAGATGTCATGATCTTAGTTTTTTGAAGGTTGAGTTTTAAGTTATTTTTTTCATGCTCCTTTTTCACTTTCATCAAGAAGCTCTTCAGTTCCTCTTTGCTTTCTGCCATAAGGGTGGTGTCATCTACGTATCTGAGGTTACTGAATTTTCTCCCAGCAATCTAGATTCCAGCTTGAGCTTCATCCAGTCTGGCATTTCGCATGATGTACCCTGCTTATAAGTTAAATAAACATGGAGATAATATACAGCCTTAACATACTCCTTTCCCAATTTGGAACCAGTCTGTTGTTTCATGTCCAGTTCTAACTGTTACTTCTTGACCTGCATACAGATTTCTCAGGAAGCAGGTCAGGTGGTCTGGTATTCCTATCTCTATAAGAATTTTCCACAGTTTGTTGTGATCTACACAGTAAAGGCTTTGGTGTAATTAATAAAGCAGTAGCAGATGGAGAAGGAAATGGCAACCCACTCTAATGTTCTTGCCTGGAGAATCCCAGGGATGGGGGACCCTTGTGGGCTGCCGTCTATGGGGTCACACAGAGTTGGACATGACTGAAGTGACTTAGCAGTAGCAGCAGCAGCAGCAGATGTTTTTCTGAAACTCTCTTATTTTTTCTATGATCCAACAGATAGTGGTAATTTGATCTCTGTTTCCTTTGCCTTTTCTAAATCTAGTTTGAACATCTGAAAGTTCATGGTTCATGTACTGTTGAAGCTTGGCTTGGAGAATTTTGAGCATTACTTTGCTAGCATGTGAGATGAGTACAGTCGTGTGGTAGTTTGAGCATTCTTTGGCATTGCCTTTCTTTGGGATTTGAATGAAAGCTGACATTTTCCAGGCTGGTGGCTACTGCTGAGTTTTCCATATTTGGCTGGCATATTGAGTGCAGCACTTTCACAGCATCATCTTTCAGGATTTGAAAGAGCTCAACTGGAATTCCATCACCTCCACTAACTTTGTTCATAGTAATGCTTCCTAAGGCCCACTTGACTTTGCATTCCAGGATGTCTATCTCTTGGTGAATGATCACACCATCATGGTTATCTGGATCATGAAGATCTTTTTTGTATAGTTCTTCTGTGTATTCTTGTCACCTCTTAATATCATCTGCTTCTGTTAGTAACATTTCTGTCCTTTATTGTACCCATGTTTGCATGAAATGTTCCCTTGATATCTCTAAGTTTCTTGAAGATATCTCTAGTCTTTCCCAGTCTATTGTTTTCCTCTATTTCTTTGCACTGATCACTGAAGAAGGTTTTCTTATCTATAAGAAACTAAAAATATCCAGATGCCTTTCCTAATATGATAGTTTTCAGAATTTTAGATCCAGAGGGCACCCTACATTACTCTTGTTAGCTCAGTCTTCTCATTTTTTAATATGAAGAATCTAAAAATCGGATATTTAGTGACTTGAGCAAGATTTTAAATTGTTAGTTAAGGTCCAGAATTAGTACCTCAACCTTCTTAATCTTTATGGCTAATATGGAACTCTGTCTTCCAATAATAATATTTCTCTCATAGTAAAAGTTATAATATGGGAGAAATATTATACATGACTAAATATTTATATCTAGCCTAGTGTTCAACTTGGGCTTCCCAGGTGGCAGTAGTGGTAAAGCACCCACTTGCTGACACAGAAGATGTAATAGACATGGGTTCAATCCCTGGGCCAGGAAGATACTCTGGAGGAGGACATGGCAACCCACTCCAGTATTCTTGCCAGGAGAATCCCTCAGATAGAGGAGCCGCTCAGATTACAGGCCATGGGGTCACAAAGAGTTGGACATGACTGAAGCGACTCATCCCACATATTTCTGACTTAGAGATTTAAAATTATTTTGAGAAATAAAACAAGTTGGTGATAATCACATCTTTCAGATGAAAACAGCATTTTTGGTTTATATTGCTCTGGTATTTTCCTTATATAAATATACACATGTTACATGTTTAAAGCTCAGTGTTGTGTCCAGTTGAGTCTTTCTTCCTGATTGTATGATGTGGATTGTCTTGTCTATGACACAGTTTAATGCAAGAGAAAGACTTTGGGTTATTTTGATGAACCTAAACTTATATCACAGAAATATTATTTAAGAATATTCTAATAATATTAAACCCTGTGCCTTTTCCTTATATAGAAACCCAGAATAATATGATCAGGAATGGGAAGGCTTGATCTTCATGCATTGTTCCTTCTCACATTGAGCTTGAAAAACAACTGACTGACTCTAGGGCCCTGGGACCTCAATTTAAAAGTCAATACTAAAGAGGGGTGCCTCCAGCTGATAAATGTTGGTGATGCATTCAGTCCCTGTTCTGGCCCTTTTTATAAATGTTTCACTCTTTCACTGTACCTTTGCAGGTACAGGTGATGCTAAAACTGAGCTTGGTCTACAGCTACAGACAGCTTTCTGTTGTCAAGGATAATGTGTCAGTGTCTCCTGCAAGGTGTGTAACAGTTACAGGACAAAAATGTAAAACAGATTTTGTGAAAGCAAATTATTCTTAGGTCAAAACTGGAAAGTTCCATAATTTTATCTTATTTTGCCATGACATTCCAATAGGATGAATAAAACAATGCAATGTTTCATGCCCACTTCCATCTGATCTTGAAAAGTTGTGGCCCTAAAATGGATCATGGGACAAGTTTTTAAATAATACTATTGATTCACTGCATCTTAAACCAATTGCTTTTAATGGATGGAATCTGCTTTCCATTGGACTATTTAGAATGTTTACGGAAACTAAGAAAAAGTTATTTTAAACAGTAGTTATTTCTTGCTTCCTTGCTTCCATGTCTAGTTGTTACACCTTTCTTATGACTTACCAATACCTGATAAGTAAGTAAGTGTTAATCTCTCAGTAGTGCCTGACACTTTGTGACCCCATGGACTGCAGCCTACCAGGCTCATCTCTCCATGAGATTTTCCAGGCAAGGATACTAGAGTGGGTTGCCATTTCCTCCTCCAGGGGATCTTCTCAACCCAGGGATCAAACCCGGGTCTCCTGTACTGCAGGCAGATTCTTTACCAACTCAGCTGCAAGGGAAGCCCAATATCTGATAAATATTGTTAAATCCACATGTAATTAAAAGGGAAGCAATATTACAAATCTAGGCTACCAAGTTAATGCATGTTCATTAATCAAATTAAAACTAATGACATTGATAATATTGAGAGAGTCAGTTCCTAGGCAGTTGCTAAGAAGTCAGGGATCCCTGAGAAGGAGAGAAAGGGGTCTGGGGTTCTCAAGGTGGAGATAGGGGTCTGGAATTCTCAAGGAGGAGAAAAGTACAAATTTTTTTCCCTCTACGTTCCTTAGTGTTAGTCACATAAAACTTTTTTTTTTCCTTGAAGCCCAGCACTGATGATTACACATCAAATAACTCAGTTTAAACTCTGCACTAAGGATTATATACAACAATGTATCCTGCTTGATGACATGTTTCTCCTTCTTGAGAACTTTCTGACTAATCCTGTCATCTTAAAGTATATATTATGGGAGTGGGTCTGGTAAGACTTCTCTGTTGTCAGTTCTAATTTTGTTAATTTAAGATATATGTTGTGGGAGTGTGTCTGGTAAAAGTATATAAGACCTTAATAAGACTAGTCAGTGGGGCAGTCTCCATCCCCTTTCTGAGGTCTTCGTCAGAAGATTTCTCTGTTCCTTTTCATACTTTAATAAAATTTTGCTACATAAATGCTCTTGAGTGATCAAGCCTGGTCACTGGCCCTGAAGCTAAATCTTCTTGGAGATCATGAATCCGACACCATTCATATGTAAAAATTAAAATCAATTAACAACTCTGTTAGAACTATGTATTCTATAGATTTGAGTTCAGTTTAGTTCAGTCGCTTAGTCATGTCCAACTCTGTGACCCCATGGACTGCAGCCTGTCAGGCTTCCCTGTTCATCACCAACTTCCAGGATTTGCTCATACTCATGTCCTTCGAGTCAGTGATTTCATCCAATCATCTCATCCTTTGTTGTCCCCTTCTCTTTCCTTCATTCTTTCCCAGCATCAGGATCTTTCCCAATGAGTCAGTTCTTCACACCCAGTGGCCAAAGTATTGTACCTTCAGCTTCAGTGTCAGTCCTTCCAATGAATATTCAGGACTGATTTTCTTTAGGAGGTAAGAAGAACTGTGTAACCAAGTAACCAATCAACCAGTTTAGGTCAGTCAAAGAGTATCAGTGTCTCAGGATCATAGCATATACTTTCATATAGCATATATTTTCATATAGCATTTAGATTAGGAGCTAAGGGGGAACTAAGGGCTTCCTTGGTGGCTCAGATGGTAAAGAATCTGCCTGAAGGCGAGAGACCTGGATTTGGTCCCTGGGTTAGCAAGATCCCCTGGAGGAGGGCATAGAAACTCACTCCAGTATTCTTGCCTGGAGAATCCCCATGGACTGAGGAGCCTGGCAGGCTACAGTTTATGGGGTCAGAAAGAGTCAGACACAACTGAGCAACTAAGCACACAAGGCAGAAAAGTGTGTTCTGTAAAGGTTCTTCTAGGTCCCTCATCCTATGTATTTATACTCTGACTTTTTCCTGGAAAAATAAACACTTTGCTAATTTACTCAAACCTACCACTAGGCCAGAGAGGAAAGATGCCTCTCAGATGAAGAAAGTAGTCCCTGAGAAGACTTTAGAACATAAAGTTCCGATTTCTCCACATCCTTGCCAACAATCATTATCTGTTATTTGATCATAGTCATTCTAGCAAGCATGATTACCACTAACTTATTTTTTATCTTTTTAAAAATTCCAAAAATAACCAGAATTTTTAATATTAAAAACATGTTATTAGAAACAGAAATGGTTTTTATTGATGTTTTGAGTCAATTGCTTTTTAATAGACTTCTCTCTTTAGATTCAATATGTTTACATGGCTTTGATGGTATGAAGAAATATGGAGAATTAATTGGGATTCAAAAATCTATGCTATATATTCTAAAGTCTTCTCAGGGACTAGTTTCTTTATTCAACCATAAAAAAGTATAAAGTACTGATATGTGTTATAACATGGATGAATTTTTAAAACACTTTGCTAAGTAAAAGATTCACTTACAAAAAGAATACATATTATATGAATCAATTTGCAGTAAGTCCCCTACATCCTCACCTTCAAGTTGGGGACTTTTAAAGATATGAACACGCATTCATGTTTGCAATCATGTTTAGTTAGTTCACACGTCTGGTGTATATTGTCACATGAGTGCATCTTCTACAAGTGATTGTGCTTTTCTGTATGGTGCTATAGATTACAGTAGTACGGTACCTTTATTTTAAGCCCAGCTGCCCAGAAGCAAGCATAAAAGCAGTAGCAATTTAGCTGGTACTGCTAGGAAGTATCAAGGGATAACAACAGAATAAAAATGAAAAAAAAAATTGAGAGCATGGAGCAGAGGAAAAGATGGTAGACGTCTCTCATTCTTTTATGTGAATCCTAAGCCTTAGCACGATCCTAAAGAACAAGGATAAGATTATGGAACACATGAACTCAGTTGTGCCAATGATATTGACAATATTGTCAAAGAAGCATGGAAAAGTGATGGAGATGATGGAAAAACTTCAGTGTGTGGATGCAGCTTCAACATCAGTGTTGAGACCCACCCAGTTTAAGGCTTACTCAAGAGAAAATTAAAAGCCTTTAAGAAGACTTGAGGAAGAAACACAGCAAAGAATCAGAGCACACATCGTTTAATACCAGCCATGGCTGAATTCATCAGTTTAAGACTAGAGTCAGCCTTCACAGTGTTAAAGTAAATGACAAGGCAGAAAGTATAGATACAATAGCTGCCTGGGAATTTCCTGAAACATTTCAATAAATTATTGATGAAGGAGCATATTCACACAAGCAGGTTTTTAATGTGGGTGAGACAGGACTGAACTGGAAGAGGATGCCAGACTGAAGTTACATCAATAAGGAGGACAAGTTGATGCCAGACTATAAAGCAGCAAAGAATAGACTAACTCTGTTGCTTAGTGGCAATGCTTCTACCTATATGAACCTGAAACCTCCCCATGTCAAAGCAGAGCATCTGCACTGAATACTAAGTTGCTCATCCAACTAGAGATCAGGGAGTTATAGAGGCTTTCAAGAAATAATATTTACATCACCCTTTTTGTCAGGCCAGTAAATATGAGTGACATATCAGAAACAACCTTGTAAGAATTTTGGAAGGACTATAACACCTGCACTGTGCTGTGCTAAGTCATTTCAGTCGTGTCTGATGGCTCATGACCCTATGGACCGTACACCAGGCTCCTCTGTCCATGGGATTCTCCAGGCAAGAATACTAGAGTGGTTGCTGTGCCCTCTTCCAGGGGATCTTCCTGACCCAGGGATCAAACCAGTGTTTTTGCACTGTATGAGGTTGGATCATCACCATGAAAAAAGCCAGAACTTTTGCCTGCAGTTTGTTCACAATTTTTGCAGATTTGAGAAGGTAGATGAGGAATCCAAAGAGGTCTTCAGCAACTTAGAGACCCTCAGTGAGAAGCTAAAGCTAAATCTGCAAGAGGATAACTGCATTGAACTTCTTGCTGTGTGCCACATGAGAAGCATACTAGTGAAGACCTGATGAAATTGGAGGCCCAGTGAAAGGACAAAGAGGGACAAGAGGAAGAAATAACTGAAGAATAAAAGAGATTTATAACACAAGAAATAATAAGGGAATTTTCCTTACTTGGTCAGGCAGTCTTAGTTTTTGAGACACAGAGGATGAAATGGCTATACAACATCACCAACTCAGTGAACACAAGTGAGCAAACTCCAGGTGATGTTGGAAGACAGAGGAGCCTGGCGTGCTGTAGTCCAGGGAGCTGCAAAGAGTCGGACACAATTTAGCGACTGAACAACAGCAATATAACATGAAGCCTGCAGCAGTCATTCAGCATGCAATCCAGTGCTTCCATATCATCTGTGATGGAAAAAAGGAGCTGCTCTCCAGACATCACTGCAGCATTTTCTCAAGAGGTTAGATACAATTGAATCCAGCAAGTAACCAGAATCTATACCATCAACGTCAGACATGAGTGAAATTGCAGGTTGCCCTCTGTCTCTCATTGCTGACAATTCTTCCACTCTACCATCTCCCACCTCCTCCTCCACTCCAGTAACTCTTCTTGCCTGTTCACTAGATGCCAGCCCCTGTGTGCCAGTTGTTGCACCATACTACTATACTTTTTAAGGTACTATACTGTAAAGTTTAAAATTTTTGTTTATTTTTTGTGTTTTTTATGTGTTATTTGTTTGGTAAGTATTATAAACCTATCACAGTACAGTACTATAAATCTAATTGTGTAAGTTGGGTACTTAAGCTAACTTTGTTGAACTTACAAATAAATTGGGCTTAAGGACTATGCTCTTGGAATGAAACTCGTTCATATGTAGTGGACTTACTGTATATGAAATATCCAGAATAGGACATTCTATAAAGACAGATGATAGATTAGTGGTTGCCTAGGCCTTAGAGGTGGAGAAGGAAATGGCAACCCACTCCAGTGTTCTTGCCTGGAGAATCCTAGGGACAGGGGAGCCTGGTGGGCTGCCACCTATGGGGTCTCACGGAGTCGGATACGACTGAAGCGACTTAGCAGCAGCAGCAGCAGCAGCAAGCCTTAGAGGAGAAAAGGAATTGACTGACGATGGGTATAGGGTTTCTTTTGAGCCCCCAAATTGAACTCTGAATATATGAAAAAAAATCACTAAACTGCACATTTTAAGTGGATGAATTCTGTGGTATTTTTCAATAAATTATATCTCACCTAGCTATTTTTTTTAAGTAGTTGATGTTATTAAAGTAAATGCCTATTTCTTCCACTTGTTTCAACTTAATGACAAAACAAACTCAGAGGTCATTAACTACATTACTGAAACCTAAGACTCATTTAATTAACAGTTACATTCTCTTCATATTATCACTAGTTAATGCTATAACATCTATGATTAAAAGTCAAAATAATTTTATCAATCACCTCAACTGTCCCAGAAACTAAGATATTTAGAAGACAGGATAGAGAAAAAACTGAAAGATTGTATGGGTAATTCGGTATAATTCCAGTGACTAGCTCTCTTTCATCATAGGGAATTAACATGACTTTTTCAGGAGAGAACTTTACGATGGATTTTGGTTCCAGGGTAACTTCAGAATCTGATATTTTGTATATCTGATAAGATATTAACATCCTCCCCGCCCCCCACCACAAAGTTCTTAAGAAAGACAACAAGAAGGTGAATAGAATTTTTTTAAAAAAATATATCTGGCTAATTTGTTTTATCATAACCTTTAGACCATATCCAAGGCTACAAATACGCAACTAATGTATGAGTGATATTTGTGAACAGATAGCCAAGTTTCCATCCAGGAATAAAGGTGATCAACATATCTACAGTTTACTGCCAATCACTAGAATATTAGACTTCATTAGAATTTCTACAGGAAAATGGTCACCACGATCCTTTCAGAAAACATAGGGTTATAGGTTGAAACAACAAAACAACAATTATATTGCAGGTTGTTTTCTGAATATTTCAAATTCATAAATACCCTTGCTCAGCATGAATCTGAATGTTAGACAAAATATGTTTTTCTATTGGATTGAATAAAATAAATACATGGAATTGTTGAGAATTGGTAAGTTTTACACTTAAACAAAACTGAAAGATGGAAAAATAAAACCACAGAATTTGAATATCACTTTCTGCCTGTATGACCTTGGACAAAGTATTTAATCTTTACCAATTCTTCACCTGCAAAACTGAATTACTGGTATTATTTACCTTAAAAGCATCTGATAAGATGCCAAGTAAAATTAAATAGTCAACATTAAAACCTTTATAATAGTCACTAAAATGAGCAAAGCCTCCATTCAAGTTATACTAACAGTACTGAGACCAGTGTTTACTTTTCTGTTCATACCAACAGCAGAGGTATGACATACAGCTAGGGTAATACAGATGCTCTTATTAGTGTGCAATTAGCCTGAAGAGGCAAGGCTTGCAATATTCATAAAGATATTGGACAAAGGGTAGATGAACCTTCATCAGAGTTTCAAAAAGATGACATGTCCAAGAGTTCCTTTAATCTTTCAAGAGATTTAAATTCTACTCAATCCTTTGAATGCCATTTTGAATGGCAGCTGACTTATAAGAGGAGAATCTGTAGTTAAAGAGCACAAACCTTGATAAAAGTTAATTTCAAAGTCAAGATTAGTATTAAATAGAACTCAAAATAACAAGTGCCTCATACTTGTATACATTTTATTAAATAAGTGTCAATATATTCATTATAGAAGGAAGGCTTTAGAAAAAATTTTAGTGGTCAACAGTGAAAGGAAAAACATGAAACAAATTAAAAGGAACAAATTATTTCCCTTTCCATAAAATGTGCAAGTATGTTTTTGCTGACCGAGATATCAAGTGATATTTGATAAATATAGAAATCCTTGAATCATCATTGAAATGAAATGCCAGATTATATTATAGAGTTATATATTTAGAAGAAAATGTAGATATATATTACTTGATATACAGGTAGAATTTTTGTTTAATAGAAAATAAAAGAAAAATAGTTTATAAAACAAAAATTATACTATACAGGGCATACCTCATTTTATTGTGCCTCACAGATTCTTTTTTTCAGAATTAAGGTTTGCAGGAAACCTGAATCAAGCAACTGTATCAGAGCCATCTTTCCCACAGCATTTGTTCATTTTGTATCTCTGTGTCACATTTCGCTGATTCTTGCAATATTTCAAAGGCTTTCATTATTATTGAATATTATACTTGTCATGGTGGTAATCTGTCATTAGTGAATCTTGATGATACTCGTGACTTGCTGAAGACTCAGATGATGGCTACATTTTTAAGAAATAAAATATTTTAAGATTAAATTATGTACATTTTAAAAACATAATGTTATTGTATACTTAATAGTGTATTAATACTTAATACACTATACTGTAATACTACAGTATAGTGTAAACATAACTTCTATATGTATTACTTAAGCTTAAGTTGCTTCAGTCATGTCTGACTCTGTACAACCCCATAGACAGAAGCCCACCAGGCTCCCCCATCCCTGGGATTCTCCAGGCCAGGGAAACAAAAATTTGTGTGACTTGCCTTATTGCATTTGTTTGGAACTGAACCCACAATATCTCCAAGTATGCCTCTATTAACTTATATAATTTTAAAAATACCACATAAAAATTAATAAGCAAATACCAGCACCAGTATGTGGAAAGTTATTTCCAACATATATCGCAGAAAATGGGCTAGTATTGCAAATACATTAAACTTTTGTGAATCAACTAAAATTATAAAAATAGAGGACAAAGTCATAGAAATAAAATATAAATGGTTGATACATAAAACATTTAAACTGATCAATAACAAAGTCTTAAATTGAAATGAAATCTGTGTAATTAGCAAAGATATATTTTTAAATAAACAAAATGTTTTAAATAAAACATATAATTAAAAATGGGCTAAATTTTTTAACAGTTTTATAGGACTATAATTCACATTCCATACAATTCACCCATTTTTAAAGCATACAATTAATAGTTTTTAGTATATTTGGAGATATGTGCAATCATCTTCATAGTCACTTTTAGAACATTTTCATCATGTCTAATACCTTGTAGTTATACCCATGTATCTGCTGTTCCAAACCCCAAGACTTATTCACTAATTTACTTCTGGTCTTTATAAATTTCCCTATTCTGGACTTGTGAATGATTGGAATCGTGTAGTATATGGTCTTTTGTGATTGACTTCTTTCATTTAGAATAAAGTTTTCAAAGTTTACCTATCTGATCTGTAGCATGTTTTAGTAGTTCATTCCTTTATACGCCAGTTAGTTTTCCACTGTATGATTTTACTGCATTTTCCTTACACATTCCTCTGTTGTTAAATGTTTTTGATGAATTGTCTCCCTTAATTCTGTAAAGAATCTGAAGAGGTTTAACCATTTCAATAATAGGAAAATTGAGGTAACTTAGTACATCATATTGGGTTAGTAAATGGAATTTTCACTGCACACTGTTTTATAGAGCCTGCATACTTTCTATTCTCTACCACCTAAGCATGTTTTTCCTAGGGGGACCAATAATTCTACATTCAGGAAGTATTCAGAAAGGAAAAATCAGATACTTATAGAAATATTAACATACACCGATTACTTCTTGCATCATTTATCAAAGTGAAAATTTGAGCATAACTTACTGTATAATAACTGTATACTTTTCAAATTATGGTGCATCAGTATTATGGAATATTATGCAGTTATACAAAATAAATGAAAAAAAACAAAAACTAATGATCTGAAAAATCAAAGAGACCATAGTCTTTTTCTTGGCCACACCTTGCAGTATGTGGGATCTTAGTTCCCTGACCAGGGATTGAACCCATGCACCCTGCAGTGGAAGCATGGAGTCTTAACCACTGGACTGCCATGGAAGTCTTACGACCATAGTCTTACGTGTAAGGAATGGGAGTGATATACTACCTATAGTTATGTTCAGTAGACATCATTTATAAAGTACATGTAATAATAATACCAACTTTCTGGGGATGTTGCAAATATTGAATGTGTTAATATATACAATGTGTTTAAAGCTGTATATATATATGCCCACACACATTTATCTAAATGTTAGACACACACACACACACATACACACACAGAAATACCAAAGGATAAATAATGTATACATATAAAAATTCTGAGTGGAAATTGTGGGTGATCCTGAGTTTTTAAATATTTTTTGTTTTATTCCATCTATTCCATAAGAATCCCCAAAAGGTTTAAGTATGTGGAAAGAAATATCTTAAAACAATGAAGCAAAACAAAGAGAAATATTTTGTTCAACTTTTTGTTTCCATAAGATTTAGGGGCAGTTTGAGCCCAAGTAACCACTTAGGTTCATCCTGGAACATGAAGCTGGCAATGTAAAAATCATTCCACACTATCTAACCTACATTCCTAAGTGTTTATAGACCTAGACCTGATTTGAAAAGAAGATTACCAAAATGATCCTAGTAAAAAACAGATGCTTAACAGTCTTGAAATGAATGGTAGGGTATGTGGCAGGATATTTTTGCCACTGTCAGATGTTGCTTATCAACCCCCCACCTAGCTAAGCATGCAGTTAGATTAGGAAAGAGCTTACAAAACTACTTTCTTCCCAGGAGACAGTTTGTTGACACGTCAGTTGCAGAAGAAAGTTTTCTGAAATCACTCAGACCATCTTCTTTTTAATAGCCTGTACTTAATTAACACTCTTCCTCCCTCTGTTTCAAACCAATATAAGACAGCTGTCAAGAGCTGATTTAACTTGCCCTGAGTAATATTTCATTAGAAACTAAAAGCTTTTATATCACTTTTGCATCCTGTAGATACAGGAGGGAAAAAAACACTGCCTAAGAGGAATTTATTTTCATATGCCTACCTCCCTATCAACTGACACACGAATATCCTCAAAGGAGGCACTGTAATCATTCAGACTTAAGGGGACAGGTTCCACTTATTTTTCTAAGTATACTTCTCTTTTAAAATTTCATTACTGGAATATAATTGCTTTACAGTGTTGTGCTAGTTTCTGCTGTACAACAAAGTGAACCAGCTGTGTGTACACATATTTCTTCTCCCTCTTGAGTTTCCCTCCCACCCACCTGCCCCCATCATTCCCCTCTGGGACATCACAGAACACCAAGTTGAGCTCTGTGAGCTATATACAGCTTCCCACTAGCAATCTATTTTATGCATGATAGTTTATATATGCCAATACCTATGCCATACCACCCTGAATGTGCACGATCTTGTCTAAAGATACTTTGATAGTGTATTCTTCTCTGATTATAAAATAAAGGTATTCAATTCCTTATCTGGAATTTCAAAAAAAGATTAAATGAATCATCGTATGAAATGATGAAATCAATCAGTACAGTCCTAAAAAGTCCATGATAAGTACTTAGCTGAGTTTGAATAAAAGTGAGTTCTCATGATTCTACTAATTTACTCAACAAATACTTTTGGGTGCTTACTTATTATTATTTTAGGATTCATCTCCTTTGACTCTGTTGTGTAAAACACACTTGGGGAAATACAAGTTCTGCTCTGTCATTTAATGACCTGACCATTCTTTAAGTTCCTCACTTGCAAGGTGGAGATTTTTAATGCCCACTTCAAAGAGTAGTTGTAAAAATTAAATGATGCAATGCATTAAAGTACTGAGAGTGGTGCACATAATCAGTGATCAACCATCTTGAGAGTATTGGTGGTGAGTAGTCAGATTTCCCACCCCAGTGCTTTACACAGAGCTGAATCAGTTTACTTCCCTTTTGCTTTTTCTCATTACTCATAATCAAAGGTGGATTACTTACCTGATCAGTCACTACATGAGTACAGGACCCACTATAAAATCTGAATGACAAGATGAGAATTAATCAGCTAAGAAATTTCCACCCACCACTCCTTCACCAGAGACAAAACATAACAAACAATAAACCCTCGTGTTTCTTACTGAAAACAATCCATTCCTTAATAATGCAAATATGAAAAATAATGAAATATAAAGAGACTATGATGAAATGTGCTTTGACTACCAGAAAACCTCAAACAGAAACTTTGCTAAAGAAATAAAGCAATTACTTTTTAAAAATAGCTACTCTTCCCACTAAACAAGAAAGGAATTTTAAAAGCCTATACTTCCAATAAAGTGCTTTTCTCTCCAAGGGAGTTGTGAGATTTATAATGATATAATCATGATTTTTTTTAAAGATACAATCAATTAATTCTAATAATGTTCGAACCCATTAATTTTAAAATGATGAATTTTATAGTGTTGTGTCTCATTCATAATAGCTACGTATTTGCCAACTATTATTTTATACTTTAACACTGTAGTCATTGATATTTAAAGAGCCATGACTGTATCATCAAATAAAGCACATATTTGCTCAATTATCTAGTAAGCTTGAGAGCACAATGACATTCAATCTTAAATCATTAAAGCAAAAGAACAATAAAGTGATTCTAGCTTTCAAATGTCTTTAAAGCTTGGGGTTAGGCATCTTCATGGGAAAAAACAAAGCCCCAATTTATTTATGGAAATATTGCTCCTGAAAAGGTCAAGGGTGAATCCCTGAGAAATCACTTGCTCAGCTAGTCTAATAAATTGTTTTCAACCTTTTACTTTTTTGTTCTGATCCACAATGGTTCCGGTTCACAGGACAAAAAGGCACTAACGAGGACTGTCTCTATGGCTTTAACAGAGAAGAGACAGATGACTGAATGAGCAGGAGAGGCATAATAAGCATTAGCCAGACTTCTTTGTTGGAGAAGGCAATGGCACCCCACTCCAGTACTCTTGCCTGGAAACTCCCATGGATGGAGGAGCCTGGTGGGCTGCAGTCCATGGGGTCGCTAGGAGTCAGACACGACTGAGCGACTTCACTTTCTCTTTTCACTCTCATGCATTGGAGAAGGAAATGGCAGCCCACTCCAGTGTTCTTGCCTGGAGAATCCCAGGGACAGGGGAGCCTGGTGGGCTGCCGGCTATTGGGTGGCGAAGAGTTGGAGACGACTGAAGCGACTTAGCAGCTGCAGCAGCAGACTCCTTTGTAAGCTGTATAGTATCAAGATATCTAAGGAGAGAAAGAGGTGCAGTTTTTTTGCCAGCAAAAGCCTCTGGTTTGCCTTAATAGAGGTGGTCTCACTTGCTCTCCTGACATTTTGGCCTTTGGATTTGCTCATACAACAGGAGTATGATTGCCAGTTGTGTGAAAAATCCATTTGGAATAATTGCAGGGTGTGAAAGCAGCTTCAGTATTTCCAGACTGCTAACAACGTCAGGTGGAAGTGCTCAATTCTTTCATCTAAGAGATCGATATGCAAGATGCTGCCATGTAGTTGTCATCTTTGATAAAATAGTGGCTAAATAATAACATTTTTATTTTATAAATTTGACTTCTATATTAAAACTTCTTCCCAATGTTACAGAAGAATTTTGAAGCATGTTGTGAATTCAATTATTCAGAAAGGGTTTGAGTGATTATTAATATCTAATAAATAAATAAGGGAGTTTAGATATAGAAAAGTTACATAACCAAAAGCATAATATATTCTAAAATTTTTCCTAATGTGAATTTAGAATATTCAGTCCTAATTTCTTTTACTTGAGAGCATTAGATTTATTCATAGCATCTAAACTATTAGGAATTAAAATTAGGGATCCCATGGAGGGAGGAGCCTGGTAGGCTACAGTCCATGGGGTCGCAAAGAGTCGGACACGACTGAGCGACTTCACTTTCACTTTAAGGGGGTAAATCACNATTGGAGAAGGCAATGGCAACCCACTCCAGTGTTCTTGCCTGGAGAATCCCAGGGACGGGGGAGCCCGGCGGGCTGCCGTCTCTGGGGCCGCACAGAGTCACACACAACTGAAGTGACTTAGCAGCTGCACTTGCCAAAAATTGTATCTTCACACTGCATCTGAAAAATGACAATTTTAAGGTATTATAATCAGTGTTAGACAGTCTTTCTGAGGCCAGTCAACACTGAATGATCAAGAGTACTAGTGACTGCATCAATAAGATCATATGATGAAGCCAAAATTGACTGAAGGTTTTACCACATGCCAGACACCATATTGAGCATTTTAAGACTTTAAACTCACTATCTCATTTAATCTGTGCACATATCATCTCTGTAAGGTAGGTCCTTACATTAATATTGTATTATCATATCCATTTTTCTCTTCGTGGACAAATTAAGTTGCCAAGCAATTAGGCTACTTGCTCAGGGTCCCTCGTAAGTAGTAGAACATAAATGCAATTACAGGTCTGTCAGGCTTTGGAGCCTGTGCTGCAGGCTTCATTCCACTGCTTCCATAGTGATTCTACTCTAGGAATGATCTCTTGACCTCACTTACCAATTGTTTTATTTTAGATTTCCGCAACCGACGTATTTTGGGTAAAAAAAGGAATAGTAGACATTGTACCTGGGATCTGGTGGGCCAATAAATTTTCAGTTTAAAACAACTAAAGTTGTTATGAATAAGTGATTTAGGAAAGAAAAAAGAGAACAAGGAAAAGCTCAATCCTTTGTTAGGCATGAGTGTTGCAGCATAGTAAGAGGCACTGATGGCCCCTCTTGAGTTGTTGTTACTTTCTGAAATGGAAGCACTTTAATCTTCATGAATGTCAGTCTTCACATATACTAGTGTAGCTTTAAAAAAGAAAAGAAGCACAGAAGCGCCATCCATCTTCTGAGACGTCATATCATGACTTTCTATACAAGCACTTTGCATTTAAAACACTGAACATGTTCAGAAACATTATGGTTTGAATCTAAGAGTTAAAAGCTTTAAATACAGGCCATGGTAGCCAACTTCAGGCAATGAACATAGAAATATAGTAGCAGTACCATATGCAATGTTGATAGATGGTCCTGTGACACAAAGTATTTGCTAATAAGTGTATTACATAAAATCCTATTTTGAGAATCTACTAATAAAACCCAGCAAAGGACAGGAAATAGATAAATGCATGTGATTAAGCACCTGCACCTGTATTTCCACTGCATAACTCATCTGATGCCATAATTTTGCCAGCCTTAACTCCACTATACATTTTTTAACTGTTATTTCATTGGTCTGTTATCCAAACAACATCTCTGAAAGAAATATTTATAGATAAAAGTACATCTTCTTATCCACTCATTTGTAACTATTACATATTTGGACCAAGTTATGACCAACCTAGACAGCATGTTAAAAAGCAGAGACATTATTTTGCCAACAAAGGTCTGTCTAGTCAGGGCTATGGTTTTTCCAGTAGTCGTGTATGGATGTGAGCGGTGGACTATAAAGAAAGCTGAAACTCAATACTTTGGCCACCTAATGGGAAGAGCTGACTCATTGGAAAAGACCCTGATGCTGGGAAAGATTGAAGATGGGAGGAGAAGGGGACAACAGAGGATGAGATGGTTGGATGGCATCACAGACTCAATAGAAACGAGTTTGGGTAAACTCCAGGAGTTGGTGATGAACAGGGAGGCCTGGCGTACTGCAGTCCATGGGGTTGAAAAGAATCAGACATGACTGAACAAATGAACTGAACGTATTTGGATAGAAGAGACAAAATTCTGAATGAGAAAAAATAGTATTAAATCTATTTCATTCTGGAGTAAGACTAGGGAATAAAAGTCAAAAGCTATTACCCTTGGTTTACAACAGAACCCATTTCCTAAATTCACCAATGTTGTACCTTGAGCTGAGCTAGGAAAATGCCACTATGCAGCAAGCAATAGTAATGGCTTGGTATGAATGATATGTCAGGTTGACACTACATTCAGAATTCCAAGAAGTGCAGTGGCTGATAAATACAGCTTAACAAAGGATATTTTTCTACTAGAATATTCAAGTAGGATGTGCTATTCATAAAAATCATCAGTGGCATCAGATATTTGTGTATAATAAATTAAGAATGGTGACAAGTTAGGCTCTGACTTCAAGGAATTCAGAATCCATCAGAAAATAAGACATATGTACAGAAAACAGAAAAATAAAATACATATAACAAATAAGAAGTTAAATACTCAAGCAAAAGACAAAGAGGCTGGGAAAGAAGATGTGTGCCTGTATGGGCACTCAGTCATGTCCAACTCTGTGAATCCGTGGACTGTAGCCTGCCAAGCTCCTCTATCCATGGGATTTTCAGGCAAGAATAATGGAGCAGGTTACCATTTCCTGCTCTAGGGGATCTTGCCAACCGGTGATGAGGATCGAACCCCTGTCGCTTGGATTTCCTGCATTGGAAGGTGGATTCCTTCCCACTGCACTACCTGGAAACCCAAGAAAGGAGATAACGGGGTACAAATCTTAAAACTGGTAACAACTTCATCACCAAAGAAATTGGTCAATTCAGGGAAAGGGTAATGATACAAGCAAAGTATAAAGATGCATATACACATCTAACATTTCTCAAATGCTAATATGCATCAGAAACTAAGCTATCACATATCTTTATATTATTTCACTTAGTCTGATTTAAAACTGTCAAATACAGTCTTGTGCTCATTTTATACATGAGTATACTTAGATTCGAAGAAAGTTACTTGTATAAGTCATGCAAGTAGCATACAATAACTAATAGGTAGTAAATAATACTTAGGATAGTGCATACAGTAAAGCCAAGGAAATAAAGATCTTCAGAAAAATGATGGTATAATAGAGTGGATAGTCATGGATCTGTGCTCATAAATACTTGGTCTTAAAATCTGACTCTATTAGACCAGCAATATGATCTTGAAGATGTTAGTAGATAATTATAAATGTGTAAAACTACATGCATGTGTATATAAAGTGTATATTTGATTGTTGTTGTTTAGTCACTAAGTTGTGTCAGACTCCTTGTGACCTCATGGACTGTAGTACACCAGGCTCACCAGTCCTTCACTATCACCCAGAGTTTGCTCAAATTTATGTCCATGGAGTCAGTAGTGCTGTTTAATACTAGCTTTAATGTAAAGTTTTATGTTGTCATTCAGTTGCTCAGTCATGTCCGATTCTTTGTGACCCCATGGACTGCAGCATTATTTTATACAAATGGAAATATTTTATTAAATTATTTAGAGTGAAAATATGTACTGAAACATTGTCTCAGAACAAGCAGACAATCATTGTTTAAGGATTACAGTTACAAAGTTGGCACTATCCAATTTTTCCTTTCACAAAGATACAGAAATATTCTGATTCTATCTCAGCTCTTTCAGGATCATGGATAAGAAGACCATCACCTAAATGTCAAGGCATATTAGGACACTTTTGGCTATTCAGTGGAATATCCCCAACATCGCATTGGCTTAAAATTACATTGTTTGCTTCCCTGTTTGTGAAAATATAATCTGTTTACAACTGGTTTCCATGCTTCTCTAACAATTCAGCCTGACAGAAGTTCTACTACTTTATAATTTTCTGATTCAGATCACAGTCTCCAGGTTAAAAAAAGGGAGGAGAGAAGAATGCTCAGGGACCTCCACTGTGTTTAGTTGCTCAGTCATGTGCATCTCTTTGCGATCCCATGGACAGTAGCCCACCAGACACCTCTGTCCATGGGGATTCTCCAGGCAAAAATACTGGAGTGAGTTGCCATGCCGTCCTCCAGAGGATCTTCCCAGTCCAAGGACCGAACCCAGGTCTCGTGCATTACCGGTGGATTCTTTACCAGCTGAGCCACCAGAAACGCCTGTCCTCCACTGTGATGAATTCAATCTGTTTCAATTAATATCCAGAATGCTCTGATCTTACTCAAGATAAAGGAGGTGGAGGGTTAAAATTAACCTTGTTCGAAAGAGAACCAAATGAACTAAATGTGAATTGGTACCAGAAATCTAAGACAAAGCAAGAAGTGGGGTCTGAAACTTTGGAAATGGGGAACATTGACAGAGCTACTGGGAAATAGAGGAGTCATGAAAAGTTTAATAAAAGCATGATCAGGTAGTACCAGAGGTCTAATTTGAGATCATGGATTTATGATGTTTCAGTCCTTGTGTGATTTTGATAGTTGAGAGTCAAGAGAGAGGAAATGACATTGCAATCTCAGGGGGAATTTAAATAATTTTTTATAAAATATTGAGCCTGGATAAAAGCCAAGTAAAGCCAAAAGAATCTAAAAGCCTGGGTCAAATAGACATCAGTGGTGTCTGCTGCTGTAGGTGCCTAGACTTAGGAGTAGGTAAATTACAGTAAAGCATTAAGAAGAGTAAGTTTCAGCATCAGCATCTTTTCCAACCAAGGGTCAGTAGCACCTCTGAACTCTTAAATTCAAAAATAAAATTGTTCCATTGGATGAATGGATAGTGATAAACAGCTATGCACTCATTGCCTACCCATTCAAGCCTAACAATGACCTTTTGCTAAAACTGCCTCTCGAGTAATGCCTTACTTTTGCATGACAGGTGGCTTCAAATCTCACCACCGAAACTTTGTATTGGAAATATGTTTGTGGTACTATTTCATAGGGTTCTTCACTTGAAAGAACAGATCACCCTTGAAGTTGATATTCATATGAACAAAGTATTGTGCCAGAGAAAAGCATCTTCTAAATTAATGAAAATAGCACATCTGTGATTTTTTTTCTTTTCCTTTTTGCTATATGTATGTTAGCCAGTAGAGTGTAACAACAATAACAATCATATAAGAAAAAGGAAGAAGAAAAGCCATATATCCTCATAGTCATTATGAAGAAGCTAGAGGATAGTAATTTGTGATGTGCTATTTGGCTTCTGTATAGTTGAAAGAAATGCTATCTATATATTGACCTGAATTTTCCCTGGTAGCTCAGCAGCAGGGAATCCACCTGCATTGCAGAAGTCACAGGAGACACAGGTTCAATCCCTGGATGGGGAGGATTCCCTGGAGGAGGGCATGGCAACCCACTCCAGTATTATTCCCTGGTGAATCCCATGAACAGAGGGGCCTGTTGGGTTACAGTCCATTGGGTCACAGAGTCAGACATGACTGAAGTGACTTAGCACACACGCATGAAATTAGCTAATCATGCAAAACCTTGTCAGTTATGTGACAAGGTTTGTGACTGACCCTTGTCAGTGTATTATCACAGTAATTTGTTGACAAAAAGGAAAGATTATTCATTAAAAATACTGACTCATGTTTGATTATATTTTTCATATTTTAAAAAACCTACAATTACTTTAAACAATAGAATGTTAAACAGTTTAGACAAATATTTGCAGTCAGATCACCAATGTGTCATTGAAAATGTACTTTTGGGATTGTAAATCAGAAGCATATAATCTTGAGTTTTAAAGCTTTGATTTTGGATCTCTACCCTAGTTAAAACTTTCTCAAGAGATATAGCACCAGTAGCCAACTTGGCATTTAAGCTATAAACACTAGGTCTACTGTAAGCATGTTTGGCATTTGGTATTTAATTTCACTACTAGGTATGTGGTTATTTAAGACAAATTCAGTGTCATTAATTTGTGAGTATCTCTGCTTGATCCTCAAACTGGCCCCAGTCTGATCAATATGTGAAATAAAATTCTACAGAAGCCTCCAGGTCATGTGTATATTATAAATGTGCTACCAAAAATGTCATGAGCCAACAAAATGATCATATGAATTTCTAAAATTATTTAAAGTTGAACTGAAAGGCAATTAAATATGATTTAACATTTATAAAATATATTGAAAAATGTAAAAATTTCCCTTAGACATTTTACTACAGAGTCTTTAGCGAATAGATGTTCCAAACAGTGAATATTGATTACTGTTTGGTGTGTTTTCCTATCTGTGGTCTTACAAGGGCTGAAAATATACCTTTTTCTTTTCATCCCTAGCCTATGTCCCATAATTGATACTAAACACATCTTTGTTTATTAAACCATCTCATTACCCAATTCTAGACATCCTTCTACTTATCACTAACCAGAAGGAACATTTTTTAAACATTAAATTCATACTGAAAAACATTTTCATTCTATATTTTAGTGAATTCTCATATACAGTGCATCACTTTTGCTTCTGACATAAAACAACTTGTTTTAAAAAACTATGGTTTTGTGTTAGAGCTTTTTTATAATATTTATTTATAATGTTATAATTGAGCTTCATTAAAATCAGAGGCTTGGCCTTACTACTTTCCTTTAACATGTATTGAATTTTTTGTTTGAATCACATTTCCTTTATATTTTTATTATCTGTCATGCTGAACACATAATAGATGTGATACATTTCTGATTAATGAAAGAAATGAAGGAATAATTGAATTTACTGAGGATACTTGCATGGAATAGTTGCAAATAGGAGACAAGACTGGTGAGTTTTACAATGAAATGCATTGCTAAAGGGGAGCAATGCAAAGGTCATATCTACTTTTCATAGTATAGCTTAATCTTGAACAAGTAAGGCTCACAAGAAATTACTTGTTTCTGATTACATAGTCAATTATTTTCCCGTAACTTATATGAATAAATGGATTGTTAACAACATAATCCCACTTTATTACCTGTGAAGATAGTTGATTAAAAATTTTAATAAGATAGGTTTTGCTCTTTTACATTTGTTATTAAATAAAAAGTGGTAGACAATATTTTCTAAAGGCCTACTTTAAATCAAACAACATGATTTTATAAGTGTTTCCAATGAATTTGGCTATCCAGAAATGTTGCTCTACTAAAATAATGAAGACATTTGAAGGAGAAATCCAAGTTTTTAGAAAATGTATGCAGTTTAAGCCTTAGAATTAACACAGAGCATAGGAGAATAATCCTTGTATAGTTCACGAGAGCCTGTCTTTGCAAATTTGCCAGCCTTTTGGAGTTTCAGGGTCTCCTCAGTCAAGAGACCTTTTATGCTAGGTTGCCATTTTAAGCCCTGGCTTTATTTTGAATTTTAGATTCCTTAAGGGGAAACCCTCCCTTTCCCCAATTTTTTTTTTTCTTGACAGTGTCTGAAGCTGTTTGAGGACACTCCCCTAGAACCATCCAAATTATCGTGTTTCTTGGAAAAAAATAAATTATCTCTAAGATTCCCCCATACATACACATAGACACTAATTAGAGATCATATCCTAGATACACCAGGGACTTGTTTTTAGCATATTGTTTATAATAATATATTATTCTTCTCCTATTTTCATTTATAAGACATTATAAAATTATAAATACAGGCTAAGTTTAGATTCTATGAACATACAGCAAATCATCTGGGGACTCAGTATTTACAGACTGTTGGAAACTGACATTTATTGTGACCAGCATAAATTTATATTGGCTAAGACCACAAAACATTTAATAGTTTTGCATATTAACACATACAATATGCAGACCATTAAGAGTTAACGGCTCTAGGCCAGGTCTAAGTCAGTATTGTATTCACACATCTTAGCTTTTCTTTTTCCAAAATCAATATCTGCAAATAATAAATGAGATCCCAGAGGGTTGAGTTAAGCTCCAACCACCACAGAGTAACTCGGCAATTGGTCGTTGACTCAATAATGCAGGTGAGTGCCACACTGTAGAACATCTTTAGCACCCTATAATCGAAAATTAATAGCTTTCAAATCAGCACTAGGGTTACCCTAAGGATTCCATAATAGCTTGAGTTAGAACACTCATCCAACTCCAAGAAGTGCAAAATGCCATAAAGATCAGAGAAAGATACAACCGCCTGAACATGATGCTTAATTAATTCCCTCCACATTGTTTTCTATTTGGACAACAAAAGGCTAATGATACAAAAATGTCATGTTGAAACAGTGTGCTAACAAGCTGCATTGCAGGGGTGTCTATGGTGTCCTTATGAAGTTCATGTATCGCTGGACAGGGATTTGTATATCAGAGTCAGGAACCTGTGCATTGTAACTATTCTTTCTTAAAGTCAGTAAAAAGTTAAACATTCTACACACATCCTCATTCTATCTCAGCACTTAGAGAGGTTAAAGTTTCCCCATGAGAAGCAAAAGCTTTCTTTCCTCTGCTATGTGACCCTTTCATTCATGGAGATCAGCATGGAACTCTGACTGTAGGTTTGCAAATAACCATAAAGAAAAAAAAATTAAGCGTAACTTCCTTACTTACATATAATTTATTTTACAGAATTGACTACCAATAGTAGCAACGACTAAAAAGCCCTCAGTCAAGAAACTGTATTCCCACCATCCTAACATGATGTAAGATAACTTGTGAGCTGCACAGCATAAAATATGCTTCTGTAAGAAGACAATAGCATGTGATAGAATATCAATTATTTATTTATCCTCTTTTCAATGCTTGAGAAATCTATGGACACAGAGGGCCCCAAAATAAAACATGGAGGGCTCTATTTCTACAGTGAGTATGTTAAAGACAGGCAGAAAGTAAACAAATTCTTTCTAAGCTTTATAAAGTTATTGTTTCCTTCCAATACTTGACATTTTTAAAGCAGACTAGTTCACATCTTTATAAACACACTTCTTTTTCCTCAAAAGCTATAAATAAGTCAGGTTTTTAAAGGAGCAGATATATCTCCTAATGCCTCTTGTCAAGTGAAGTACGTGGCTTAAATCTATATTTCCAGGTATTAGATATAAAATCAAAATTTTAATAGCTATACCTCAAGCTCTAAGATTGTCCATTAGTCTTAAAAAAAACCAAACCCAAACAAGACAAAAACCAAAGCAAATATTCCTGAGAAAATATAGACGCTAAAGGACAGTAGATACTTACCCACGGGCTGCCAACATCCAGTCATTTGCCAAAGCTAAAAGCATATGACATTTCCCCACAGGCTACTTGTCTTTTACTTTTCAACGGAGTTTCATCACCTAATTTAGCACTATCAGCAAAGATTTGGGACTGCAAAAAAAAAAAATCTTCCTTCCTGGTTTTGTCCTTCCAGTTCTTTCTCTTAGTGGCTTGTGTCCCGCACACAAAATGGCACCTTTCTTTCGATGCGGAAGCAGGTTCTATACACCAGGTATGTGCGAGTATGCCACAAAACATGCGTTCCTTATCATGCGCTTGTTAGCTTGTCCAATCTATGGCAATCACTTCAGTCCCAGGGGTTGAAAGACACAAGATGCAGGGAAAAAGGGAAGCAAAAGCTGAAGAAAGATCAATACTGCACAGTGAAACAAGAAGTGTAGGCTATTTACTTTTCATTGATCTGATGATGCAAGAGAAACACCTCAAACTGGCATTAAATTGAAAGAATACATCTTCTGTGTTTTTTTCACCTCAAGGTCAAGAAAGAGCAAAAAGGAAATGAGAACAAACAGAAACTAATCACACGAGTACAATAAAACTATTAATCCACATTACAAAACCACATAGTAACGTAATTAAATTTCAGGTTGAATGAGATTCACAATAAGACAGATACTGTCCAGCTTTTCAGTTTAAGTTGTTTCAACTTGTACCTAGAACAACTACAAAACATACACAGTTGTACATGAGGACTGAATTAGACCAACATTTAATACCTGGCTAGAGGCCCAGCCTTATTTTGCAATAATCCCAGAAAATTAGAAACGAGCTTTATTCCAGCCACAGAGAAAAGTATTGAACATGAATCCTTAGGTTCTAAAGTAAAGATCACAAATGGTTTTCAAAAGAGTTCTTCCTAGAATTCAGTGCCAGTTTTCCTTCAGGTTAGAAAATTCTGGGCTTCTAATATATCTGGATAAAAGAAATTTCAATATATTCCAGCAAGCCATAGACTAAAGCACTTCAAATTCCTATAGTGACACGATGTGAATGGACTTGAGAGATTGGTTATACCTTTTGACATCAATGCTAATGTGAAGAAAACCTACACTGTCATTCATTTAACTGTTCATTCATCCATTCATGTAAGTTTTGGTGTGGGCACCATAAGCATATGTATATGCACAGACACATATTTTTAATATGATTTTTAAGAATACATGGCTTCATTTGGGTCGAAATTTCAGAATTAGAGAAACCAAGGCAGTAAAATTAAATATTTAAGTTAATATTTTCTATATCTACTACAGATTTTTGCTTTGTGGTTACCTTGAGACTTGCATATAACAGTTATAATGATCTATTCTAAACTGATAAATTAACTTTTTAAAAGATTGAAGTATAGTTGANAATTTCAGAATTAGAGAAACCAAGGCAGTAAAATTAAATATTTAAGTTAATATTTTCTATATCTACTACAGATTTTTGCTTTGTGGTTACCTTGAGACTTGCATATAACAGTTATAATGATCTATTCTAAACTGATAAATTAACTTTTTAAAAGATTGAAGTATAGTTGATTTGCAATGTTGTATTAGTTTCCAGTGTATAGCAAAGGGTAAGGACGGTAGCATAAATTAGGAGTTTAGGGTTAGCAAATACCCTACCACATATATTTGTATAGTTATTATATATATTTATACATAGTTATTTGTGGTAGCAAATAACTACACATATAAAATAGATCAACAATAAAGTCCTACTATATAGTACAGAGAACTATTTTCAGTGTCTTATAAGTGATAATGGAAAAGAACCTGAAAAATATGAATAACTGATAAATTAACTTTGATCACATAACAAAAAGTCAACCCTTTTTCTTCCCTCTTTCACATTTTGTGTTTCGATGTCACAATTTACATCTTTTTATACTGTGTATTTATTAACAAATAATTGTAGCTACAGTTATTTTTAATGCTTTTGTATTTTAACATTATACTAAACTGACTTATATGCCCCTATTATAGTATTAGAGCCTTCTTGATTTGACTATATATTTATCTTTATCAGTGTGGTTTTATGTTTTTAACTGATTAGCCATTTTTTCATTCATTTCAGCTTGAAGAAACCCCTTAACATTACTACAAGGCAGGTCTAATGATAAGAGGGACTCCCTCAGCTTTTATTGTCTGGGAAAGTCTATCTCTCTTTCATTGCTGGAGGACAGTTTTGCCAGGTAAAGCATTCTTGGTTGGCAGGTTTCTCTCTCTCTCTCTCTCTCTCTCTCTCTCTCTCTCTCTCTCTCTCTAAACTTTGACTGTATCATCTCCTTATCTCACAGTCTGCAAGGTTTCAGCTGTAAACCCCACTGATAGCTTTATGGGCACTCCCCTCCATGAAATGAAGCTGTTTGTTTTGGTTTCTTTTTTTCCCTTGACATGGTCAAAAACTTTACCTGATTTTTTGAAGTTTTATCATGCTCTCTCTCAGTGAAATCTTATTTTGGTTGAATCTACATGGAGACCTATGAGTTTCACGTACATAGAAATGAGACGCTTTCAGTGTGGTAAATATTTCACAATGTATACATATGTCAAACTTGCAGGTTCTACACTTCAAATATATACAATTTTGTCAATTATGCCTCAAAAAATTTAGGAAAAATAAAAAAAACTCAGGTGATAAAAAAATTGTCTAGTTCACCTTGAATCATCTACAATGGGTTTTTGCTAAATTCAGAATTCATGAATTTTAATATTTAATCACAATTATAATACATGCACCCTCTATAAAAGCATCCAGCTATGACTTTGCTAAATGGAGATCTTGGACATTTTAAAAGAAATAAATGACAACTCAGGTCAGGTGTGATGACTATAAAATTTTCTCAGTAAGAAAAGATATTATTCCTGTTTACTGTCACAGTCTTGCTCCCTCCACATCAAGTTTGCACGAAGATTTTTTTTTTANCACTGGTGATTAAGCTTTAGACAATTAAACCAAAGCTAACTTATATTCACTTAATTAATACTAATGAACAACTATTTATTTATTCTTAAAAATGTTTTAAACATGCACATTGTAGGCTAGTGGAGTGGACCTAAATTAGGCAGTAGGGGTGCAAAGATGAATAAAGCATATTATGTATGCATGCCAAGTCACTTCAATCGTGCCTGACTCTTGGGGCCCATTAGGCTCCTCTGTTCATCGGATTCTCCAGGCAAGAATTCTGGATTGGACTGACATTCCCCTCCCCAGGGGATCTTCCTGATCCAGGGATTAAACCCACATCTCCTATGGCTCTTGCATTGCAGACAGTTTCTTTACCACTGAACCATGGGAGAAGTTCAAAACATATTACCCATCATCAAATATTCTACATATTCTGTTACTCTGTTAAGAAAGGCACTTACATAAACATGTACGTTACAAAAATATATAGTGCTTTCAGAGGCAGAAAAAGAGGTTAAATCATGAGAAGAAGGATAGTTGCATGGTTCCAAAATGTCTCCAAGAGCTTCAAACTATCTATTGCAAAGATAAATAACACAGTAACAGTATGATGGAGAAACTGAAAACATTTTAATCTTGCTTATCAAAACTAACAGTGATGTAACACATTTCCCAGTATTATAGTCTGGAATATTATCCCCCACATTAGAGAAGAAATACAAAGAGGCTGAAAAACTACCCAAAAATACATAGGCAGAAAAGATGTGTTTTTATTTGACTTAAACTAAAAGTTACTACTCAAGTTTGAGTATCACCAAATCTGTGTTGTTTACTACTGGCAGGCAAGAAAATGATATTTCCCTTTTACTTAGAATTCTGTCATATTTTTAGCAACATTTTATTTCTCATGTTTATTAAATTGAGTTATAGTGTCCCTTACTTTCCATTTATCAGTCTTTCAGATTGAGAGAAATCAGGGCCCAATATTCTTGACTTGTCACACCTGGATGTTAGATATAGGAAATGAATCTCCCATCTCTTGGAATTTAACCTCTTACAATACAGTCATCACCATTTCTCATACATTTTAGCAATTCTATGTTGCAGAGGTTAAATTCTAGACAAGTATACCATAAATTTTATGTATGGAGTAGTATTTTTAAGAATAAAATATATATGAAATATGGACATTTTCAGTTAAAATTCAGATTTGTCAGTAGATTCTCATAGATATAATTCAGCTTTTTTGAAATAAATATTTATAGAGACACATATGAGTTAATCCATCATTATACAGCTGGAAGTAAGCAATATTAAAATTTAATATTTCCTAATTATATGCTGATTGAATTTTACTTGTATAAAGACTTTATTAGCTAACTAAGAAATTGATCAGTTTCTACTAGGAATCTTTAAAATTAATGTTTTATTCACACCAAAATGCTTGAGTTTCCTAGAATTCTTTGAATTCAACTAATTACTATTTCAGATTCCCCATTTTTGATACCAACCTGTATCGCCTTATCCATGTTCTATATGCCAATTAATTATATCCATTGATCCAATTATTAGCATAGAATCATAGATATTACAATCCTTGATTCTTTCCACAAATCCTCCCTTAACACTTACCAAGAACTAGTTCCTATGGATTCTACCTCTAGGATTCATGATCTCTAAAGAAGATTTAGCTTCAGAATCAGGGACCACACTTGATCACTCAGAGCTTTGTGTGGAAGAATTTATATTACAGTGAAAAGGAACATAGAAATATTCTGACATAAACATCAGAAGAGGAAGGCATGTGCTCCTACTGGGTAGTCTTATCAAGGCCTTCTATGCTTTCACCAGACCGACTCCCACAGCTCAGTTCAGTTCAGTTGCTCAGTCATGTCTGACTCTTGGTGAGTCCATGGACCACAGAACGCCAGCCTCCCTGTCCATCACCATCTCCCAGAGCTTACTCAAAATCATATCCTTTGAGTTGGTGATGCCATCCAACAATCGCATCCTCTTTCGTCCCTTCCTCCTCCTGCCTTCAATCTTTCCCAGCGTCAGGGTATTTTCTAATGAGGCAGCTCTTCACATCAGGTGGCCAAAGCATTGGAGTTTTGTTTCAACATCATTCCTTCCAATGAACATTCAGGACTTATTTCCTTTAGGATGGACTGGTTGGATCTTCTTGCAGTCCAAGGGACTCTCAAGAGTCTTCTCCAACANGCTTTCTCACATATTCAGAAATGTTTAAAAAGCTAAGGACTGTATCATTTAAACTTTCATTTAAATGTTTTCAATTTATCAGAATTTAGACTAATAGATGAAAAAATTTGAAGATAAACTTTTATGATGTTTTAAAATTAAAAACATGGGAATTATTTTATTCTAAAGCCCTGCTTACCTGAAAACTAATTATGGAATGACTTTTTATAAAATAAACATTTCTATATTCATTTTTTAAATGTAATTTCATTTTAAGTTGAACAGCTTTGTGGATATTTCACTATTTTGCCCATATGGCATAACTCCAGAAATCTTCTCTCTTAGGTCAATCTGCATTATGCTTGGCCAGGAAGCAACATTTTGTAAAACAAAACAAAACAAAAAAACCCAAAAAACAAAACCCAACAACTTGATACAGTCAGAGCAGCAAGGATGGTACTTGTCAGATGCTGCCTGGTCCAGGCGCATTCTCAGAAGCTAAGGCTAATCCTAACTGGCAGAAAGAATAAAGCAATGGAACCAGTGTTACTATGGTATCTTAGGTGGAACATGATGGAAATTTGTCTTTTCACCATGAATTTTGTATCTTATTACAATTCACTTGGTGAGGTAATAACTGACAAGGTTTTGTTATATTTTTAAAAAATTGTTCAGTGCTTGAATCTTGAGAGAGTTAAAGGAGAAATTTTCTTTTCATCTATGCAATCTAGATTCCCATCCTTATTTCTGAAACATTATCCATACAGATTTGAAGAATAAAAAGATTGTAAAGAATCTTTTGTTGTGTTGTTGTTCAGTTGCCAAGTCGTGTCCAACTCTGTGACCCCACGGACTGCAGCATGCTAGNTCTATGCAATCTAGATTCCCATCCTTATTTCTGAAACATTATCCATACAGATTTGAAGAATAAAAAGATTGTAAAGAATCTTTTGTTGTGTTGTTGTTCAGTTGCCAAGTCGTGTCCAACTCTGTGACCCCACGGACTGCAGCATGCTGGGCTTCCCTGCCCCTCACCATCTCCTGGAGTTTGCCAAAGTTCATGTCTACTGAATCAGTGATATTATCCAACCATATCATCCTCTAAAAGCTCTACATAACCTTTACAATCTCAATTTTTCTATTAAACATTTTAAAAGTTGAGGCTTGTTATTCTTTAAAAAATACATTGAACTTCTTTTATTTAAAAAGAATCTAAAATTTATTATATTTAATGAATTAAAGATACAAAAATATTTTAAGGTTATGTTTATTATTCTCAATCCTCACATGCTTTTTTAAAGTTTCTTGATAAATGATGACCTGTTTTAAGTATATTAAAATATTTAAAAACTTATAAGAATATAATTATTTCTTTTAACAAAATTACCAGGAAATATGAATTGAAATTAATTATAGATTAACANCACATGCTTTTTTAAAGTTTCTTGATAAATGATGACCTGTTTTAAGTATATTAAAATATTTAAAAACTTATAAGAATATAATTATTTCTTTTAACAAAATTACCGGGAAATATGAATTGAAATTAATTATAGATTAACAATTTGGGCTAAGGTGAGGATCATTTCTACGTTACATTTCCTAACATGATATAGACCATGATACCAATTCTTGGTCATATTTAATCACATAACTGAAGTACTGTGTGTGCCAATTAATTTCACATCCATCACAGGTTCTTTAGACAGTAGGAGTTTTTGGAGGTCACTCTGATGACCTGGTTAGAATCTTCAGGCAATAAGGAATTAGGAGGCTTTTAGAAAAAAGAGCATTAGGAAGTAACATTATTAACTTTAACATTTCACAAGGCAGCATATATTTCATTCTTGTTCTCACTTTAGACAGTAGCAAATAATAATATCCCTCAATGGAGAATTTTTGCATACATTTCTGCTTTTTATTCCTAACTTATACTTCTTAAATCCTAAATATAGTCTGCTGCTGTGGCTAAGTTGCTTCAGTCGTGTCCGACTCTGTGCAACTCCATAGACGGCAGTCCACCAGGCTCCCCCGCCCCTGGGATTCTCCAGGCAAGAACACTGGAGTGGGTTGCCATTTCCTTCTCCAATGCAGGAAAGTGAAAAGTTAAAGTGAAGTCGCTCAGTTGTGGCCCACTCAGAGACCCCATGGACTGCAGCCTACCAGGCTCCTCCGTCCATGGTATTTTCCAGGCAAGAGTATTGGAGTGGGTTGCCATTGCCTTCTCCGAAATATGGTCTACATCTGCCCATAATCATGTAATAATTTGCTGTCAAAACAAAACATTCAAAACTAAGGATGTATAGCAAGCATAATTCTAATTTTTATTTAAAGAAACAAAAGTGACTTTCTATGGTCTTAAAATATGAAACAAAGAAGTCATGATTTTTATAAAAGGGAAAAAAATTACAGATAGCCACAACAATTTATCTTTTTTGTGGTCTTTTTTTCTTTTTTTGCAATTCCCATTGGCTATCTATTTTACATATGGTAATGTAAGTTTCTATATTACTCTTTCCATATATCTCACCCTCTCCTCCCCTCTCCCCAGTGGTCTTTCTTTTAAAGTCTGTTTTGTTGATAAAAAAAAAAAGTTTGAATGTTATATAATTATTCATTATTACATAGTTTTCAAATTATTTTTGAAATCTTATAATTAAAACTGTCCATATCAGCTTATCCCAATCCAGAAGTCAGATTGTTGAGCAAGAGGAAATGTCCTAATAATTCATCACTGGATTGCTTCTCAGAGTTTTAGGAACTTGCTCATTATCTTTCATTGTTTAAAAAAGGAATGAATAAAAATGTACTTTTTGTAATTTAGCATTTCCATATTTTCTATTTAAATGTTGACCTGTATCTCTTTGAAGGATTTATCTGACATGCCTATCAAGCTTGCCTTCTCCATTTTTAATATGGTGAATAATAGGTGATAAAGGTTGATTAGAAATGAACCTGAGGATGTATCTTATTAAAGTGTTGCTCTCTTTTATACATACACTTGCAATCTAATTTGCTTTGCCACTAAGTCACATGAAGGAACTATATTCTTTCTTTAGAATTTTGAATTGAATAAATTTTTTTTTTAATTTATTTATTTTTAAATTTAACTTTACAATACTCTATTGGGTTTGCCATACATCGACACGAATCCACCACAGGTGCACNGGGGGTGTGGAGAAAGGGGAACCCTCTTACACTGTTGGTGGGAATGTAAACTAGTACAGCCACTGTGAATAAATTTTAAGATGTGTCTCATTGGATCAAACATGTGATGACCTTGAAAGTAAGGTTGTCTTTTTCAAAATAACTACATGTGAAAATTGTGAGATAATTACCTGCTAAATATTTCTTACTTTGCAGTTAGGAAATATGTTTGCCTTTGAGATTGAAGTATTAATTTGAACAGTTCTGTAATAAAGTGAAATTTTACAAGCTCTGAAAATCCATTAAATGAATTTATTAGAATTTACTTATAATTCTTGGGTAGTTATAAGATCCTAGATATTAATAAATACATCTAAATGTTTTTTTATAACTGAAATTTTAAAATAATGAAATCCAATCTGTCTTCCTATAAGGGTTTTATCTGATGCTTTAATTGAAAGAACACTTGCTTCTGGAAGTAAGGCATATATGATACCTTCCTTTGTCCTAATTGGAAGGCAGAAATCAAGCTGCTGAGTGCTGAATTTCAACCCCAGAAGAATTCTATCTTTATCCTGGTATAAATGAAGCTATGGAACTCTATCCTCACTCTCAGAGAATGGGGAATAATAGGACCCTAAATCTGGAGTTTGATGCTTCAGATGCTACTGAACGTGACAGAAAATAAGAATATTCTTACACCTAATAGAGAAGGGCAGCAATGAGAAAGGAGGTGGTACCCAACTCCAGTACTCGTGCCTGGAAAATCCCGTGGACGGTGGAGCCTGGTGGGCTGCAGCCCACGGGGTCGTGAAGAGTCAGACACAACTGAGCGACTTCACTTTGACTTTTCACTTTCATNTTCAGTCCTTCCAACTGATATCCTTTAAGATTGACTGGTTTGATCTCCTTGCTGTCCAAGGGCCATTCAGGAGTCGTCTCTAGCACCACAGTTTGAAAGTATCAATTCTTCAGCACTCAGGTTTCTTTATGGTTCACCTATCATAGCTGTACATGACTACGGGAAAACGCATAGCTTTGACTATACCAACCTTTGTTGGCAAAATGATATCTCTTATTTTTAATATGCTGTCTAAGTTGATCATTGGAGAAGGAAATGGCAACCCACCCCAATATTCTTGCCTGGAGAATCCCACGGACAGAGGAGCTACAGTCCATGGGGTCGCAAAGAGTCGGACACGACTAAGTGACTTTCACTCACTCACTCGAAGTTGGTCATAGCTTTTCTTCCAAGGAGCAGTTCAGTTCAGTTCAGTTCAGTTGCTCAGTCGTGTCCTATTCTTTGCGACCCCATGAATTGCAGCACACCAGGCCTCCCTGTCCATTACCAACTCCTGGAGTTTACTCAAACTCACGTCCATCGAGTCAGTGATGCCATCCAGCCACCTCATCTTCTGCTGTCCCTTTCTCCTCCTGCCCCAAATCCCTCCCAGCATCAGAGTCTTTTCCAATGAGTCAACTCTTCTCATGAGGTGGCCAAAGTACTGGAGTTTCAGCTTTAGTATCATTCCTTCTAAAGAACACCCAGGACTGATATCCTTTAGAATGGACTGGTTGGATCTCCTTGCAGTCCATGGGACTCTCAAGAGTCTTCTCCAACATTACAGTTCAAAAGCATCAATTCTTTGGCACTCAGCTTTCTTCACAGTCCAACTCTCACATCCATACATGACTACTGGAAAAACCATAGCCTTGACTGGATGGACCTTTGTTGGCAAAGTAATGTCTCTGCTTTTTAATATGCTATCTAGGTTGGTCATAACTTTCCTTCCAAGAAGTAAGCGTCTTTTAATTTCATGGCTGGAGTCACCATCCATAGTGATTTTGGAGCCCAGGAAAAGTCTGTCACTGTTTCCATTGTTTCCCCATCTATTTTGCATGAAATGATGGGACTGGATGCTGTGATCTTCATTTTTCAAATGAGTTTTAAACCAGTTTTTTCACTCTCCTCTTTCACCAAGAGGCTCTTTAGTTCCTCTTCTCTTTCTGGCATAATGGTGGTATCATCTGCATATCTAAGGTTATTGATATTTCTCCAGGTAATCTAGATTCCAGCTTCATCCACCCTGGCATTTCCCATGATTTACTCTGCATATGAGTAAAATAAGCAGGGTGACAACATACTGCCTTGATGTACTCCTTTCCCAATTTGACACCAGTCTGTTCTTCCATGACTGGTTCTAACTGTTGCTTCTTGACCTGCATACAGGTTTCTCAGGAGGTCAAAAAGGCAGTCTGGTATTCCCATCTCTTGAATTTTCCACACTTTGTTGTGTGATCCACATAGTCAAAGACTTTAGCATATAGTCAATTAAGCAGAAGTAGATGTTTTTTCTGGAATTCCCTTGATTTTTCTATGATCAACCAATGGATATTGGCAATTTAATCTCTGGTTCCTCCGCCTTTCCTAAATCCAGTTTGTATATCTGAAAATCCTCTATTCATGTACTGCTGAAGCTTAGCTTGAAGGATTTTGAGCATTACTTTGCTAGTATTTGAAATGAGTGCAGTTTGTAATAGTTTGAACATCCTTTAGTATTGCCCCTCTTTGGGACTGGAATGAAAACTGACCTTTTCTGGTCCTGTGGCCACTGCTGAGTTTTCCAAATTTGATGGCATATTGAGTGCAGCACTTTCACAGCATCATCTTTTAGCATTTAAAATAGCTCAACTAGAATTCCATCACCTCGACTAGCTTTGATGTCTGGCTGTAGGTGAGTGATCACATTATTGTGATGTCTGAGTGTCTATGAGCTGCAAAACACAATATTTTGAGTGACCTGCAAAGTATTAAAATTGGTGTTTTTTTCTCTTTTTCTTGTTTTGTTGTTGTTGTTTTATTTAATTGGAGGCTAATTACTTTACAATATTGTAGTGGTTTTTGCCATACATTGACGTGTAAACCCATGGCTGATTCTTGTCAATGTATGGTAAAATTGGGGCTTAAAAAGCCTACAGTTAACTTGAGATTCATGCCATATGCACATTGGACATAAAAATAACAAATATTAAATAACAAATGAACTGAGTGGTACAAGCAGTAAGTATATAATAGTGTTATTTAGGAAGGAAAATTCAACAGTCAATGAAGAGTTTAGAATGGCTGAACCAGAAAGGCTCCACAGAGATATGTGTATACAGGTCCAGTGACAATTACTACATTAGGTGTTCAGGCTCTGGGAACAGCTCTGACTGAGTGAACATACAAAGTTTCCAAAAATGAAACAAGAGGAAAGGTATATCACTTTGACTTTATCAAAGGGAATCAAAATAATGACATTCAATCCAGCCAAAGCATAACCATGTGCTTAGAAATTGAAACATACATGCCATTAGCTAAAGATAATAACAACAAAAAATAAGAGTGTTTTTTATTGGATTTTATTCTGTTACTTACTTTAGTACCTCAGGGACTAAAAAGAAGGATTTTTTTTTAAATCATATTTCCTGGAAAAACAAACAAAAAAAAAACCTCTTTTCTACTGCTACAATGCCTAATGCAAGGGATGGAGATTACTTCAGCTTTATTTTACTCTCATACACTACAAAACAATTTCACAATATTAGAAAATGAATAATTTATTTAATGTAAATGTACACAGCTGTTCTTAGAGTGATGCTGACACTTTCACTTATTTTAAGGGAAAAGGTTTATAAAATAAAACTTCACGGATATCTGTAGACCAGAGAGTTTTTTATTGCTTTTTTTTAAACTGACATAATCTCTTCACCCATCATCTTAACTTTAAAAAATAACATATTGTAATATAATATTCCTTGTAAAATTTTTTAAAGCAGTTTAATAAGAATAAAGGGTAAATTCTGTTAAGAATTTCTGAGGCAGGACATCGTTCCCGCCACAAAATAGAATCCTTCTTTACCACTCAGTTTCTAAACATATTGAGAAATAAAGCAGAGTAACTTTTTGAGATCAAAATACTACTTTTACTTTAATGCTAAGTTAAATGCCATAGCTTAGTTCTAAGAACGAAATTGACTCCTAACACCACATTCCCAAATTAGGTAGACATCCATCCAGCATCTGTCACGGTCAGAGGACAGAGAAACTGCCTGTGAGAAAAACGATTTGTACTTCTAAGAGTAGCTTACTTCAGTGAATTCTAAGAGACATCACTAGCTATTAAAGAAATGCAAATCAAAACTACAATGAGGCATCACTTCACAACATTCAGAATGGTCATCATCAAAAAATCAATAAGCAATAAATGCTGGAGAGGATGTGGAGAAAAGGGAGCCCTTCTGAACTGTTGGTGGGAATGTAAATTGATACAGCCACTCTGGAGGACAGTGTGGGGATTCCCTAAAAAGCTAGGAATAAAACTAACATTGTTGTTTAATTGCTAAGCTGTGTCTGACTCTTACAACCCCATGGACTGCAGCACGCCAGGCTCCTCAGTCTTTCACTATATCCATGGAGTGAGTGAAGTCACTCAGTCATGTCTGACTCTGCAACCCAATGGACTGTAGCCTACCAGATTCCTCCATCCATGGGATTTTCCAGGCAAGAATACTGGAGTGAGTTGCCATTGCCTTCTCCAGGAGATCTTCCTGACCCAGAGATTGAACCTGGGTCTCCCGCACTGTAGGCAGACGCTTTACCATGTGAGCCACCAGGGAAGTCCTGGAGTTTGCTAAATTTCATGCATGCTTGGTTCGCTCAGTTTTGTCTGACTCTTTGTGACCCTTTGGACTTTAGCCAGCCAGGCTCCTCTGTCCATGGGATTTTTCAGGCCAGAATACTGAAATGACTTGCCATTTCCTCCTCCAGGTTATCTCCCCGACCCAGGGATTGAACTCATGTCTCCTGTGCCTCCTGCAGTGAAGACAGATTCTTCACCCACTGAGCCATCAGGGAAGCCCAAAACTACCATATAACTCACTAATCCCACTACTGGGGATATATTCTGAGAAGACTATAATTGAAAAGCACACATGTACCCCAACGTTCATAGAAATACTATTTACAATAGCTAGGACATGGAAGCAACCTAGATGTCCATCAACAGATGAATGGATAAAGAAGATGTGGTACATATATACAATGGACTATTATTCAGCCACAAAAAGGAATGAATTTGAGTCAGTTCTAGTAACATGGATGAATCTAGAGCCCGTTATACAGAGTGAAATGTCAGAAAGAGAAAACAAAATATTGTACATTAATATGGAATCTAGAAAAATGGCATTGATGAACCTATTTGCAAGGAAGGAATGGAGACACAGTTGTAGAGAATGGACAAGGTGGGGGAAGAAAGAGTGGGACAAATGGAGAAAGTAGCATTGACATATATACACTACCATGTATAAAAGAGATAGCTGGTGGGAAGTTGCTATATAACACACGGAGCCCAGCCTGGTGCTCTGTGATGACCTACAGGAGTGGGATAAGGGGAGGGGAGGGAGGCTCAAGAGGGAGGTGATATGTGTATAATTATGACTGATTTGCATTGTTGTATGGCAGAAACCAACACAACACTGTAAAACAATTTTCCTCCAATTGAAAAGTAAATTAAAAAAAAAAAATTCTAAGAGGAAGAAGTAGTAGATCTAAGCTGGGCAAATAAACAGCAGATCAATATATTTTTCCTTCCCAATTTTATCAGTCAGGTACATTATTCCACTGCCTGTGGATTGAAGTCAATCAAGGCACAGTCAGATTCTGAGTTTCTTTCAAAGCAGGAAACATGAAGAGGGAGGATGAAGTGTTCCATATAAAATCTCCTCTTTTTTTTTCTTCAAAACCCTTAAACTTTTCAGAAAGCCTGTAGTCAGACATGAGTGTGGCTGCCCTCTTAGGGAGAGGGGACCAGTAGCTTATGAGAGAAATCTTGCCCCCACCTTCATTAGATTGCCTCTCCATTGTCAACTACTGCTGGAATACTCCTAGAACCACCGGTAGTCATTTCAGATACTGATAAAATTGATGGGAGAAATACATTATCTCAATCAGCTCCAAGACCACTTTGTACCCAAGAATAAAAAATCATTTCCTATTTAGTTTGCGATCCCAAATTACAACCAACCACTGCATCCACATAGCATTCCAGAAATTCTTAAAGAACATTAAACATATTCAAATAATTAAAATATCCACAATAAAGGGACATCTCAATAATGGTTAAATCCTCTTGCAAGTTAAAATCCCCCAATATTAATATCCCTTAATATCTGAACTCAAGTTATTTTGCTTATTTGAGTGTAAAATCCGAACCTCCAAATTTCTAAGTTAAAGTCAAAACCTCAAATTTTTCAACAAAATCTTGACCACGTGGAATTGGGGTTTTTAAAAAGCAGTCTTAGAAGAGGAGCATTGTTCCTTTGGGGTCATAACTGCAGTGTCAATTCTCTGATATATTTCATTTCAAATACCCCAGTGAGTGAATGAGCTAAACGACTATAAGCACTGACTCCACAATCGCGGTATTGAGAAAGGAAGCCACACCCGGGCCCTAGAGCTGTTTGTCCGGCAAAATAATGATCCCAGAATCCAGTACTTAGTGTTGAAAAGGCCACAGTGAAGGGAAGTGTAGGGCTTGACACAATGCCTCGCTGAGACGCCAGTCATTGGTCGATGCCAAAATGTCTAGAATCCCAGTCCGGGGAATATAAAATGATTGGAGAGACCAGACGTCCCCTCCATCGGAAGTGGACCGCTTCCGCCGCCGGGGCTCCGAGGAGCCAGCAACCGCCCATCTGCCGGCGCTCTAGGAGAGTTATCGTGCCTCTCCATGACCTACTACTTTGACCATGACGCTGTGGCACCAGCCCTTTGAGGAGAGAGAACATGCTGAAAAACCGTTGAAGAGATGGCCGAATCTTCCTTCAGGTTAGGAAGGATCTGGAGAACTGAGACTGGGGTGGAGTCTGCATCAGAAACTAGTGTGAATCAGTCACTACTGGAACTGCACGAACTGGCCACAAAC
>SJYV01050219.1:101757-134521 GCA_006410875.1 Neotragus pygmaeus
TCTCCTCTAAGTCCCCCTCCCCCAACCTCCCCATCCTCCTCCCATCCAGACCAGCTCCTGCCCCGGGCTTGGAACCTGGCTTGGATAAGTGTCTGTGACAAGCGCATCCTTAAATCCTAGAGTGGCTTCCCTATAGTGATGGGGTCACCAGGGCAGTGTGTGTTTTTCAGGTTTATATCCTCCCTTTAAGTTGTAAGAACATCTACTTATGTTCTGTCATTTGTACCATTTCTTCAAATGAAATAATTTAATACGCCTTCCCAACGAATTGAGAAAGAAAAAAAAAATCTCCCAAAATGTGGTTTATTTTGCTTCTGTGTATATACCGTATTTGGGGGAAGCAGAAGGAGAAGGGAGCCCATCTTTCCCTAAAAATATGCAGTATATCTTTCTTAAATTTCTTAATGTCCTCTTAAAGCCACATGATTTTTTGAATTCTGGTACTTGAGTGTGAACTAAATCTGATGGCATACTATTTTTTTAATTTATTACCATTCTTATTCTCTATTCTTTTCTTTCCTTTGCAGTTATTGTCATTACCCCTTGTGATTGATACTTAAACCTAAGCTTTTTCATCATATCTTCACATTTGGTTTAACTGTCATCACTCTAAGCAATTATAGAAATTACAGAAGCTTGTCCTTAGGAAAGTGGTTATCAAAGTACAGTCCCCAGATGAGCAGCATCTGTATCCTTGGGAATTTGCTAGGAATGCAAATTATTGTCCTAACAGGAGCATCTGAATCAGAAACTTTGAAGATAAAGCTTGACAATCTGTATGTTAACAAGTCCTCCAGATAATTCTAGTGCCATGCTGAAGTTTTAGAATCATTGCCCTCTTCTAGGTGGGGTTGGCAAACTTTTCCATAAAAAGTCAATGGGTCATATCATCTCACCATGCTGTTTAACTCTGGCAATGTGGAGGGAAAGATATCTTGGACATATGGGTATGGTTTGTCCCAATAAAACTTTATTCATAAAATTAGCTGGTAGTCCGATTTGGCCTGTTGGCTATAGTGTGATATCTCCACCCTAGAGGGTTAGAGAAAAGCAAGACTTCTAACTTATGTCCCTCAGCACACTATCTTTCTTCTACTTTTCAATCTCCTATACTTGTGAAACATGTTCTCTCAGGGCACTGGCATACCACCTACAATCTTGAAATATGTACGCTAATTCTTTGAGAATTAATCATTCATATATATATTTATATGTATATATATATGTACACATATATATGTATAGAAACTGCATTAAAGATAAAATTAATTTCTCCAATAGCATCTCCTTATCTCTGAATAGATGATAAAATCTGGAGCAGTCATCTAGCAATGTCTTTCTGCCTGGCACTAGGACTTTCACTTCTGAGAACTGTAAATCATAGAACTATAGAAACTTGTCTTACTTAATATTTCAATGTAGAAAATATTTTATACCCACCAATACCAAGGAAACATATAAAGATTCTATTCTTCCTGTGATATAATCTTTGCCACAGATAGTTCAGTTACAAAAAGCCCAGTCTGTGAATTAAACTATAATCACATGCATCTGTTAAAGGCCCACGGAGGCCACTTGGGCACAGTGAAGTTTTGCCCAGTCAACTCTGTGATTCCCATGTACCTGTGGTAAAGATACACATATGAGCCATGTACCTCTGCTGGGATTCTCTTGCTTTTGTCAGGATGTTTTGTGTCCTTGCTTAAGACCTCCACAGCCTTAAAAAACTAAGCCAGCCATAGCTTAGCCTGCAATGTCACGCCAAGCCATAGCAGCTAAAAATTGATTATAAGCCTTTTAAAAGCTCTGAAGGTCAGAATACATGGTGGCAAATGAAAGTCCATAGCTAAAGAGATGGTCATCATCCCATCAAAATCTTCTCTAATGTACTCTTTGCATCAGAAATCTGCTGCTTATTTAATTCTCAATCCTATAGCCAGTGAATCAAATGTTAACACTTTTTAGGAAACTTAGCTTCCTTCTTCCTTTCTCAAGTTCTGAACACATTGGAAATTAATAAAGAGGGTAGCTATCAATTTTATTCCCTAGTGGCTCAGTGGTAAAGAACTCGCCTGCCAATGCAGGAGACTCAGGTTCAATCCCTGGGTCAGGAAGATCCCTGGAGAAGGAAGTGTCAACCTGCTCCAATATTCTCGCCTGGGAAGTCCTATGGACAGAAGAGCCTGGTGGCTACAGTCCATTGGGTCAGAAGAGTCAGATATGACTTAGCGACTAAAACAAACAACATCAACTTTATTGCTTATAAATGCTTAGTTAGAAAAATTAGCTTAGGTATAGGAATCTAGAAGGCTAACATAGAACTCCAGAAGGGGCTGAAGTTAAACAGTCTTGATACCTGAGAAGACTGGAAGACCTTGATACCTGGGAAGGGCTTCCTTTTCTCACAACACCTCCCTACTGAGATAGAGTCTCCCCTGGTGGAGCAACAGGTTAGGTGTTACCTTCAGTCAGTTCTTCTAAAACAGAAGGTCACTGCTGAACTAAGCATAATCTGTTAATTCCTCCCAAATTTACCCAATAATTAAATCATGTAATGCCAGTGATTAAAAGAATAGAGAATAGAAAGAGATTGTAACAGCTGAACTCTGTCTACACTGGGAAATATATATATATATGTGTATATATATATATGTATGATGTATTTATATATATACACATTTATATAATAATGGAAATTAATCATTTTAACAGAAGTTAGGAAAAGAATATGTATGTCAGACACTGTTCATTGTCAACCCACAATTATTCCCATCCCGTAATTTCTTCCTATGAAATGAAACCTGATTTTACCGGTAGGATGAGGAGATGCCTTAATCTCAAAAAGGAAAGCTTTTACATAGGCTTGAATGGATGTTTCAAATCAATCCCAATAATCCTATTCTAGACCTATTGAAAATGGTCTGGGATGGACAAAGATCTAGACAAGAAGAAGAGGTTTTTTGTTTGTTTTGTTTTGCTCAGGGCTTCCATACCTTGATAAAAATAAAGACTTCAATGAAAAAGTTTTTGCTTCTCATCTTTCTTAATGTGTCTTCCTGGAGGGCCACCAATCATATTTCAAAAAGAAGGACAGTCTGAGATTTTAAGCTGAATCACACCTGGAATGATTAACAGGCAGCTTAGTAAGTTTTGTTTCTTGTACCCAAAACATTCCTGATATAGGTGAAAGCAATATATTCAACTACTTGACCTCTTTAATTGTTTCATTTAATATCCAATAAACAGTGATTTTAAAATCCATTATCAAATTGTGTGTCTTGAAACATACCAAGTTGAGACAATTTGAACCTATTCATTTGAAATATTATCTCCACATTTTAAATTTCTTATAAGTTGAGGCATAATTTAAATATAATGAAATTCCCTAATGCTAAGTGTATAGTTAAATGAATTTTTAGAGCTTTATCCTTAACAAAATACAGAATTTTGTTAAGGATAGGAAATTCACCTCTAGGAAATTCCATCATGCACCTTACTGTTCATTCTCTGCCCTTCACCCAGAGGCAATCATTGTTCTTATTTTAGTTTTACCTATTTTAAAATTTCATATAGAAGGAATCATTTAGTCTGTACTCTTCTGTGTCTGTATTTCTTCAAGCAGCATGTTTCTGAGATTCATCCATGTTGTATGCATCTATGTTTATGAGATGCACTGGATTATGTAAATATAACACAATTTGTTTTATACATTTACCTGCTGATTTTTTTCCTTTGCAACTATGACTAGAGCATTGTATGAGAGTTTCGGTTATTCCATATCTTTTCCAACAGTTGGTATTATTACTCACTTGAATAGAGTTCCTTCTGGAGGTGTGCAATGACATTTCCTTATTTTAATATGCATTTTTTCATAAGTTTATTGGCCACCTGTAAATCTCCCCTGGTGAAAAGTCTGTTCAATTCTTTGCTTATTGTAGTTGGGTTGTTTGTCTTATTGTCGATTTGTAACCATTATTTATATAGTCTGCAAATGAGCTCTCTTTCAGTTACATGTATAATTAATATTTTCTCCCAGTCTATGACTGGTCAGTTCCTTTCTTAATAATGCTTTGTTTTGATGAGCAAAGTTTTCATTTTGATCATTAGCACTCTATCAGTTATTTTTTCTTCGCCCAGTTATTGCTGTCTGCTTTATTGAAGAAACCTTTGTTAACCACATGCCATGAAGTTATCCTCTTATGTTTGTCCCCAGGAGCTTGATACTCTTAGCTTATTCATCTGGGTCACTGATTCCATCCCAAATTAATGTTTTTGTATGGTGCAAGGTAGACATCACAGGATATAGATATGCAGTTCAAGTATCATTTATTGAAGAGAATTCCTTCTCTTTTCTCATTAAATCGTTTTCATGCCTTTGCCTAAAATCAATTAATTGAAAGTGAAAGTCACTCGGTCGTGTCCAACTCTTTGCAACCCCATGGACCATACAGTCCACGGAATTCTCCAAGCCAGAATACTGGAGTGGGAAGCCTTTCCCTTCTCCAGGGGATCTTCCCAACCCAGGGATCAAACCTGGGTCTCCCACACTGCAGGCAGATTCTTTACCAGCTGAGCCACCAGGGAAGCCCAATTAAAAATCAATTAATTGGATATGTCTAAATTTATTTTTTGCCTCTCTATTTTGTTCCATTTATCTCTTTGTTTATTTTTACATCAACAATATACTATCTTAATTAGCATAGTTTTAGAATACTTCTTAAAGTGAGGGAATGTAGATCTTCCAACCTTGATATTTATTTTCAAGTTTTGGGGTTTTTTTTACACTATAGATGTCCTTTGTATTTCCACATATATTTCAGAATTAGAATTGTCCATTTCTATCCATAAAAAGTGTTCTGAGTTTCTTACTGGAATTGAATAATATCTGTAAATCAATTTGGAGAATATTGACTTTTTATCAATTTTGAGTTTTGCAAACTATAAATATGATAAACCTCTCTGTTTATTTACATTTATTTAATATCTCTTAGAAGCAGTATTTTGTAGTTTTCAGTGAAGAAGTTTGTACCATGTAGACTAGATTTACCTTTGCATATTTTATGATTTTCTATGCTACTGTAAATCATATTGATTTCATCATTTTAACTGTTACTCATATATAAAAGGGCAACTGATCTTTGTACATTGGCATTTATTCCTTAAACTTCTTAAATTCATTGCTTAGTTTTAGTAGTTTTCTCTCTCTATTTTTGGTAGATTACTTAAGATTATCTACAGATAAAATCACGTTGTCTGCATGTAGAATTGGTTTTACTTCTCTCTTTCTCATCTCTATACCTTGTATTTATTTTACCTGCTATGTACCACCAGTGCCCCTGGGGGAGGAAATGGCAACCCACTCCAGTATTCTTGTCAGAAAAATCCCATGGACAGAGGAGCCTTGTGTTCATAGGGTCACACAAGAGTTGGACCAGCTGAGCCACTGAATGCCCACAGAACCACCAATGCAACGATGAATAAAAGTGATACTGGCCAAAATTCACTGTTTCCAAATTATCCAATTTTAGAGTAAAAACTTTATATTTCTCACCATTAAATTTAGTGTTAGTACAAAGTTCTCCATAGATCCCCTATTTCATTTTGTGGAAATTCACTTACATTTCTAGTTTGTCTAGAGTATGTATCATAAAGTGTATCTATTGAGATGAGCTTTGTTTTATATTCAACAAATACTTCCCTTAGAATAGATGTGAGGAAGAGAAATTCAGGTTTATTATTTGTATGCTATATTTCAGTAGGTTTTATTTTTTACTAAATTGAGTTTGGGGAACTCTTGCATTTAAACAGAGCTAGATGGATAAATTAAAAGCTTAAGAGTTGAGTAGCCAAATAAAATTTGAATGAATAAAGCAGAGTAGTGAAATACTGACAGTGTAAGTGAAACAACTGGCTAATGTTTGAAACAACTGATATTCTCAATGTCAAATTGAAGTCATCAATAATCAGTCAGTTATTCATTACTTTTTATTTACTCGAGAAAAATCTGTCAGATACTTGGTACATTTCAGGAATAAACAGATGTATTTGTGCATGCATGTACATACACACAGAGGAAAGATTGCCAGACTCAGCATCAAAAGGATAACAATAACTATCACTAGATATTTATGGCTTATATCATATGGTATGGCTTATTTTCTTCTCTAAATAATTGTATTTTGCAAATTCTATTTAAAAGATGTCTTATTTGTACAAACTTGAAGAGTGTTATGATTTTTAAATCATTCAATCACTGCAGATGGTGATTGCAGCCATGAAATTAAAAGACACTTACTCCATGGAAGGAAAGTTATGACCAACCTAGATAGCATATTCAAAAGCAGAAACATTACTTTGTCAACAAAGATCCATCTAGTCAAGGCTATGGTTTTTCCAGTGGTCATGTATGGATGTGAGAGTTGGACTGTGAAGAAAGCTGAGCACCAAAGAATTGATGCTTTTGAACTGTAGTGTTGGAGAAGACTCTTGAGAGTCCCTTGGACTGCAAGGAGGTCCAACCAGTCCATTCTGAAGGAGATCAACCCTGGGATTTCTTTGGAAGGAATGATGCTAAAGCTGAAACTCCAGTACTTTGGCCACCTCATGCGAAGATTTGACTCATTGGAAAAGACCCTGANCCCTTGGACTGCAAGGAGGTCCAACCAGTCCATTCTGAAGGAGATCAACCCTGGGATTTCTTTGGAAGGAATGATGCTAAAGCTGAAACTCCAGTACTTTGGCCACCTCATGCGAAGATTTGACTCATTGGAAAAGACCCTGATGCTGGGAGGGATTGGGGGCAGGAGGAGAAGGGGATGACAGAGGATAAGATAGCTGGATGGCATCACCGACTCTATGGACATCAGTTTGAGTGAACTCCAGGAGTTGGTGATGTACAGGGAGGCCTGGTGTGCTGCAATTCATGGGGTCACAGTCGGACATGACTGAGTGACTGAACTGAACTGAAGATGAAGATAGTGGAGGCTTTGAATCTTAACAGTACTCACCTGTGACAGCAGTTCATCTGGTAAAAGCCTGGCAAATTGCAATGGGTGAATGCATAGTCTCTTCAGTCCCTAATTCATTGACATCAGGGGCAACATACATCATGTTTGTGCTGGATATTGCACAATAGTGTTTTGCTTTTTTTTTTTTTTTTTTGCTTTGCTTTATACAATTATATCTATATCCGCATATAACAAAAACAGAATGGAAGGAAATGTTTGTTTCTAATGCCCAACTCAGTTTCACTACATATTTAAGAATAATTTTATCCAATTTTATGCATCCCTGAGCCAAATGGATCCTTAGGAGGAAAAGTCACAATGTTCATTACTAACATCTGACTTTTCTAGACAGATTGTTCTTTATTCCTTAGACCCTACTCATCAGCTCAGTTTATTGGATCTAATGATAGTATCAGAAGCACCAAGAATGTGTGACAACTATTCATTCCTTCAACAAGATGTTAATATTTTCCTGGCAATAGTCTAAGCCTGTGGATATACTAGTAAACAACCTAGACAAGACTCTTGTTTCCACAGTTACCATTCTAGTAAAAGGGAGGAGATAGAAAATAAAAGAATAAGTGGAAGTGCTAAAAAGAAAATTAAACTCTTGCCAAGAAGTACTGTCCACTCCAGGCAGGGTGATTAGGAAAGGAATGAGTAGTAAACTTTAAGCTAAATGAAAATACCCAAGCAGAGAAAAACCTGAGTAAAAGAAACATGAAGTGTTAATACATAATCTCTGAGGTGGTAAAGAGCTCAGTGCATCACAACACAGAAAGAAAGGCTGGTGAGGTTAAAACATAAAGGGCAGGAACAGGATGAAATGTGGTTTAAGAGGTAGTCAAGGGTGGCCCTTGAATGAATTATCAAATTACTACAGATCATGAATAATCACTAATTTCCCTTTCTAACTTTTAAGATTCTTTATGGAAGTGATCCTTCTCACTCTTCTAAATGTGTTAGTCACTTAGTCATGTCCGACTCTTTGTAACCCTGTGGACTAGGCTGCCAGACTCCTCTGTCCATGGAATTCTCCAGGCAAGAACATTGGAGTGGGTAGCCATTTCCTTCTCCAGGGGATCTTCCCAACCCGGAGATTAAACCTAGGTCTCCTCCATTGCAGGCAGATTCTTTACCATCTAAACCACCAGGGAAGTCCTGGGAGTAATTACAAAATGGGACAAAAAATGATAAAGGATTATTTTAATTCTTAGGTGACTTAGAAAGAACAAATAGTATTTTTGAATTCCATATGTTTATTTCATTTCTCTCTGCTCTTGCTTTTAGACTGCACTTTATTGGATCATGAATGTGAGTTTTTGAATTTCTACATCTTCAGTATCTTCATCAGTTAAATGTAAATAGTAATCCCTGTAAGAGCAACTGGACAGCCACGGTGTGAGATTTTAGTGAAATAATGGACATGAAAGAACTTTAAAGATCTGGAAGTGCTAAGACTATAGTGAGGAAATGGAATTTAACTAGAAAATACTAATCTATTAAAAAACCTGTGAAATAGGAACTGGAGTTCTTTCTCTTTCCCATTGTTAGGAGACCATTCAAGCTATCAGTGAAATTACCATGTGTGTTAGTTTCCTGTTGCTGCTATCACAGATTACTGCCAGTTTAGTAGCTTAAAACAACACAACACAAATTTATTTTCTAATAATTCTGAAGGTTGGAAGTCCAAAATAGTTCTCCCCAAACTAAAATCACTTGTGTACACAGTGGGAGAAGGTGAGGGTGCGATGAATTGAGAAAGGTGCATTGACATATGGGCTTCCCTGGTGGCTCAGATGGTAAAGAAGCCTCCTGCAATGCAGGAGACCTGGATTTGATTCCTGGGTTGGGAAGATCCCCTGCAGGAGGGCATGGCATCCCACCCCAGTATTCTTGCCTAGAGAATCTGCACGGACAGAGGAGCATGGCAGACTATAGTCCATGGGGCTGCAAAGAGTTGGACATGACTTGACATATAAATGCTATCATGTGTAAATAGTGGAGAGTTGCTAAATAATGCAGGGAACCCAGCTGGTCTCTGTGATAACATATAAGGGAGGAAAGGTGGGGAGGGGTGGGTAGAGGGGCAAGAGGAGGGACTCTCAGGAAGGAAGAGATATAAATAACAGTTCAGTTCAGTTGCTCAGTCGTGTCCGACTCTGCAACCCCATGAATCGCAGCACGCCAAGCCTCCCTGTTCATTACCATCTCTCGGAGTTCACTCAGTCTCACATCTATCGAGTCCGTGATGCCATCCAGCCATCTCATCCTCAGTCGTCCCCTTCTCCTCCTGCCCCCAATCCCTCCCAGCATCAGAGTCTTTTCCAATGAGTCAACTCTTCTCATGAGGTGGCCAAAGTACTGGACTTTCAGCTTTAGCATCATTCCTTCCAAAGAAATCCCAGGGTTGATCTCCTTCAGAATGGACTGGTTGGATCTCCTTGCAGTCCAAGGGACTCTCAAGAGTCTTCTCCAACTCTCTCTCTCTCTCTCTCTCCATATATATATATGTGTGTGTGTGTGTGTGTGTGTGTGTGTGTGTATATNTGTGTGTATATATATGTATATGTGTGTATATATATATATATATATATATATATATAGCTGGTTCACATTGTTACATGGCCAACACAAAATTGTAAAGAAATTTTACACCAATTAAATAAATAAATAAAATTTATTTAATGCACCAAACAAAAAAGGAAAATAAAATCACTGTGTTGACAGGGCCACATTCCTTCTGGAGGCCATATAGGGCAAGTTAATTCCTCCCCTTTTCATGTTTGCAGAGACTGCCTGCCTTTAACTCATGGGGCTATTCCTCCATCTTCAAAGCAAGCAATATTGGGGTGAATCTTTCCTACAACACTATCTCTCTGGTATCCTCTCTTCTGTAAGTGTTCTTGTGAGGACATCTGATCCACCCAGATAATCTAGGGTCAGTCTTTCATTTCAAAATCAGCCTATTAGCAACCTTAGTTCTATTAACAGCTCTAATAGGATTTCCTCCTTGCTCTTTAGTCTATCTACAATCTTGGGAATTAAGATGTAGAAATCTTTGGTGGACCATTATTCTGCATGTGATACTACTCTAGAATGGTTTATTAAATAATTCTTAAATAGGCAATCACAGATAATATACTGAGGGTTTTAAAGTTGGAGTGAGATTATAGTTAAGGTTTGGGTGCTTAAGGCAAAAGAATATTTGATGTAAGCCTGATACATTTACACAAGGAAAGAATATGTCTCGAGGGAAAAAGGAAACAGGCCCCCATATGTTCTAGCTCAATCTATAAAGGAATAGCACAAATCTCCTAGTGCTTAGGTCCTCCTAAGAAAGGACATATAAAGTAAGAATAGAACAACCTAGGTTCCAACAATCAGAAGTTTATTTTCACAGCATTTTCAGTACAAATTTCTTTTAGACAATTGCCCTCTAGCTTGAACTCTGTCTAGCTCTCTTGTTTTGTAAATATCTTCTTATTTAGTCAAGAACTCTTTCTGCCAGCTTCTATTTAATAGTTCATTGTAAGAAAAATGATCTTGGACCAAAGCTGCAGTTGCTTAGCCTCTGTTAACATGCAGTCATGACAAAGAAACCATCTAATGACAAAATTGTGACAGACCAGGAACTTAAATGTAACATATGATCTGTGAATAACCAAAATTTATTAAAATCATCAACATCAAATGTTAATCATGAACACACTACCCACAGGGCTTTCTATATTATGCAATGAAGATAAACAGTTATGAGACATGGTTTCTGCTCTTAAAGGCCTGACAAGCTCTTTGGGGTAACAGGATCCATACATAAAATGATAAGTAAAAATTCAGGGCAAAATGCCAAGAGAGTGGTTAAGGCAATGACTGTTACAGAATTTCAGAGAGGGAATCGAAACAAGTGAAAGAAAGAACATTTATTACAGGCTTTATGGAGCTTCAATTCAGTTTGTCTTATGCAAGTGTAGAGAAGTAAATAGATCATTCCAGACAAGGAGGATATAGTTATAAGAGCAAAGTTGCATAGGCAAAATCATACATAACTTTTCTGAGGGACAATGAGAAATCTATCTTGACTGGTGCAGGTGATATGTGTGGAGACTAAGAGGAGGTACTTGGACTGCATAAGACTCTATGTCAAGGTGATTGTTGATCCTTAAAGCTTAGACAAGAGGAGAGAGTTTTCATTAAGGAGATATCAGTGTGAAAGAAAACTAGCAGAATTCATTAGTGTTGAGATATTATTTTGTGCTGTTTCTGATTATATCATTACCTCTATCTCTACTTCAGTATCTATACTTGAGTCTGTACCTACAAACATACATCTATTTGTATAATTTTACTGATTTCACCTTTTACATAATAACCCATTTGGTCTGAAGGGCAATGTTGTTTTGTCTTTATGAAGCGGAAACATGGCAACAATGAGGTAATAAAATAAAACATTGGTCTTCAGTGTGTTTGTATTTTGTGTAATATTGGCTGCAGTTGAAAACTGTAAACAACAATGACTTCTTAAGCTGACTGCTTTCCTGAAGAAAATACTTCTTTGGTGAGTACATTTCAGTGAACACTTGTCTCCTGGGAGCAAGCAGAAAAACCATATCCTTAGCACCAGGTTTCAGTTGGCTAGCTGACACACTTGAATCCTCTGAATTAATGCCCTCGCCATCTTCCTAATGCTGATGCTGTTGTGTGGATATTTGAGTGTGGGTTTTAATACCACAAAATATCTTCAGCTCTGGTGGTTTGGCTCCATCAAAGAAAGGGATGTGGCTCAAAGAAATGAATTCAAGAATCGATCTAATACTCACAGTGATTGAAAACACAACCTAAAAGTTAATGTTTATTGTGAACAAACGAACAAGGGGTGAAAATAATCTAAAGCAATTCTGTTGCCTCTGAGTCTGTCTGCCTTCAAATTGGAGGACAATAGTTGTTCTTACCAGTTCTGATGCTAAAATAGGTACACAAAATTAAAGCAGCAGTAAGTACACTAATGAAAATAGTAAAATAAGAGACTTCATTTTTAGTTCACAATGAAAGTACTTATGCTTTGCACTTATAGATGAAATACATATTTTAAATAATCTACACAGGTCATTTTCTATATGCCTAAAATTATCAAAATAGACCTGTGGATTACAGTGACGATTTTGTCGGTTGTCATTTATGAATGAGAAAAACAAAATATTCACAGAGAAAGTCAATGACTCACCTAGTTCATACAGTTGTTTAATAAAATTATATTAAAATAGGTAGCCCACAGATTGAATTTTAATGTATCTCTATGGGATTACTTTCTCAGTCTCTTTCTAGCCAGGAAATGTCCTAACTTAATCTCACCAAATCTCACTTTCTTCATATCCAAAGTGGGAACAGTACCTAATATATAAATTTTGGCAATGATTTAATGAGACAGTGAATGCAAAGTTTTCAGCACAATATCAGATACCTAATGATCACTCAGTTCATGAAGATATTTTGGTTTGCTGTTGCTATGTAACAAAATACCCCAAATCCATTACCTTACAGAAAGAAAATTCACTTATTATTCCTCAGGTGTCTGTAAATTGATTTTGATTACCTGGATGCTTCTGTTCAGTCTCCTCAAGCTGTGATTGGTTGGAAAGTCCAAAATTGTTTGCTCAGCTAATGACTGACAGGCAATGCTAATGTGTTAACATGAAGCTTTTCTGGGGCCATCTAGCAGATCATCTCAGCTCCCCTCCATGTGATCTCTCTGTGTAATCTGGGCTTCTCTCTATATGGTGAGAGAGAAAATATTCCCATTGTACAAAAGTAGAAACTGAGGATCTCTAAGGCCAAGTCATTGAAGTTAAACAAAATCATTCCCTTCACATTTTATTGGTCAAATAAAATCAGCCAGATTCAAGAGGAGGAAAGAATAAATTATCCCTCCTACTGAGAGGTGTGACAAACAATTTATAGTCACTTTTAATCTACCATAGTTCTCCCTCTGGCTACAAATTATTTATACCTTTCCCACAGACAAAAATACACACACTGCCATATCAGTTTCCTAGGGCTGCCATAAAAAATACCACTAACTGGGTGACTTAGGAATTTGTTGTCTCACAGTAGTTCTGGAGGCCAGAAGAAAAATTCAAGTTTTGAGCCGGACCATGGTGCTTCTGAAACCTAAGAAGTATCCTGCATTGCCTCTTCAGGTTCTTGCAGTTGAAATCCTTGGTGTTCTTTGACTTGAAGATGCTTCCCCGTAATCTCTGTCTCCATTATCACATGGCATGTTCTCCCTCTTGCATCTCTTCATACCAGTTACAATGGATTATGAGGCCACACACCCTACTCCACTGTGACCCCATCTTAACTAATTCCATTTACAACATTATTTCCAAAAAGATCATATTTCTGAGGTACTGGTAGTTAAGATATCAACATAACTTTTGGAGGACACAGTACAACCCGTAACACAATCCTGCATGGAACAAATCATTGCCTTCACCATGTGACTCCATTCCAACATCAGACTCAGGCTTAACATAGAGGATTTTATATATCAGGTCCACTTGTCTGCAGTTGTGTCCTTCAGTGTCACTTCACCAACATCATTCTAGTCGTTCTGAAGACCTGGATAACAAATGGACATTGTTCCACCCACCCATTTCCAACACATTCAATGCACAGGAAGCAGACGGGGACAGGAAAACCACAGTAGTCACTTCAAACAACAGTCACATCAAACAAGGGAAGATGGGAGGCCCAGAAGAGTCACTAGTTCACGTAGATTGTGAAACGTAAGTGGGCATTTGCCATCAACCTCTCCTGCTTTGGGGAAAGGAAATGATCCTCAGTCAGGGCTTGTTTTATTTACTGAGGGTAGTTTTATTCACTGAGGGTATGTGTCTCTGGTTCTTGGCTCCATCCTCCGTGTCATGTGTACAGCTGCATAAGAGTCTCAGCATTTTCCCTTTTGTCTTGATTTTTCTATCAGTGTTAGTGTACCATGCCTTTAAAAAGACTGTGTGTGTTCTATAAATGAACTTATGACCCACTTCATGAGACAAAGCCATACCTACAAATATCATCTTTGCTACAGTGTCTTCTCTTTCTGGACTATGAATCAAGAGTGCAGTGAGACAACATCTGAGTCTGAGAAGCCCTTTAGCTGAGACAGAGTCTCTGATCCTCTGCCTTGCTGCTGCTGCTGCTAAGTTGCTTCAGTCGTGTCTGACCCTGTGCAACCCCGTAGATGGCAGCCTACCAGGCTTCCCCATCCCTGGGAATCTCCAGGCAAGAACACTGGAGGGGTAGCCATTTCCTCCTCCAATGCATGAAAGTGAAAACTGAAAGTGAAGTTACTCAGTCGTGTCTGATCTTAGCAACCCCATGGATTGCAGCCTCCCAGGCTCCTCTTCTCCATGGGATTTTCCAGGCAAGAGTACTGGAGTGGGGTGCCATTGCCTTCTCCGGATCCTCTGCCTTAAATACTGCCAAAGTCTTGTAGACCTACCCGGGGTGTGATCTTGATCTTGTGGCCATATTTTCCTGGCACTACTTGTTTTTCTTTGTTTGTTTTTTGTTCTTTTTTTTTTTTTTTTTTTTGAGAATCTTGCTGCCTAGAGATACTGTCCTGGAATCTCTGTTTCCTTTACATTCTGTCTGAAAATTATATAATTCTCTATCTGTCTTCCTGTGCTTATTATAAACAGTTGAAAGAAATCAGTTAGGATTTTTAACATTCTACTTGAAAATCTTTTTCACTAGATCCAAAACTAATTAGGTACCTTTTCTTTTTTGAAAATTTTAAATTTATTTGTTTTTTAATCGAAGGATCTTTGCTTTATAGAACTGTGTTGGTTTCTGCCAAACATCAACATGAATCAGCTATAGGTATACATATGTCTTCTCTATGTAGTCACATGAAACATTTTTCCATTGGTACATAACTATTTTACTATGGATTGAAAATAGAAAAGTGAAATAATTATCTACCTAATTTGTTTTAATAAACTGATATGGGAAAATGATGGATTGATATTTAATCTAAATGCCCAGCTTTTAAATGAAAGTGATGTCAAGTAAAATTCCTGCTCTATAAACTGATCCTATGATCTGGGTTATTTTCTTTAAATTATCCTTTATTTGTTAATAAAAACTGTTGGAAGATACTGGAAGAATTAGGCACTTTCAAGGATAACAATGTTAAAGAGGACATTATAGTAAAAACCTATGAAACATATTAATCATGCTATTTCAAAAGTAAAATATTAGGAATAACCCAAATATTAACATTTTGGTGCATGTATTCAAATATATGCTAGGTAGTCATTTTAAAAATAAGAAACTATGAAAATCAGTTATGTTTGGTAAGTTTAAAAAAGATAGAATATAAATTTTTATATTCATTGGTTATGAAAATTTTATAAATCTATGGGAAAATAGATTAGAAAGGATCATAAAATTTAGGAGCATGGAACTTATTATTTATTTATTTATTTTTAATTTTTATTTTATATTGAATTATAGTTAACAATGTTATATTAGTTTCAGGGGTACAGCAGAGTGATTCAGTCATACATATACATGCATCTGTTCTTTTTCCAATTCTTTTCCCACTTAGGTTATTACAGTACAGAGTTCCTGTGTTATACAGTGGGTCCTCCTTATTGTTTACCTGTTTTATATATAGGAGTATGTACAAATCAATCCCAAACTCCCAATCTATCCATCCCCTCTTCACCCTTCCTCCATGGTTACCAGAAGTTCATTCTCTATGTCTGTGAGTCAGTTTTTGTTTTGTAAATGAGTTCATTTGTATCATATCTTTCATGTTCCACATGAGTGATATCATATGATATTTGTATTTCTCTGTATGACGTATTTCCCTTAGTATGATAATATCCAGTTCCTTCCATGTTGCTGCAAATGGCACTATTTCATTCTTTTTAATGTCTGAATAATGTTCCATTGTACATATGTACCAGATGTTTTTTATCCATTCATCTGTTGATGGACATTTAGGTTGCTACCATGTCTTGGCTATTGCTCTGCAGTGAACATTAGGGTGCATTTATCTTTTTGAACCATATTTTTCTCTGGATATATGCCCAATAGTGGGATTGCTAGATCATATGATAGCTCTGTTTTTAGATTTTTAAGGAACTTCCATACTGTTCTGCACAGTTGCTGTACCAGTTTATATTCCCAACAACAGTATAGGAAGGTTCCCTTCTCTCCACATTGGAACGTTGTTATATTTACCTCTTAAAGGCACTATTTCTCACTTATTGAAGTAACATAAACTTTAAAACATTAAGAATATTAGAATCTTATAAAAATTTCAGAGATTGTGTGAATTTAAAAAAATTAATAGAAAGCCTCAAAGAGATTCTATATAAAGTTATAATGTGATATATGATAAATGGACATCACAAAATAATGAAGAAAACACAGGTAGCTTTCGGTATTAAAATTAAGAATTTTTGAAGTTCAAAAATGTAAGAATTGTGTATAATGCAGATAGTCAAATCACAAATATATTTTGAACTTTTGATGAATTCAGTGTAGAATTTATTTTTCAAGTATTTTAGAAATACATCTTTCCCTGAATTTTGTATGTCACAGTATTAATACTATTTTTTTCTTTATGGTTTAGAAATTTGCCATCACTTTAAGAGATTCCAGTATTGTGGGATATAATTTTTCTGATCTAGAGACATAAACTAGATAACCTGTCTTAATTGCTTTTTTCTAAACTGAACTTTATTTTCTTCCTTATCATGTTGGTTCTACCCTTAGCATTTTTCTATTTAATTAAAAAATGTCATGTATCACCAATAGAGTTCAGGTCAAAATTGAACTCTTTTGTTTGTTTCTGGTGTGGCCATTGTTCCTGAATTTTGGGTTTTAATTTTTTTCATTGTTTAAATCATTTTTTTAATAATCAAAAGGCATTGGTTTATATAATGAGTAATCATAAAATAAAACTTTCTTTGTAGTTTCTGAACTTCCTACAAAGATTATGACATTAATAGTGAGATCTTTAAAACTTATTAAAGAAGAACACCATGGGGTATTGTTCAGTTACTGAATGATTATCAATTATTGTCTAAAAGTTGGATATGTGCTACGGTTGCAATTCTATAAAATAATGCAGGGTATAGACAAAATCTTGAAGAAAGTATTTTGGGTATAACTGTTCTTATCCCAGAATTGGCAAGTAGTGGTAAGTAATAAGAGGGGATAAATTCTCAACATTTATAGTTCAGTCTAAATGTTTATCTCAGAGTTTATTAGTAAGTTGTTCAGCAGATTCTGTAATCCCAATCATTGCCTAGCCAATTCTTGCCTAGTTTCTCCAAAAATACTGGAAACAGGAGGAGAGTCATGGATGGAGTTTTAGGAAATATGATCTTCTTAAGAGAAATCTCCGTCACCCCAGTTGGAGGGACCTGCAAAATAAGAAAGCACACTTCCCCTACCTAGAAGGCAGGTCCACGAGGGTAGATTTATAGGCCCATCTTGGAGTTGCTCTTGGCATACCCATGGGAGTAGAGTGATTCATGGTGATACTGTATTGGAACTTGCCAAGTGTTCCCAGAAGTTTAGGGTCATATGTAGGAAACAGGAAGAATAAAAGAGAAGCAGGCCTCAGCAAGGGATGCAGAAGAAATTCCTAATTATTGATAAACTGGATGCTATAAGGCATGAGACTCTTAGAACAAGTCCAGAGGGAACAGTTTATAGTCTTGAAAACAAGACATAAACCTGGGGTCGAAAAACTGACCCCAGGCTGTTTCTCAGCTGGCATCTCAGAATCACATGTTTTACATATCTGGTGAAAATCTATATATAAGAATATTAGTCTTAGTTATTGATTTGTTATGGATTACTTTTTCTTAGTTACTCATTGGTTAATGATCACTTTGTTCTTTGGCCCTGAAGGTCACATGAGTTATAGCTTAACTCCCCGCATATTCTTTCCTTCACGGTTGAAAGTATAATAAAACTGGCTTGGGTTCAGTTTCAGCACCTTCACCTTGGAGCTGTGCTGGTCCCCTGATCCTCACTTTTCACTAAATTCTCGTGTCTTGTTTCTCATTCTCCTGCCATATCACATTTTTGGAAACTCTGCTTGTTGAGCTGGTCTTGGCAGTCATACATGACGAAAGAGGGTGGAATCCCTTACCCATCTGGATGTTTCTAAGTATGGGAAGCTTGAGGGAGTAGACCTCTGCCTAGGGCCTATAAGAGACTATAGTATAGTGGACCTAGGGAAAAGTGTCTCCCATTTCCATTAAAGGACATACAAGAGGGATGTAGTGACTTCTCTGGTTCCAGATAAAGGAGGACTGAGTCTGCGGTGATGAAGGTAACATGGTAGGCATTGTTGGATGTGCGACAAAATATGCCTCCCTGTAGTCCATACCATGATTTGAGGTTTGAATATGGTTGTCAGATAATGATTAAATTCCCTAATTTCCTTTGTAGTAGCCAGGTAACTAAGGTCATATCAATAATCATAAGTCAAAGTGATGTACACTTCTGCCTCACTTCCTCGAGAGGAAATTTTTGAGACTAGTCCTTGATTTGTCTCCGTCTCTGATGGTAGTATGACAGTGTCCAGGAACACATGAACCTGGATCATTGCCTACTTGACTATGTAGAGCTATCTTGTAACATCCACACTAGACCATACTGGACCAGTGTGCAAGAGGGAAGTAAATTTTTATTTTGTGTGAACTATTAATTTTTTTTTAAACTAGAGCACTTTTTATAACATATCTTCTCTAATCCAGATAGCATAAACTTTGGTCCAAAGATTTGATAGGATAATTGGAGTACCAGCAGGACACAGAGACAATATAACTAACTGCTTAAATAGATACATATTTTGGTGCATCAAGCGAAGTGAATCCACCTGTGAAAACAAATGACAGATACACATGTTCTTTTGAACAGTGAAATATTCTTTTGTCTCGAATTGATAAGATTGTTGTAAACTATCTGAAACTCTTAACTTGACCCGCTCCACAATATTATGGAGAATTCCAAGAACAGAGAGGGAGAAGAATGAAAATCTCCAGGGAGTATAGCAATCATTAAACTGAGATTTGGGGTTTGCAGAGCCAAGACATAACTATCAGGGAATGCCAGCAAAGAGCATTAAAGAAACATTAGTCTGACTCATAATAAGAATTTCTATCCAAATCCATCTACCATCAAGTGAATCTGGAATAAATATAAAACCACATGCAGTAGTCTCTCTCCAGGGAAATCTGCAATAGTCCCACCAGACAGGATTGTTCTGCACAGCAGCCCTTTTACAGGAAGGATGACAACTTGTCTGTCTTTGCCTGCTGGGATCAGATCAGAATATCAGCTATGCCACCAGTCAGGGCTCCTCTTCATACTATCTAAGGTGACAGTTTGCCATAAGGAAACATTCTCTCAGCCAGACCATCCAAGAACAGGACACTAAGAATACGTTCAGACAACAAAAATAAGATAGGAAATTTCTCAAAACATGTATTATACGAAACCTTTAAAACTCAAAGTTCCAAAAAGCATATAATGTCAAGGTTCTTTAGTAACAATATATCCTTAGTAAAAGTAGTAATTTATCTAGGAATATTTTGTGTTCTTATTACTTAGTGTCTCAGACTGTAAAGAATCAACCTGCAGTGCAGGAGACCCAGGTTCAATCCCTGGTTTGGGAAGATCCCCTGGAGAAGGGAATGGCAACTCACTCCAGTATTCTTGCCTGGAGAGTCCATGAACAGAATAACTTGGTAGCTACCATCTATGGGGTTACAAAGAGTTGGACATAACTGAGCGACTAGTACTACTTTCATACTTAGTAGGGAATAGTGAGCCAGAAATTGACCTAACTTAACTTCTTGAAGCCTTACAGGTTTGAATTTGTTTCATAACCTTCAGTCAAAAATCTACTTTTGTCTAATATGTTAGTAAAAATAATAATAGTACTAGTTATTATAATCTTTGGGAATTAATGTTATTGAAATGTGATAGATGGCTCAATTGGTTCTTTATATTATTCACATTCACAGAACGGTTCTCCCTTGTGAGTATCCTGAGAATAATACATTTTAAGTTTTCTAAATTCAACATTTTAATAAAACATTGGTATTGTCATATAGTGTTTGCCAATACCCAAAAGTCTTGTCCTTTTTTTCAATATTTCAGTGAATAAAATTAAAAAACACTATGGACTCAAGTAAATAATTCATTTAGGAGGAAACCAGATTACAATGATATACTTCTGATAACACTGGTACAAATGTATTAGATGATGCTTCTATGTAGATTCTTAATTTGCTACAGAGAAGTACACATCCATATGAACTTGAACTAACATCACTACTCGGTTTTGGGTATTTTTATTGTGTTTTGTTTTTCATAATCTTGGATGAGATGTATGTCTCTGCTTCGAGTAATGTAAATAGAAAATCATCCATCATATATATTTTTCCATAAGTAATATTATAAGGCAAAACCAGCTTTGCTAAGATACTGGATCCACTGGGTTCTGAGAATCTATCAGTGCCCCCTCCCCAAAACACTGAGTTGAGTTCTTATTGATTAAGTGAGGATGTGAGCAAGAAGTTACAGCTCAGTCTGAAACACAGTACACCAAAGACTACATATTAGGAGGATAACATTTCATTCTGGAGAACTCTATCAGTATGTATTATTTTGTTTCTATATGTTAGCACTGTTACTAAACAAAATAAGAAAGGAGATCAAACTTCCCCAAAACTGAAAAAACAAACAAAAAAAACCTTAAAAGAATGATTTGACAATCTATAAGGTTATGATATTTTACATGCATTAATATTATCCTTAATTGCATATCTTCTCCTTATCTGTCACTTGATAATGTTAAAGCATTCAGTATGTATGAGCTTTGAGGACTAAACTGGAGGAGAAAAAAGAAAATAAAATAAGTGCCAGCACATCAACAAGAAAAAGGAATTTAAAATTGCCTATATTTTTCCTCATTCAAGATTTTGAAGATATAAGTATGACTAAACATTTCTGCTCTTAATCTTTCATCTTAAAATTTCTAGACAAACATTAGTATGTACCACTGGTTAACATATTTTTAAGATTGTCTTTCCTCTTTTTTTTTTTAAACTGAAGTAAATTTTGTTCATTTTAAAAAACATTAAAAATAAAAAAGTAATATATAAAGTATATACCATCTCTTAACACCATTGTCCACATTGATTATTAAGATTGATGCATGAACTCTCAGTTAAAACAGAATCATTTCTGCTTCTACTGTTTTTCTAGAGGAGCAATTTGCCTACCACATTCTTCTGTCCTCTTTCTAGGCCTTCCTGCACTCCAGCTCAGAAGTAGAATGATTGGAAGAATAATAGGAATAAAAAGTTGGCATATTTGCCTCTCGTTTCATCACCTCAGGTATTGCTACCCCTCTTGGGAGTGGTTAGGGAAGCTTCCCACATGTGGGCAAACCTTCTGAATTATGCGGTTCAGTTCACAGTTCCAAGGACACTAGCACTAAGCCATACCCCGTCACATGGTTATTATCAACACAAAAAGAGCTGCCATCAACAGCTCCCAGTTTTGTTTCTCAACTTGTTCAAGATTATAAGGGTGTCATTTATCTGATCTCCTAAGAGACCTGAACTCTTCTGTTTTTTGGTTTTTGTTTTTTTTTATAATAATAGAGACACCTTTAAAAGTAACATAAAAAGCATTCATTCTGGTCATTGTAGCCCAGAACCTTGTAATTAGTCTTGCTCTTCTTCTTTATCAGTTCAGTTCAGTTCAGTTGCTCAGTCGTGTCCGAATCGCAGCACACCAAGCCTCCCCACCCATCACCAACTCCCAGAGTTCACTCAGACTCACATCCATCGAGTCAGTAATGCCATCCAGCCATCTCATCCTCTGTCGTCCCCTTCTCCTCCTGCCCCCAATCCCTCCCAGCATCAGAGTCTTTTCCAATGAGTCAACTCTTCGCATGACTATTTTTAAGCTTTTTAGACTATATAGTCTTTTTCATAACTAATCACCTCTGTCTTTTTAGTGAGAAAGTAGTCACAGAAAATATTTAAATCAATGGATGTTGCTATGTTCCAATAAAAATTTATAGAGACATGTGACCTCTAGATTTGGCCTGTGGCCAAATTCAGATTCTTAGATAAAGCTGTCACTCTATTCCTGAATTTTCATTTTTCTTTTTTTCAAGTCATATTATTTTTAATGAAATAGCTGAGTGAAAAGTAATATATGAGGTCTGAGAAATTATATTCCATTCCGTTGGAATTGATAATGTTAAAGCATTCAGGATGTGTGAGCTTTGGGGACTAAAATGGAGGAAAAAAAAGAAAAGAAAAGAAGTGTCAGCACATCAACAAGAAAAAGAAACTTAAAATTGGCTGTATTTTTCCTCATTCAAGATTTTAAATATGTAAATATGACTAAATATTTCTGCTCTTAATGTTTCATCTTTTATTTTTATTTAGTTTTTAGCTTTATTATTATTATTATTATTTATTTTAATTGGAGGCTAATTACTTTACAATATTGTATTGGTTTTGCCATACATCAACATGAATCTGCCACGGGTGTACACGTGTTCCCCATCCTGAACCCCCCTCCTACCTCCCTCCCCGTACCATCCCTCTGGGTCATCCCAGTGCACCAGCCCCAAGCATCCTGTTTCATCTTTTAATAAAGGTAACTTTAAAAAGATAATTTCATTCCATTATCTTCCATGCAAGGTCTTTTCACTTCAAGAAAAGTGAAATAAACTAATTAAGGCTGTAAAGCTCTCTTATAAGTAGTTTAAAGGGAGTCTGGGCAGAGACTGGGAGCTATCAAAGAAAAATTTCTATGGACAGTGTTAAATAGGCAAGGAAGATTTTATTTAAGACTATTGCAATAGAGGAGAAAGACTGAACTCAAAGCCACCAATATAAGAGGCAGAAAGACTTTTAAGTGCTGGGTGAGCTAGTAGGAAACTACTGAAAGACATCAGTGGAAAAGTTGGTCAATGGGTTGGGTTTGACACATTGAGTGATTACCAAGTTTGCAAATGTTTTTCTCTATGATTAAGCCATCTGTGGTTTCTAACTGCTGCCCATTGAAGTTAGATTTCTACCCTCCTACAGACACTAGGAGCTAAAGCTCTATCTTTCTTGATGTTTATACTTCAAAGGGATAGCTACCAGGTTGTTCAGAAAGACATTCCTGGGTTATAAAATTGATATGAGCCTGGAAGATTTATATACACTTCAAAGGGGGATCAGGAAAGAATTTGCAATTAAAACTTTTTAAAAGTAAATGCTCCAAGAAAAAGGAGGTAAAGGCCTAGACTTAGCAAGAAACCTGTCTAAAGTTTGTGCATGCATGCTAAGTTGTTTCAGTTGAGTCCAACTCCAGTTGTGTCCAACTCTTTGAGATGCTATGGACTGTAGCCCATCAGGTTCCTCTGTCCATGGGATTCTCCAGGCAAGAATACTGGAGTGGGTTGCCATGTCCTCCTCCAAGGGATCTCCCCAACCCAGGGATTGAACCCCCACCTCTTACATCACCTGCATTGGCAGGCAGGTTCTTTCCCACTAATGCCACCTGGGAAACCCAAAGTTTAGTTTAGTTAAGCTAAAAGAAGCCTTAATCCTGTCTTGGCCAGAACTGATCAATACCACCCATATACTTAAATTTCTATTACCTCAGAGGGAGTTATTAAAGATTTTTCACTATATACATAACTACCAATAGTGAGATTTTATATTTGTTTATCATGTAAACCAAAGTTCAACCAATACATTTTACATTTATTTCTGACAAAATCCAATAAATTGATATTATCATCTCCATTTTACAAAGGAAGAAATTGAGAATGATTTGGAAACATGCCAAAACTACAGAGATAATAAGTGGAAGAATCAAAATTTTAACCCAGATCTAATTATATGTTTTCTCTCTTCACTATACCAGGCTGTTTCTCAAAGAAAAAAGAAAAAATCCTTGGGTTCATCTAGGAAACAAAGAAAAATAATACTCATGGTATGGTAAAATCAATATTTCCCAACTATTCTGAGGAGAATTTAGAGTTGTTATGGAAATAATAGATCTGTTTTAGAGCTCAGGTTCTCAACCACGGTACTACTGATATTTTGGTGAGATAATTCTTGGTTATGGGGGCTGTCCTGTCCTGTGCACTGTAATATGTTTAGCAGGATCACTAACTTCCCCCACCCAGATGCCTATAGCTCTCCCAAGTTGTGACAACCAACATATATCATTGACACTATCAAATGCATGGGGCAAAATGGCCACTGTTAGGAACCACTGGTTTAGAGGAAAGTTCTTGTAAAATATTTTTAGCAGTGGAACTCTTTGAACAAAGAAATATTTTATGGAACACCCATTTTTTAATTGAATAAAACGAGGAGGGGTTCCCTAGGAGATAGAGCTCTATCAACATGACTTTGTCCTTCTCTCTCTTCATCAATTTCCTGAGATGCTTACATCAGTCCTAGAATTTCAATATGACTGTGTAGAAATGGCTGTTCAAATAGAATTTACATCTTTCTCTTGAGACATTGCCCATATGGTTGGTCTACAAAACATTCTATGTACTCTTCATCTCATTAAACATAGTTGTGCCATTTGTACTTTCGGCATGGTAGATAGGTAGAGCTATTATCAGGTTTTTTGTTTTTATTTTTAAAACCTCACTCAGACCAGCAAAACAATTCCAACTGTTCAGGTAAATGGCTGTTGTAATATGCACTTGGGTGAACTGAGCAACTCATTTGCCACAGAGCTGTCTCCAATTAGTAATGCTCCCAGCTTGGAATTGATCTGGTTCAGATTACATTGACAGTAAAATGGATCCTTGGCTTAGCTGGTCCCAATCTTGGTCTGAAGGTTATAAGAATTCTAAAGGGACATTTCTTTGTGGTTATTGTTTTATAATGACTTTTTCTTTTGTTACAATTGAGATATTATATCACTCTAACTTTTACAATTGGGAAAAATTTATAGTGTAGATTAGTTCTGATGGAGAGTATGTTTTCCACTTCACAAGATCTTCAGGCATAGCTAAATTAAATTCATACTTGCTGGCCAAAGTCCAAAAGGTCAAAAATATTTGGTATTTGACCACTTTTTTCCAAAGTTCATTCACATTTTACTAGAGCCAAGTTATATGGGTCTAGAAATGCAGATGACACCTCAGATATCTGCATATCTGGAGTATCACTATGAGCAAAGCCAGCAGAAGTGATGGAATTCCAGTTGAGCTCTTTCAAATCCTGGAAGATGATCCTGTGAAAGTGCTGCACTCAATATGCCAGCAAATTTTGAAAACTCAGCAGTGGCCACAGGACTGGAAAAGGTCAGTTTTCATTCCAATGCCAAAGAAAGGCAATGCCAAAGAATGTTCAAGCTATGGCACAATTGTACTCATCTCACATGCTAGTGAAGTAATGCTCAAAATTCACAGAGGTGATCTGTGTCCTCACATCTGTGCAGATACCTCAGATATGCAGATGACACCACCCTTATGGCAGAAAGTGAAGAGGGACTAAAAAGCCTCTTGATGAAAGTGAAAGTGGAGAGTGAAAAAGTTGGCTTAAAGCTCAACATTCAGAAAACGAAGATCATGGCATCTGGTCCCATTACTTCATGGGAAATAGATGGGGAAACAGTGGAAACAGTTTCAGACTTTATTTTGGGGGGGGCTCCATATCACTGCAGATGGTGACTGCAGCCATGAAATTAAAAGACGTTTACTCCTTGGAAGGAAAGTTATGACCAACCTAGATAGCCTATTTAAAAGCAGAGACATTACTTTGTCAACAAAGGTTCATCCAGTCAAGGCTATGGTTTTTCCATTGGTCATGTATGGATGTGAGAGTTCGACTGTGAAGAAGGCTGAGTGCTGAAGAATTGATGCTTTTGAACTGTGGTGTTGGAGAAGACTCTTGAGAGTCCCTTGGACTGCAAGGAGATCCAACCAGTCCATTCTAAAGGACATCAGCCCTGGGTGTTCTTTGGAAGGACTGATGCTAAAGCTGAAACTCCAGTCCTTTGGCCACCTCATGTGAAGAGTTGACTCATTGGAAAAGACTCTGATGCTGGGAGGGATTGGGGGCAGGAGAAAAAGAGGACGACAGAGGATGAGATGGCTGGATGGCATCATCGACTTGATGGACATGAGTCTGAGTGAACTCTGGGAGTTGGTGATAGACAGGGAGGCCTGGCATGCTGCGATTCATGGGGTCACAAAGAGTTGGACATGACAGCGAGTGAGCTGAACTGAACTGAACTGAGACCCAAGTTAAATGTCACTACTGTAAAAATAAATTATTTAAATGTACTTTGTACAGACCAGAGAGTGAGTATTGTGAGGATACAGATCACCTCTGTGAATTTTGAGCATTACTTCACTAGCGTGTGAGATGAGTGCAATTATGCCATAGCTTGAACATCTTTGGCATTGCCTTTCTTTGGCATTGGAATGTAAACTGACCTTTCCCAGTCCTGTGGCCATTGCTGAATTTTCAAAATTTGCTAGCATATTGAGTGCAGCACTTTCACAGCATCACCTTCCAGGATTTGAAATAGCTCCACTGGAATTCCATCACTTCTGCTGGCTTTGCTCATAGTGATGCTGCCTAAGGCTCACTTGACTTCACATTCCAGGATGTCTGACTCTAGGTGAGNCATATTGAGTGCAGCACTTTCACAGCATCACCTTCCAGGATTTGAAATAGCTCCACTGGAATTCCATCACTTCTGCTGGCTTTGCTCATAGTGATGCTGCCTAAGGCTCACTTGACTTCACATTCCAGGATGTCTGACTCTAGGTGAGTGATCACACCATCATAATTATCTGGGTCATGAAGATCTTTTTTGTATAGTTCTTCTGTGTATTCTTGCCACCTCTTAATATCTTCTGCTTCTGTTAGGTCCATACCAATTATTTCCTTTATTGTGCCCATCTTTGCATGAAGTTCCCTGGTTATCTCTAATTTTCTTGAAGAGATCTCCAGTCTTTCTCATTCTATTGTTTTCCTCTATTTCTTTGCAATACTCTTAGTCATGAACAATTCAGAGTAATGAATACATTAGTTTGTTTTTATTTTTCATTTATCAAATATATGGTATCATGGCATAGAGTTTAAAAACAGATTAATTGTTTTGGTAATACAGGTACATTTTAAAATTTCTACAGGATTCCTAAACAATAGTTTTGAATAAAATTTAAAATTCTAGAAATTTCTCTTCTAAATTCAAAAAAATTAAAGACTTTCACCTCTTTTTATCTTTTTAAATAAAAAACTACGTCAATTTTTAAATCAAATATTCACAAATCTGAGCCACCTTGAGAATTCCTAAGTATCATCATTATTGTTGTTGTGTTCTTATTAACCTAGAAAGGAAAGACAGAGTGAAACAAATAGGATGGTGTTCATCTGAATTTAGGACTGCAAAGCATAAAATGTAAGTAAGCTTTTTGATAAATTTGATATAATTTTCTGTAGCTACTTTTTTTTAGAGATTTGTTGCTGAGTTATTGGCATTGTTTCTATTTGTTTAAACCCATATTGCAAACTGTCAGTGAAACATCTCTCTCTCATAACTTAGTAGAATCAGCCACTGATTTTATTCATAATAGTAAAGCAGACTTCTGTTAGATCAATTTAGACACAAAATCAATTCAAAATTTCCATTTTATGTATTAACCTCTGCATTTTTCAACTGTTAAAGAACACTTAGAGTATAATCATGATTCTCATACAACTATAAAAGCAACATATGTCAAATGGTTTATTTAACTCATTACTTAAGGAATGAACCAATAAAATGTTACAACTGGATCAAAGAAGAATTCAAAGTACCAAAATATGCTAGCAGATAAGAATGCTCAAATGAATGTAAAATAGATGGAAAATTTATATACTACTGGGTAGGGGAAGGAGAGGTGCTCATTATAATTCCATTAAACAAAATATATTTGTATGTCTATCAATAAGAATTGCTTGCATTCATATCAGTTATTTGCAACTTGCAAAGTTGTAGATTAGCTTCAAGATAATGAAAGGCATATAGATTTCTAGAATCAGATAACTTGGACACGTATTCTTAAGACAACACTAAATTATCAGTAGAAGAACTGGTAGTGATTTTGGTCTGTTCCAAACTGTTTCACAGTTTTCTCCTATCTTTTCTCCTTTTCCTGGACCATCATGATGATAAGTGAAATGAATGTTCTCCTTCACTGTATTTTTTGAAGGAAGTAGCTGGGTTAAGCAATTAAGTGTCTTGCCAGCAACTGATATGAAAAAGTTAGAATAGAATGAGGAAGACTATTTTTTTAATCTGGAACCACTAAAATAAATTACGATTTTGTCAGTGACTGTTTCCCATTTCTTACCTACCCACAAGACAGATACATACTTTTCATTTTTAAAATTCTGGTTGACAACCACTGACCTAAGTGTGTAGCCAAGTTTAAGATCCATTGGTCTAAGTCATTTGTGGTATCCAAGTTCTTCCCTTTATTGCATAATTTTGCATCTACAGGTGACCACATGATCCATTTCTGGTCAATGAGATATAAAGTCAATTCTTTTAAGAGAATGATTCTGGGAAAGCTTTACTTTTCTCGCTGAGGATATCAGACATGGTTGGCATTGTTCCTTAGTCTCTTTCTTCTGTTTTAAATGCAAGCATAATGGCTGAAGCTGTTGTAGCCTTCTTGCTACTGTGATGAGACAAGCACAAGGATTAAAACTGACAATCTAAGCATAGCAAAGTAGAAAAATAGAAAAAATCAGGGGCCCTGATAGCATTTTTCAGTAGCTAAAGCAATGTCAGAAACAACTGACAGCATTGAGAGCTTTTCTTTAAGCAGACATCTCCTTAAGTCACACTTATTCTTTTTAAACCACTGCTATCAGCAGCTGCATATAAGTTAAATAAGCAGGGTGACAATATACAGCCTTGACGTACTCCTTTTCCTATTTGGAACCAGTCTGTTGTTCCATGTCTAAGTTAAATAAGCAGGGTGACAATATACAGCCTTGACGTACTCCTTTTCCTATTTGAACCAATCTGTTGTTCCATGTTAGAACTGGACATAGCATTTGCAGGCACAAATAATCTCAACAGAATAACTCCACCTCTCATTCTCCTCCATGACTGGTCGTTCCTTTTTCATCTCTGTGATAAAATGTTACGGTTAAAAATATTTTAAAATCGGTTTGTTTGAGGTCTACTAAAATGTCTATAGTCCTATGGATAAATCCAAAATCTAATCTCTGTAGAGGAAGGATAACATATTGCAACCTAAATTCTGTTTTAAGAAATATAAGGGTGCACCCTAACACTTGAGGCTGAATTGGAAAAGCTGTTAACTTACTTTCTATTTCAAACAGCTACAAGGTTTCAGAAGCTTGCCTTTCTTAGGGCTCAATCCTGTGTACTCATTCCACGTGCTGAGTAGTGTTCTTTTTATTGAGGAGTCTTTGAAGCATTATTGATGGACGTGCCCTCTTAAAGTTAACTCTCATGAATATTGAGCATGGCTGGCATTGTAATGTAAATTGGCTCTTCTGTCTGCCTCTTCATTGACTTACCAGGACTCATTTAAAGGCTTTCCTTTAAGTACATAATTCTTCATTAGAGTAATAACAGGGCATTTGTAGTGATCTCTCTCTGTAATACAGGTGTTTTTTGTTTGTTTTTCCTGACTGGATTTAAAACCAAAGTTAAGAGGTTTTGTTTCTTGGTTTAGTTTTGTTTTTTGTTTTTTCTCAAGTAATAGTCACTGAAGAATTCTGAGCAATGGATTTGAGTAAGTCAACAACATATGGTAAAAGTATGGAAAATGTGTTCTCTGCAGCAGTGAAAATTTAAGGAAGGAGTGGGCAGATATCTAAAGGGAGTAATCTTCAAGACAAAGGATAATCAGTTGGATGACCTACCTTGGGCTGCAGATAATAAATGATATTTTAATTGTCACAATAGTTTATATCAAAAGTTTACATTAAATCAAACTGATCAAATTGTTGTTAAAAGTAGACATAATTGGACTTTGCCCAACAGTGTTTCTATAATTCTGGGCCAATTTTATAACTCTTTAGTTATCTGTTTTAGATCCCAAGAAGATATTGCTTATGGGTGTGTGTGCTAAGTCATGTCTGACTCTTTGAGACTCCATGGACTGCAGCCCACCAGGCTCCTCAGACCATGGGATTCTCCAGGCAGGAATATTGAAGTGGGTTGTCATTTCCTCCTCTAGGGGATCTTCACAACTTAGGGGTCAAACCCATGTCTCCTGTATCTCCTACATTAGCAGGCAGATTCTTTACCACTGAGACACCAGGGAAGCTCCAAGCAGATATTACTACCTTTTTATTCATTATTTTGAAAGGTGACATTGTATGGGAGACAGGGATCAAGACCATCCCCATGGAAAAGAAAAGCAAAAAGGCAAAATGGCTGTCTGGGGAGGCCTTACAAATAGCTGTGAAAAGAAGAGAGGCGAAAAGCAAAGGAGAAAAGGAAAGATATAAGCATCTGAATGCAGAGTTCCAAAGAATAGCAAGAAGAGGTAAGAAAGCCTTCCTCAGTGAACAATGCAAAGAAATAGAGGAAAACAACAGAATGGGAAAGACTAGAGATCTCTTCAAGAAAATTAGAGATACNGACCTAAATCAAATCCCTTATGATTATACAGTGGAAGTGAGGAATAGATTTAAGGGCCTAGATCTGATATATAGAGTCCCTGATGAACTATGAAATGAGGTTTGTGACATTGTACAGGAGGCAGCGATCAAGACCATCCCCATGGAAAAGAAAAGAAAAAAGGCAAAATGGATGTCTGGGGAGGCCTTACAAATAGCTGTGAAGAGAGGTGAAAAGCAAAGGAGAAAAGGAAAGATAAAAGCATCTGAATGCAGAGTTCCAAAGAAGAGCAAGAAGAGATAAGAAAGCCTTCTTCAGCAATCAATGCAAAGAAATAGAGGAAAACAACAGAATGGGAAAGACTAGAGATCTCTTCAAGAAAATTAGAGATACCAAGGGAACATTTCATGCAAAGATGGGCTCGATAAAGGACAGAAATGGTATGGACCTAACAGAAGCAGAAGATATTNAGAAGAGAACTAGCCAGGCCTAGGTTGTATACTATCTCCTGGAACTTAAAAGTGGGATTAGCCCCTTCAGAACCATAAATTCTGGAAATGTATAGAAAAATGTTTTTCCAAAGAAAGTCAGGAAGAAGGAGGTCCAAAGGAATCAAGCAATCAATTAACTACCATCACCAACAAAAACATAGGTGTCCACCATATATTTTCTAGAATCAAATCTGACTCCAGAATACTGTGCTCCTGTGTACCCACTGGTGTGGGGGAAGCAGGCAGAGAAAGATGTGGTATATAGGCTAGCCTTAGTCAGGGTAACAAAGATGAGCTCTGGGCATTCTAGTGACCCAGCAAGCCTGCAGGCTACAGTGACTATTGCTAAGATAAGAATGTGTCCCAGCTGGGAATGTTTCCCAGTTGGGAAATGGGTGAGGGAGAGCAAGATCCATCTTGAGGAAAAACAGATTTATTTTCAAACGTCCATTTGGGATGATTGTTAAACAAGCCTTTTAGAACACTCCCAAGCCTCTGCTGGGCTGCTCTCTTAAGATTTGACATTTGGGAGAAAACACCCACTGTTACTAGTGACTAGAAAATAAGGATGAAGTAGGAAACTACGTCAAATGATATAGGACCATCAGGAACAGGAGTGATGTGAGTGGCACTGAGTTAAATAGAGGTCTTTTTGGAAGGGTGTGGATTCATATAGTGTGTGGAAATCACTTTCTTATCAGTTGGGTAAAAATATTAAAAGGATTTGGGTTTATGGTTCAACATTTTCAGTAAGAAAGGAAGATAACAGCACACCCCACCCCCCACCCCCAAAATCTTGTCTTCTCGTTGGTAGAAAGTGATGCTCACTCTATGAGTCGTATTTAATATAGAAACCCAAAGAACCTTTGGTTTGAAGCTGAGGATCCTGGGAACACATTACTAGATAATAGAATAAATTACAGGCCATCCAGGAAAATGAAATCAAGGGCCTCAGCTATAAAGGGAAACCCAAGTTCAGAAGATGCTCTTGGAGTAGAGCACTTATAGATTAAATCAAAATTCTTATTAATTTTCTAAACTCAGAAATTTAATTCAGTTGGGTATTAGAGAAAAACTCTTGATGCTTCCAAATTTTAAAAAGGGGAAGAAAAAAAAGATACCCTGTTTTCTGGTTTTTCCTGTCCTGTGAAAAGTGCCAGAAAGCTGGGCTCCAGGGCTAATGGATGCCACCTGGAATGGGTATCCTGGCCACTTCAGGAACCAAAAAGTCAGTACCTCCTCAAGTGGATATTGGCTAAAGCAACTTGCCCTATGCCTGTCAAAGTATAAGCTTAGGATGGCATATGGGATTAGACAGGGAGCATAGGCCCTCAGGGGCTTCCCTCCTGGGTTCAATCCCTAGGTTGGGAAGATTTCCTGGAGAAGGGAACAGCTAATTCCAGTTGAGTTGTTTCAAAAGGATGCTGTTAAAGTGCTGCACTCAATATGCCAGCAAATTTGGAAAACTCAGCAATGGCCACAGGACTGGAAAAGGTCAGTTTTCATTCCAATTCCAAAGAAAGGCAATGCCAAAGAATATTCAAACTACTGCACAATTGCACTCATCTCACATGCTAG
>SJYV01050219.1:135873-146483 GCA_006410875.1 Neotragus pygmaeus
ACCCTGCTTATTTAACTTCTATGCAGAGTACATCATGAGAACTGCTGGACTGGATGAAACACAAGCCAGAATCGAGATTGCTGGGAGAAATATCAATAACCTCAGATATGCAGATGACACCATCCTTATGGCAGAAAGTGAGGAAAAACTAAAAAGCCTCTTGATGAAAGTGAAAGAGGAGAGTGAAAAAGTTGGCTTATAACTCAGCATTCAGAAAATGGAGATCATGGCATCCGGTCCCATCACTTCATAGGAAACAGATGGGGAAACAGTGGAAACAGTGTCAGACTTTATTTTGGGGGCTCCCAAATCACTGCAGATGGTGATTGCAGCCATGAAATTAAAAGATACTTGCTCCTTGGAAGAAAAGTTATGACCAGCCTAGACAGCCTATTAAAAAGCAGAGACATTACTTTGCCAACAAAGGTTCATCTAGTCGAAGCTATGGTTTTTCCAGTAGTCATGTATAGATGTGAGAGTTGGACTATAAAGAAAGATGAGCACTGAAGAATTGATGCTTTTGAACTATGGTGTTGAAGAAGATCCTTAACAGTCCCTTGGATGGCAAGGAGATCCAAGCCATCCATCCTAAAGGAAATCAGTCCTGAGTGTTCATTGCAAGGACTGATGCTGAAGCTGTAAATCCAATACTTTGGCCACCTGATGCGAAGAACTGACTCATTGGAAGACTGTGATGCTGGGAAAGGTTGAAGGCGGGAGGAGAAGGAGATGACAGAGGATGAAATGGCTGGATGGCATCGCTGACTCAATGGGCATGAATTTGAGTAAACTCTGGGAGTTGGTGATGGACAAGGAGGCCTGGTATGCTATAGTCTATGGGGTCACAAAGAGTTGAACATGACTGAGCAACTGAACTGAACTGAACTGAACTGAATGCACTCCAGTATTCTTGTCTGGAAAATCCCCATGGAGAGAGGAGACTGGTGGGCTATTGTGCATGGGGTTGCAAAGAGTTGAACATGACTGAGCAACTAAGCACAGCACAGTGCATGGACCCTCAGGCATTCTGAAGCAAAATGAATTGTATAAGGCCTGGCCTTAGATGGTCTGCAGTTCATTATTCCCCCTTTCCACAGTGGTGGGCTGGCTGCTGGAGATGTGGGCTGCAGATGGGAAGCACACTTTCCTGGGGTTTGGCTCTATTATCCAGGCCCCTCTTCGGCACCAGAAGTATTCATTTCCTGGCATGCCTGTGGATTCAGAGCATGGATGTCCAATTTGCTCTTTGGATAGCTTGGACAGCTGGCTGGGCCCTGGGATATATGAAAGGGCCAGTGGGAACCCACTATTATGCTAGGTTGTGTCTGACCCAACACCAGCATGACCCTCAGTTGACGTCTCTTTCCTTGATTCTCCTACTTCTGACCATTCCAAACATTGCTGCCAGGTATGCCTTCTCAAATCAACATTTAAAGTGGTGAATCCTTGTCTCAAAGGTCAGCAGGGGCTCTTTTTTGTTTCTAGAAGGATTTTGAATACCTCCATCTCAGATAGGCCAGTGTTGCATCCCCATGGGCCTTCAAACACCTTGCTCATGCCTCCTTCCCAATCTTTGCCCATCTCTTCCCTTGGGCTAGAATTTCTCTTGCACCCCACACCGCCCAGTATTTACCTACCCTCTCCAGACCACTCCAGCTCTCAGGGTTTTCCTCAACAGATTGCTTATATTGTACAGCATCTAAACTGCTCCTTGGACAATTAACTGTGCCATTTTTCTCTTTAGAACATTTTTATGTACTTATGTTGATGAGGCTATAAATTTCTTCCTCTCTTGTATCTCCTAGAGAGATGATCACATAGGAGACATTTAATAATTATTGAGTAGATGAATACATAACTCAGGGGCATCAATAGCACTGAAAGCATTCTTGTGATTTGAGTAAACCAGGTTAGAAAAATGACAACCTACTCCCAACCTTGTGATTTCAAAATCTAAATTTGATCTACAGGTAGGTTGGGGTGCCCTTTGCACTGCTTGTTTTAATTTTCAGCAAGAAAAGATACTAGAAACATCTTTCCTCAGAGGAATATTTCTACTGTCCATCCTCTGCTTAGAAACCTCTAGTGATTTTCTTTCAGTACCACATCAATAACAAGCCAGCCCCTGGAATTCTCTCCTCTCCTGCTTCCTTGCTTTGATCGGTTCCCACAGACTTCAGTCCACTTCCTGGTTCCTCCCTCAGTCCGCTTCCTGGTTCCTCCCTCAGTCCGCTTCCTGGTTCCTCCCTCAGTCCGCTTCCTGGTTCCTCCCTCATTTTCAGGGAACTTGAGCAGCCTGCCTTTACTCCTTTCCTCTCCCAGTCAGATGGGCTGCTTTCCTTGCCTCCTGGGCAGAAAACTAGAGCCTTCTGAAATTTTATCTTTAAAGCTGTGTAAAAGCTCCTCTAAAGCTGGAGGACCAAAGCGGGGGAGGTGCAGAGATCTGATTTACCATTCAGTGTCTGCGACTTGTTGAGATTAAAAAAATAAACAAAAGCAGGCATATTTGAAACATTAAAGACACATCAATTACTTCCAGCTTGTGCTGCTTCCTTTTGAACTCCTCATCTTGTGACTGTTATTGTCTCCCTGCTCCTGAGAGCCTTTGTCCCCTTCTGGGGTCTGAGGCCCACCCTTCAAGGGAGTCTCAGCCAGGGAAAAGGAAGCCAGGGGAAGTGCGGTTGTCCCCAAGCCAAGCTGGCGCCCTGATGGCTTAGCAAGCCTTGCCTGCCATTCACTTCCCACTTACCAAGCTGGCTCTCCACCTGAGTGCTGGCAATGAGGGGCATGGGTGAATGGAGTATCCTCACTTTTATGGCGGCCGAGCAGCCTAAGCCCTCCACTTGCAGGTCCCTGATTGACAGGCAAAGGGGCTAAAAGCCCAGGAGAACAGTGCTGGTGACGGCAAATGATAGGAACAAACAGAGGCTGGAGTCCCTCCCCACGTCTCATCTTCACACTCAGTTATCCCTTGTTTGGAAATCTGCTTTCATTTGCTTGGAGTCAACTCCAGGAAGAAGAGGAGCCTTACAGGATCCCCAGGTGGTCAGGGTTAAATCTTCAGGGGTGACTTAGCCCAGGGCCTGCTGAGGTCAAGTGCTGTATTTTGTGATCTTCCCTGGGGCTTCCATCTCATGGCCAGGACTGTACACAACTCATAGTGGACTTGAGCATCTGTGAGAAATACAAAGGTTGAAAGAACATTATTGTTAAAAGGGATCTGAGCAGTCAGGCTTCTTTCCATAGATGAGAAAACTGGGGCCCAACAAGTATGTAGAATTCTTCCTGGGTTTTCGTCTTCATTCATTTGTTTATTCTGCAGATATTTATTTAGTGCTTAGGGCCTCCCAGGTGGCTCAGTGGTGAAAGCATCCGTCTGCCAAGGCAGGAGACCATCCCTGGGTCAAGAAGATCACCTAAAAAAGGAAATGGCAACCCATTCTGGTATTCTTGCCTGTGAAATCACAAGTACAAGGGAGCCCAACAGGCTGCAGTCCATGGGGGTCACAAAGAGTTGCACACAATTTAGCGACTAAACAACCACCACAAATGTGCAAGGCCCACTGTTCAAGGTCCCAGTGCTGGTTTGTAGCAGAACTGGGACCAGATCTCAGGGCTCCTCATTCCTGGTCCAGTATTGCTATATGTATTGTTTTCCCTACAAAATATAGTCAGCATGTGGATTAGTTACTTGACCGTTCATCAAGCCCCTACTAAATTGCAGGCCCTGGTGTGTGACACAAGGATTTCAATCAATTTTATACCATCTTGAAAGATGTATGCTGAGGGAATGGAGGCTCTGTGTTTGCCAGTAAGGAGTAGAATTGGGGTTGAGTTGGGAGTCCATTTGACTGCAAAGTCCAAGCTCCATTTTCATCATGGTGCCTTAGCAGCTCAATTTCTACCAAGACGTCACACTCTAATGAGGTTGATCTCACTCCCCACCAAGGGACTCTTCTCCTTTTTACCAGAAAACCTTTGGAAATGGAGTCCCCCTGCTTGCCTACCCTTCTTTCCTTCTCTCTATCTCATTCCTACATCTCCCTTGGGGATCACACCTTAATTGGCTCATACTTCAGGAATGTTTAGAAACGATGAAATCCAGCCACCAGGTTTTAACTTCACTGAGCTTACTATTTAGACAGCCATCATTCCTTCAAATCTGTTTTATTTTGTCAGATTTTACTGACAAGCCCGGGTCAGATGAGCAAACAGTATTGCTACATAAACCTTTGTTGCTGGCCCTTTAGAGAACCGAGGAAGATCTTGACCTGACTTTTTTCTTTTTGTCGGGAACAAATTGCTCCTTGCCCGGGGGAGGGTTATTTGCTATCATTCAGCCAAGTCAGGGAATGCTCTGGATAATCAGATATTCTGATGGACCGAGTTACATTACATGGATCATCAGCTTTTAAGGAATTAGAATGAAATACACTTAACATAAATACGGTACTAAGCACAAAATAATTTGCTAGCTGGGTTCTGGTGCTGATCCTAGGAGCACCAATTGTCACTTGACAGGACGTATTATGAAAAGAGCGCAAGAAACCAGGTAACTAACCTGCTGTGGTTCTCCGTCATTCCACTTTTCCTTCCTGAGTCCTATTTCCTCCTCTGTAACACAAACATGTTGGATTTGATTCATTTTGGTACACACGCTGCATGCATGCCTTAGTACTCTGCTCCTGGGCCCATATCAGACATCACAAATCAACTGAAGCAGTTTTTCCTTTAATCCCTGACAGCCTCAGGATTTCTTTACATCTGATGTTCCAGCACCAACCCTCAGTGGATTGGAGTTGGCACATGAAATGAAATCTATTTGCTATCGTTGAACTAGATGCTCTCTATGGCCTTGGCTTTTATGAGTTGCCTGGAGTATGTGCATGGTGGATGCGAAGCTATGCAGAGCTGAATAGTTGGTGGTATGATCAAGTGTTATCTAAGACCTAGGCTAATGTGGCTACTGAAAACTATGGTGGAATTTCATCTAAAATCCAGGGTGGATGGTGACAAGAGGGATTGATCAGCTTAGCTCAAGACCTAAGATTCAAGTCCCCCTCATAGAAACAGGCATAAGTCAGTAAGCCCACATCTGAGTTCCTTCTGCCCACAGCACAAGACTGGGATAAGTCATTTATGTTATGGTTAGTGGGATGTGAAATACAAACCTCCTAGTGAATTTGAAGCCCCTTGGAATCAGGGAGGAAGTTCTAGTTATCTTTTGGATGCACAGCCTGATTCCATAACAAAGTGTTTAACCTTTGAAAAATCACTTAACCTCTCTCTGCCTCAGTTCTTAATTTAATACACAGGGAAATAATAATAGTATATACTTCTGGGGTTCATGGTGCCTGTCAGTTGAGGTTATTGATGAAAGTGCTTAGAAGACCACCTGGTATATTCTTGCTTTTGTTTTATTATAAAATCACAGCCTACCCCAATGCATGATGAACACTTGGGCTGATGTATGTTGACTGACTGAATTTTAAAATGACCATCAGGGGTGAACATGCACCTTTGGAGAGACTCATCCAAAAACCAGCAGGAAGCCACAAAAGACAGGATGTTGCCACAAGCTAGTGGGGAACTGAACAGGGAAGAGTTATACTAAGGGTCTGGATCCATCTGCTTTTAAGGCCCTGAGAACTGCTGAAGGGAGACACAGGACGAGGGGAAAAGCTCTGCTCAGTTTTCTGGGCTCAGGCAATTTTTGTTCTTTAAATGAGAAGCTTCCATTTTTTGAAGCATATTCAAATCATGAAAGTACTTTCATGAGAATATATCATTTTTATCTCATTGTGTCCTCAAACTTATAAACTCAGGCTCAAGGCAGTATCACCTCTATATGACTGATGAAGGGAAGCTGAGGCCCAGAAAGGTTAATTTGCCGAAGGACACACAACTCATGTGGGAGAGGCAGAGCCTGCACTCAAGACTCCTGTCTCCACAATCTCCTCTATTCTCTCTACTTCCTGTTCTCCACAAGCATAGTTCAATTTTAGGTTTCCCAGCAGTTTTTTTTCCAAATAGCATCAAGAAAAAACAATTTTATTAATTTATTAATATAAATAATGAGTTGATGAGTGACTTTTATCTTCCTCATATCCTATGACCAAAATATTTCTACAAAAGGAGTCTGTAAAACATGCTTGGGCATGCCTGGAAAGAGACGACAAGAACAGCACATAATGCCTGATGAAAGGTATAAGGGACAGAACTGGGCTTTTATTCGAAACGTGATCTTCATTTTGCTGCCAAATAAAATAAAAGAAGTATGAAACAGAAACAAACCACTGTTGGACATGTTTGCCTAAAGACTTGGGCACATAGTGAAACCAGGACTTTATATGTTGCACTTAAAAAAAAAAAAATTAAAGGAACGTGTACTTTTTGAGTAGACATGACTTTTAATTTTCTTTTCCATGGTGGGAATACTTTTGCAAAAGATCAAAATCAATTAATCCCCCTTTCTTCCTTGAGACCAGGGCATGCAGTAAATCCATTTTCCAAAATACTCCACCATGACCTGAAATGAATAGGGCTGGGTCCCCATGTTTGCACACTTGGGAGTCCCCATTCTCATAGTCCTATGGCTTCAGCTGATTAAAATGATCTGACCCCAAGGGGAGCCATAATCTGAGTAAGCCAGCGAGATCCTTTTCTTTAGATGTTTTCAACCACAGAGAGGAGGATTCTAGTTGGTGTAAGTACTTGAGTGGGGAGAACGTGAAGATCAGGCCTAAGATAGCTACATTGGGCCATGTCCAAAATGAGCACACAGAGAAACAGCATAGGGAGAGAAACAGGGAAAAGTGGAGCAGATACAAAAAAAGAAGTGAAGGCATGAGAAGATACGAGAACGACTGTGTAGGTCTTGAAAAAATAGAAGGACTATTTTTCAAAGCCCAGATTCCAACTCCAGTCCAGGAGATCTGGCTGGACTTCTTGACCTAAGACTACATGAAATTCTGTAAGATGCCCTCACATCTGGACAGAGTGTGACACTCTATTGTTGAGTAAATTGTTCATTAAATAACCCTCTTTCTTTGTGCTACTTTGAGTAGATTTTTTATCCCTTGCAACCAAAAAGTCTGATTGGTATGGTACAGCTTTCTCCAGCTGACCTACAAGTTGGTGGGGCTCATTCCAATAATCAGGTGATTTCTTTCTTTCTTTAATGTAATGATTTATTATGCGTTTTACACATTCCAGAATCTGTGCAAAATATTTCACTGTGTGATCTCATTTAAGCCACACAACAATTTAGGTTTGTACATATAATTTAGTACACACAATAGTCAGCAAAAAATATTACTGTATAGTACTTAAAGTAAGTAAAGTCTTACTTGCTTTATTGGTAAAGTGATTGGTATCTTTACTACCAATCTTAGAGAGAAGGAAAACAAGGATAAGAGTAAGAACAACTGATCTGACCTAAGTTCATACAGGCACCACATGGCAGGGCTACTATTAAAATCTACAACTGGGCAGGTCATTTAACATTTCTTTGTTTCAGTTTCCTTATTGTAAAATGGACAAATAGTATCTAAAAGGAAGGAATATTTTGAGATCTAAAGACAAGACATGAAGACATAAAAGTGTCTAACATTGTATCCCACAATCAGTGCTCAAGGAATATTTGTTTAAAATAAAAGTAAGTCAAAGATTCTTAACTGAGGTCCATTGATGGGCTCCAGCTCCGTTTACTCCTGTAAGTTACATGCAACATTTTATATTTATGTCAATGTCCACTCTTCTTTTTTTTTTTTTCTGCTGGGGAGAATATGTGCTTTCAACAGTTTTCACCCAAGTCTTTGCTCTCCCAACCCTATCTCCAAAATGAAAAATATGTACTTTAAAAGGAAACTTAAGATCCTCTTTGCCTCCACTCATTGCTCACTATACTCCAAGAAGGAAGAGTTTTGCAGTCATGGCGAGCTAGGTGGGGTTCTTGTGTGACAAGGAAAAAAGACAATTGCTGGACCTCCAGGTGGGTGTCCTGGCCCTTTAGTCATATTCTGCATTTCTCTCACTTGTGAAGTGTGGCTAAAACTATTAACAGTGGGCTTTCTCATATTTGGGAGATATTTGAGGAGAGCTGGGCCTATTAGACCTCCCCAGCCAGGCAAAATAAATCCTTACAAGCACACAGGTCTGAGCCCATAGGTCATGGGGTTGGAGATAAAACCTCAGGGGTTAATTAAGTCTTCCTTTGTTAGCTCTCCTTATCATTTGTGGTGGCTTCCCTGGTGGCTCAGAGGGTAAAGCATCTGCCTGCAATGCGGGAGACCCGGGTTCGATTCCTGGGTTGGGAAGATCCCCTGGAGAAGGAAATGGCAATCCACTCTAGCACTCTTGCCTGGAAAATCCCATGGGCGGAGGAGCATATCAGAAGCCTCCTACAGTCCATGGGGTCGCAAAGAGTCGGACANGGTTGGGAAGATCCCCTGGAGAAGGAAATGGCAATCCACTCTAGCACTCTTGCCTGGAAAATCCCATGGGCGGAGGAGCATATCAGAAGCCTCCTACAGTCCATGGGGTCGCAAAGAGTCGGACACGACTGAGCAACTTCACTTCACTTCACTTCAAGAGCAGAGAATTTGAGCTCAAGATCCCATCTGATATGTCTCTGCCTCCCAATAAGAGTTTGGTGATTTTTAAAAATGATAATGTGTGTGATTACACACACATATACACACAGTAGCAAAGTCTTAAGAGGACAGTCTCCAAACATTTTATTGGCTTTAGTTGATAAAGATTGAGGGAACTTTACTTGTACTTTAGTTTCAAAATTTGTGAAAGTGATTCCATGAATGAAATGAGCCATTTTGTCTCTTTTTAACATATAATCCAAATAATAGCACAAACACTTTTTGAGTACTTATTTTATGCCAGTAACTAATGTGTGTTGGGTGATACCCTACCAGCTCAGATGGTAAAGAATCTGCCTGCAATGCAGGAGACCTGGGTTCTATCCCTAGATCAGGAAGGTCCTCTGGAGAAAGGAATCGTTACCCACTCCAGTGTTCTTGCCTGGAGAATTCCATGGACAGAGGAGCCTGGCAGGCTGTAGTCCACGGTCACAAAAATCAGATACAACAGAATGACTAACACTTCAAAACAGTGTGTTAGTTGCCTTATCTCTAATTGCCAACCACCTTATGAGATTAGATATATCATTGTTTCCATTGTAGGTTAAGAAGCCAAGCCTTGGCAAAGAAAAAGAACATATCCAAAGTCACCTGGTGTGTATCTGAGTAGAAACTTCAGTTACTAAAATATCAATGATTCACTTCATGGTTCAGTAGAAAGTGTATGGTGTGTGAGTGGAATCCCATCTGTGAGGACATTTGGGTTTAATTTTCCTGTCTCTCACAGCTGGAAAAATCAGTTCTCAGTTTCTTCACCCAACAAATCGGGTACCCTTATTCCTGCCTCCTCTTCCATCAATGAAGAGACTTCTGTCTGAGTGTGCACACAGGCTCCCCAAAGACAGAAAGTCATTCAGCTTAGGTTTAACAATCTAGATTCTCAGAGTTCAGCCAACAATGACATAGTCTCTGAACTTTGTAGGGAAGAAAATCTGAATTTGCTATTCTTTGTGAAGGCAGCAAGTGTTGGAAATTAAAATTTTACTAACACCCTTCTGTATTCTTAGTTTGCTACTCATTAAATTGTAGAATTGTTATATCCGTTGACTCGAGCCACCATAACAAAATATTGTAGACTAGGTGTCTTAGACAACAGACATTTCTCACAATTTCAGAGGCTGTAAAGTTCAAGATCAAGGTACCAGCCAAATCAGTGCCTGGAGAGGGCCTTCTTTCAGGTTTGTAGATGGCCAGCTTCTTGCTATTTCTTCACATGGCATAAAGAGAGAAATCTCGGTCTCTTCCTCTTTTTTTAAACCTATCATTGATCCCATTATGAATGTCCTACACTCATGACCTCGTTTAACCCTAAGTATCTCCCAAAGAATTCCCAAATAATATCTTGAAATTGAGAGTTAGGCATGAAATTTTTGCACCTGGTTTTATGTCCCTGGATATGCCCCATTGACTCTTAGGTTATTGTCCACAAGAACTTGAAGATATTTGTATCTACTGTTGTGTGAAAATTATATAAATCTCAATTAAATTGAATTGATTCATAGTGCTTTTCAGGACTTCCTTGGTGGCTCAGATGGTAAAGCATCTGCCTATAATGTGGGAAACCTGGGTTCAATCTCTGGGTCAGGAAGATCTTCTGGAGAAGGAAATGGCAACCCACTCCAGTACTCTTGCCTGGAAAATCCCATGGATGGAGGAGCATGGTAGGCTACAGTCGATGGAGTCACAAAGAGTCTGACTGAGAGACTTCATTTTCACTTTCTATACCCTTCTACTCTGTAAATTCATTCTACTAATTTTTGAGAGTTTGATATTGAAGCTCCAACTAAAAATCTTAATTTATCTACTGAAAAAATAATTATAATATATAGTGGAACTACAAAAATTGAATTGTAGAAGAATTGATGCTTTTGAACTGTGGTGTTGGAGAAGACTCTTGAGAGTCCCTTGGACTGCAAGGAGATCCAGCCAGTCCATTCTGAAGGAGATCAGCCCTGG
>SJYV01050219.1:147670-272639 GCA_006410875.1 Neotragus pygmaeus
GCATGGTAGGCTACAGTCGATGGAGTCACAAAGAGTCTGACTGAGAGACTTCATTTTCACTTTCTATACCCTTCTACTCTGTAAATTCATTCTACTAATTTTTGAGAGTTTGATATTGAAGCTCCAACTAAAAATCTTAATTTATCTACTGAAAAAATAATTATAATATATAGTGGAACTACAAAAATTGAATTGTAGAAGAATTGATGCTTTTGAACTGTGGTGTTGGAGAAGACTCTTGAGAGTCCCTTGGACTGCAAGGAGATCCAGCCAGTCCATTCTGAAGGAGATCAGCCCTGGAATTTCTTTGGAAGGAATGATGCTAAAGCTGAAGCTCCAGTACTTTGGCCACCTCATGAGAAGAGTTGACTCATTGCAAAAGACTCTGATGCTGGGAGGGATTGGGGGCAGGAGCAGAAGGGGACGGCAGAGGATGAGATGGCTGGATGGCATCACGGACTCGATGGACGTGAGTCTGAGTGAACTCCGAGAGATGGTAATGAACAGGGAGACCTGGCGTGCTGCGATTCCTGGGGTCGCAAAGAGTTGGACACGACTGAGTGACTGAACTGAACTGATAATGGAACTATATGTAACTTTGTTCTGTATTTTCCAAGTTTCCTGTAAATGTATTATCATATTTTCATAATTAAAAAAAACTTAAAGTAAGCGAAAATAACATAAATAAATAAATAAATAAATTGGGGGTTAGAGTCTCAACGTATGAATTTTGGAGGACCACAAACATAGCAATTGTAATTAAAACAACTGGGGACCAACAGAGAGCTGATAACTATTTAAAATTAGTTAAATTATACTATTTTTCATATAAATAAACTAAAGGAAGGTCCTTAACATGTACTTAGCTATATAAAATACACCATTGTCCTAAATTTTTCTATGTGCTGACAAAACTTTGTCATAAAATGAATTTTTTAAACCATTGCTATTGAAATGTTTAGTATGAATTTATAGTGGAAGAGATAGAAACTTTGCTTTATTAAAAAAAAGTTTTGAAGCTCAACTAATTTGTGCACAAAGTTTTCCTAATTTTTGAATTTTTGCAGTTCTGCTCTGAGACACTGCTTGGAGGTAAAGAAGTTGAGAACACTCAGTCACTGATAGACATTTTAATTTAAGACATGTTTATCCAGCCCAATGTCAAGGACATCAAAGTGGATAATTTTAGCTCTTTATCTATGCCTTGTTCATACAACCCTTGGTTATCCAGTGTAAAATGTTAATTTTAATCTTCAACAAATAATACTAGGTAAGTAGGATATCAATCTTTGATAAGTAAAACTAGACTCAGAGGTATTAACCACTGAAATTAACATCTCTTCCAATCATCTCTTCCATATGTCTCTGGATGGAGTTGGAGAAGAATTTCAGCTATCTAAGACTCATAAGTTCCCAGCTCTAAGTGGGACTTCAAATCATGTTTCCAGAACACAAAGAACACTTGATAAAGTTAGAGAGAAATATTTTTCAAAAATATGTCACCAGGCGGCTTGGGAGTGATTTAACAGAACCATCCTACAGGGAATGAATTTAACCTTTGATCCCTGCAAAGAAGGTCAGCAAATTTGTTTTTACTCTACATCTCATAATCAACTCAATGTCTGGATAAATCAGTTTCTAAAGAGGAGTCTGTGTTTGCAGATAAATGATACTTTCACCCTCCAATTTTTAACCACTTAACCCTCTCTTCTCTGAATTAAATTCTACTGCTGTTCTCAACTTTTCTGGGGAGGGGAATCTAAAAATTTAAGATGCCATACAGTATTTTTTTTGAAGTGAACCAATTTCAAGTATTTATTGAATTTTGTACAATATTTTTTCTGTTTTCTTTTTTTTTTTTTTTTTTTGGCCTCAAGGCATGTGGGATCTTAGCTCCCCCACCAGAAACTGAACCCACACTTCCTGCTTTGGAAGATGATGTCTTAACCACTGGACTACCAAGGAAGTTCCAGGATGCCATATATTAGAAAGACATGCCACACCGCTGCCTGCAAAAGAAATTAAATGTCCAACAGAATGTTTTGGTGACTGTTTTGTTCCTTCTCGGAGATGAACACATGAAAAGATATTGGTTTTTATCTGTCAGTTCACCTGAAGTCTCCTGCTAATCCAGGGTTGGCAAAGTATAGCCCATGGGATAAATCCAACCCACTGCTTGTTTTTGTAAAGTTTTATTGGAACACAAACATGCTCATTCATTTAGGTATTGCCTCTGGCTGCTTTTGTGTGACAATGACAGAACTTATTCCTTGCAACAGAGATCGTATGTCCCATAAAGCCTAAAATATTTACTCTCTGGGTCTTTACACAACATGTTTGCCAACCACTGTTTTAAATCAAAGAAAGAGGCTTGGGGTGGTGACATCATGAAAACACATCCTTAGCCCCGATACACCAGTGGCTTGGGGGTAACTGAGGATGGACATTGGTTTTCATCCAAACAGTTACTTTGCAGAAACAGAGTCTGAGAATGACATTAAACTGATGAAAAGAACAATAGTTGGGGATGCATCATAATGTGGTATAGACACAGCGACTAAATTTATTCCTCTGATTCTCCAGCAGCCTATCTAATAAAAATATGCTACGGTGGAGATGAACCCAGAATCTTCAGCTAATGTCAGCCATTTGGGAATAAGAGTTCCTTCTCTGCAGCAGATGTGTGGCTCAAAGTTCATCTCGAGTGCACTCACAGAGGGAGCACAGCATGTGTTGTTCTGCGAGGGGACCAGCACTGGCCTGTCAATGGAATAACTAATTTTGTCAAAGGACTTGGGGAAACAGTGGGGGTTGGGAGCTAGGCTAGAACTTGGGAAAAACAATTTTAACCCTTCCTGGGCAGGGCTAATTTACTTTTTAAATAATGATGATATTATTCAAGAAATGCCTGTGACATTTAGACCAAAAGAATGCAATAGGTCCTGCTAGCTCTCCTCGTCAGTCACCCCATGTGGACAGCTGCCAGGAGGATGATACACAAAGGCGATCGTTGCATGCACAGTTATTTAAGGCGCAGACGCTCCTCATCCTTTGAAACTGCTCCACACTCGGGGTTCTAAATGCCTGCTTCCTATTGCCCCTGCTCAAAGGTCAAGTGCATGGGCTAATAAGGGTGAGCTCCCTCAGTTTTCTTCTCCAGTGCAAACTGCTAGGTAATCTTCCTGAGTCTGGATTTTCACTCTTCTCTTGGAAGAAGAAGGGCAGAGACCTACCTCTGGGCTTGAGCATTGCCATGTTTTCTGCTCTCTTTAGGACACTCTTTTGTCATCTGTAGGTTCTTTATTTCTACTGACTCTTTCTGTTTCCCTAACTAATGTGCTTGGGCCTCACTGGCCCCCAAAATATGAAAAATCAAAACCCAAAACATCTTTTCTTGAACTTCAGTTCAGTTCACTTCAGTTCAGTCATTCAGTCGTGTCTGACTCTTCGCGACCCCATGAATTGCAGCACGCCAGGCCTCCCTGTCCATCACCAGCTCCCGGAGTTCACTCAGACTNACAGGGCAGCCTGGCGAGCTGCAGTCCACGGGGTCACAAAGAGTCGGACATGACTAAGTGATTGAACAACAACTCTTTCATAGCCTGTTTTTCTGTCATGTAAACAGGATTTGTTTCATACAGATACATACTTAGAGAAATGATGACATTGGTTTCATAACAATGAAACTAAAGCAATAAACAGCAAGAAAACAAATGATAATGAAATAGAATTTCTGGGTAAAACGGCAAAGAGTAAACAAATGTCTTCAAATTAGAAACCATGTGACTTGGGCTTCTGTTAATTATGATAAACTATTTAAAGAGCATAGATGAGTATTAAAAATATTTTGATAAGGGTTAAATATAGATTTTTCTTTCAACATTTTTCAAATGTTGCTTCTAAAACCTCTTAGGAATTAATTGTCTTCCAAATATTACCCTCTTTCTAAGGTAAAAGAGACCAAAGATAATTAGTTCCTCTGGAAGTTTATGTTTGCCTGATTATTCTGAGTAGAAAAATGCACATTTGCAGATCTGCCAAGTTCAACCCATTTTGCTGGAGAATTCCCAGTGCACTGGATTTTTGCCAAAGAACTAAGCTAGGCTGTTGAAAGTTCTTTTATCCATCTGCAAAATTTCACTCTCCCTCTGCTGGCGGCCACAGACACCCTTTACAGACACTAGGTTTAGACGTGCAAAGAAACACACATTTGTTCCCTGTAAGCTTTTCAACAAAGCACACTTCAGTATCCCCTTCTTATAAGTATTTCAATTTAGAGCAGCTCTCACTATCTGGCATTCACCATTCCCTGTGGAGCTGAATAAAGCTTTTCTATGATAGGCTCTTCCTATAAGATTTGCAACTCTTACCATTATTTGAAGAGTTCAGAAGCACTTCTAAAAGCTGTAATCATTTTACAATGTTTTCTTTGCGTCACTGAACAGCTCCAGCTGATGAAAGCAAAATGAAAAGGGCCAGATGCATGCTGAGAAGGGCATGATCTTTGCTGTGAGATCAGTATTTCCAGCTTTAGTCCCCTGAAGAGTAAGGTCCTGCTTTCCTCAAACACTTTGCCCTTAAGCATGTGGACTCAGACACTGTAGATCTCTGTGATTCATATCAGTTTGTGATTTAAAAAAAAAGTTCTCCAACTTGTCCAAGACAAACATGCTTACTCTATTGTTCCCTTGTTTGCAAAATTTTAAAAATGAGAGAATATGGCTGATAAAAAAGATAACACAAATTTTACTGTTGTGCCCCTGATTATGGGATCAATATAGTAACTGCAATAAAGAATTATTAGCACAGCTAGAATAATTTATACAAGTTAAATGAAGGAACTGTGGGGGTAGGGGAGGCAAATTTTGCTTGGAAAAAAGTAATCAATTAGCTCATGAGAGCTTTGTTCATTATACCTGATATCAATCCTTTCTCCATGGTCTGTGTTGCACAGAAACTAACCACAGACGTAGGGCCTGATTAGTTCCCAGAAACCTTGTCATGGAGTGAACCCATTCCCACCCCCACCAAAGTCTTTTCTTTTCTTTCAGAAAAATCAGTACTACTTCGGTTTACTGAGTTTTCGTATTCCTCTTGTTTCACAGTGAGGACAGAAAAAGGGATTTTCTGCCAACTTACAATTTACAATAGATTTAACCAAAACCAAAATAAAATAGGAAATAGGATAAAACAAAAGGATATTCTTCAGTCGTAAGAACTGTATGTAAAACACAATTCCAGTAATACAAAGACTATATATCTATTAAATTTAGCCGGGTTTTNTGCTAGCAAATATGGAAAACGCAGCAGTGGTCAAAGGACTGGAAAATGTTCGTTTTCATTCCAATTCCAAAGAAAGACAACGCCAAAGAATGCTCAAACTACTGCACAATTGCACTCATCTCACATGCTAGTCAAGTCAAGTCGACTGTGGTGTTGGAGAAGACTCTTGAGAGTCCCTTGGACTGCAAGGAGATCCAACCAGTTCATTCTGAAGGAGATCAACCCTGGGATTTCTTTGGAAGGAATGATGCTAAAGCTGAAACTCCAGTACTTTGGCCACCTCATGTGAAGAGTTGACTCATTGGAAAAGACTCTGATGCTGGGAGGGATTGGGGGCAGGAGGAGAAGGGGATGACCGAGGATGAAATGGCTGGTTGGCATCACGGACTCGATGGACGGGAGTCTGAGTGAACTCCCAGAGATGGTGATGAACAGGGAGGCCTGGCGTGCTGCAATTCATGGGGTCGCAGAGAGTTGGACACTACTGAGCGACTGAACTGAACTGATAAAAAACTAAAATATTAATTCCAAGAATAATAGATTTTTAAATCATGAAGCAACTATGCATATTGAAATTTGATGTTTCTTTATTTTGAAAACTTCTGTAACTTGATCTTTTAACCTCAAATGGACCCATTTTGAATGGATCCATTTGAATACTGCTGCCAACTAAAAATCAGCACTTGCCATCTGCCTCTAAAGGATTGCCTCTACAAGGATTAAGTCACTAGCCATTACAGTGGCTGACCTCCAATACACCCTGAAAGGAGTTCAGGTGATCGGGAAAGAGGCATTCTGTGGCCTGGGAAAAGCTGACAGAATAGGCCTTCAAGATAGTTAGATATTTTCAGGAGAAGATTTTATGAGCCTAATTTCTTACATTTTCTCATATCTAGAAAAGCACTAAAATCATTTAATGGAGACATCTGCTCCTCGTGAGTCACAGCAAGCCTCTGCTAAAATGTTTGCTTGACTGCATGTGCCCCCTTAACGAAAATCATATATAATAGTGAGCTTCCCCCCTACATCTTCCGAGCTGTTTCTTGAAGTTATCTGAGATGCTATCTCCCAGCTATACTCCTTTACTTTGCCCCAGATAAAACATAAGTCACAACTCTCATGCTGCACCTTTTTTTTTCCTTTTTTAAGTCTACAGGGCCCAGAGGGAAACATAAGAAACCATCAAAGAAAGTCAGAAAATGTTTCATGAAGAAGGAAATATTTTAGCTGGGATTTAAGTAAATAGAAATTTCCTAGGCAAAGAAATACTAATAGTAGTTCAGATAGAGGAAACAGCATGAGCAAAATTATATTTTGGAAGAAAATGTGTTGTTTAGATCAGCGGTTCCCAATATTTTGGCACCAAGGACCGGTTTCATGGAAAACAATTTTTTCACAGACCCTGGGGTGGGTGGGGGGCATAGTTCAGGCAGTAATGCGGGTGATGGCAAGTGGCAGATGAAACTTTTCTCACTTGCCTACCACTCACTGCTTCTTTGCAGCCCAGTTCCTCCCAGGCCATGAACTGGGAGCAGTCCCCAGCCCAAGGATTTGGGACCCTACATTTCGATAACATTAAATATTTCATTTATGGGGAGAAAATAAAGTAACGATGGAATGTGGGGAAAATAGGAAAGAAGATGAGGCTGACCAGCAGATACCTAGAAAGGCAAGAGAGGTCTGGAGTCCTGCACTACGTGAGCATAGGCAGAAGTGGTGGATGGAGAATGTGGATGAACATCCCAGAAGGTCAAAAAGCAGCAGCAGCTGCGTGAACACTGTAAGGTGAACTAGGTTCCAAAACACAGCTCTGGGCCATCAAATGGTTCTTGTTTACTATTAAAGTAGAAACCAAGCCCATATTATTAAAATTCAGTTTCCTGTGTATGTTTACTTGGAAAGAGGACACAACTATGAATATTCACCACATTTATTAAGTTTTTATTGTGTCCAAGGTATGATATTATACAATATTGCTATGATAAAATATTCACCCACAAGAAGCTTATAATATAGCAGGAAAAATAATGTGCACTTCAGTTATTATACAAAGCTGTAGCAGGCTCATGTCTCAGCAGGGAAGGGAAGTGAACCAACGGAGGGCCTGGTCGGTACAAGGCAGTGGGCCAAATGTTTGGCATGGAATTTCCACAGCAAGTGAAGTGGAGATTATTGTCCTATTTAGAAATGAAAAACATGCTTTAAAAAGCTATAACACTTCCCAGAACTCACAGTTACTAAGTATCAGAGCCAAATGAGCTGAAGTCTACTTGATACCAAAACCTGTCTTTCTCACATAATGTGAACTGCCTCAAATCAAGTAGATTGTAAAGATCTGCAAGAAAAAGAAGAAATCTAATTTTTCTTATGTTTTTTTCTTGTTTAGTTTGCTGAATGTTGTGAGGATGTTTCTGGAAGGAAGGGAACTCCAGGTTTAGAGATTTGAGTAAAGAAAGGGTAACTGGCTGCCTGCACAAAGCCTCAGCTGGTGGCATTTATCTTGATCAGCACTGTGGTCCTCGCTCATCAGACCTGACTCAAGAAAACTGATCCACTCTTAGCACACTCAAGAGACATCTATGTAAAGTCCAAAATGCCAAGTTTAAAACTTAGGGTTGACTATTAATCAGATGAGATATTCATTTCTGATGTAGATACGTTCTTTTCTTACCAAAAAAATTACAGAGAAATCAAGCAGAAAGCTTTTTGTTGACAAAAGCTAGGTGATGGATGAATTAAATGGCTAATTAAATATAAAAATAAATTGCATTCATTTATTAGAGAATTATTGAACAAGTTGATATGAAACATTATATTTAAACACCATGCTAGATCTTGAAGAACAGCATGGAATCAAACAATGAAAAGTCAAAGTAACTGACCTCTGACCCTCTTGGTCAGTTGGGAGAGAAGGCCAAAAAACATATGGCTTTATTATTGAAGTAATAAAGGTTGCAAAGGCAGGTATTCGTGCATTTGATACAAATGGAGAGATCTTTAGTCAAGATGAGGGTCAGGTGAGGCGAGTTACAGAGGCAACCTAGAATAAGGAACACCTGAGTGAAATCATAAATAATAAGCAGAGGTTCCCTGAAAGAGACAGAAAGTGGATAGAGGAAGTTTCAGAATTAACTGCTCAGGCAAAGACCAGAAAAAACAGCTTGGAATTTGCAAACTGTAAGTAGTTAAGTTTTTGAAGCACAGTCTAAGTCCTGGGTGCAGTGAGATGAGGCTGGGGCATAAAACAAAGAACATATTGCACTCATGTTCACATTGTGGGTTATTTGTGGAAGAAAAGTAGAATTGAGTGTGTTTATATAAGCAGTTTGTTTTGCCAGTTTTTGCCTTGGGTTCTTTGTCATGGTATGATATATATGAACATTGGTCATTCAGATTTCATATTTCTTTAGTTAATTTTTTAATGTTTCTTTCTTACAATGTTTCTATTTCAACTAAGTTTTTATATTTGTTGCTAAAACGTTGATAGCCTTTTTTATTCATTACAGTTACAATGTACATTGTTGATAGTTATGATTTTTTTTTTTTTTTGGCTTGTTGCTCTGAAATTTCATTACTTTATGTCTAGATGTGGGTGGTTTTCAAATTTATTCCTCTTTGTTAAATTGAATATAAATCTTGGTTTTAAAAACAGTTCCAGGCACGTTATCAGTCGTTACCTTTTTTCATTCTAAAACTCAGGTGTCTGGTAGATATCTTTCCTGCATCCTCTGTGTTTTCTTCTTTTTTTTTTTTATTGTCTTGTTTTTCTGTGCTGACTTCTGGATAGGTTTAGTTTTCCAGTCTTCTAACACTTTTTCTTCTATCTCTTATATAAAATGTGCATTGAGCTTTAATTTCAATTATAATTTTTACTACTACATGTTGGCTCCTTTTCACAAGTGTTTTGGCAGTATCATTCATTCTTATTTTCAGGCCCCTACCTTATTTCTTGAAGCATATTAACCCTTTTAATTTTAAATTCTGTGATAAATCTAACATCTGTGCCTTTAAGTTTGGCTTATTATGGCTGTGGTTTCTGCTGGTTTTGTTCACGTCATTTCATTTCATTATGAGTTTTGTGGTTATTGATTGTATGTAGATTCCCAGAAAATTTATTGGTTGGGATCTTTTGATATCTGGATTAAAAGTTGGTATTCAACAGTGTATTTTTACTGCTTTTGTTAAGTACCTTCGTGGATCAGATTGAACTAAATTCGAGGGTTAAAAGGTTTTGCTGCCTATTGTAATGAGGACCAGCTGCGATATGCATTTGTCAGCGGAGGTTTCTTCTCAGTCTAGTGCCAAGATTTGAGATGGGTGTTTTTCATTCTTCCCCCTTGAGAAGGGTCACAGATTTATTTCTGGCCATCACCGCACTGATGGATGTTCTCGGGTACCAGTTAACTGTGGGGGTTTTCTGTTAGACTCTCCATTTTAGTAGATTCCTAAACTCTTTTCCCTGCCACTTTACCGCCTACACTTATAGAACATAAAAGCTAAAAATCAACAGGAGTTGGCAAAGATGCTAAAGCAAAAGCCAGCTTCAGTGCTCTGTTTACCTCTTTGGGTCCTGTTTTTACTAAGATTTTGGACTTAGGAGAGTCTTTTTATTCTTATAGATGAACAAATGCACTTTAAAAGATGCTTTAAAATACTGTATCCGAGACATTTAAGTTCTCAGTGGGAGCATTGTCAGAGTGCCTAACCCAGTATATTGTTATCAGTGGAATCCCATGCCTTTTTAACTATGGTAGCTGATGGGATTTTTTTATTTGAGTTGGCACTGCCAGAGTTCCCATTTTCTTAAATGCATCAATATACAATTAAAATGTTGTTCATTAGAAAGAGTTTAACAGCCACCTCCTTCTCCTTTCCTGTAGTTGATGAATATTGTGACATCAAGCTGAGACTAGAAATAAGTAAAAGAAGGTAGCACTCTTCTGATAAGAGGTAGAGATGTTGGCTTCTATTGAAAGTAGGGAAGAAATAAACTCTGGCGTGGAATAATTGCTCATTGAGTACTCATATCAAAAACATTGAAATAAGCTAAAAATATTAATCTTCAGGTGTTTTAATATTACTTTTCTCCTAGATAAAGAAGTTCCTGGTGGTTGGCTTTAAGGAATAATCAAAAAACCTAAGTCAGCCCTTTTCTGGGGACCTGTCATCCATTTAGACACTGCATCTAATATGACTTAGGAATGAGGGAGCAGAAGGCAGAAAGGTGAAGGCTTCTTACATGGATGAACCAGAATGTCACAATCTCCTACTGGAAAATTAAAGTCATTCAGTTTGGCCATTTGACCCTATGAGATACCATAGAAACAATTCAAAACATATTATTGCTGACATATAGGTCCAGCAAAACTAACAGGAAACACAAAAAAAGAACTGTACCTCTTTAGAATTACAGATTAAATATGTATGAAATATCCACCACCTTCTCAAATCTAACTCAGGGGATATTTGAAAAATATAGATTTGACAAGTGAAACCTAAATCACTTGTTTAGTTTCCTGGTAGCTGAATATATTTTTGTCGTTAACTAGAGAGATGGCTAAAGAGAAAATCGGCTATTTAAGTACCCTGTGGGTAGCAGGCTCAAGAAAACGAGGAAACAAAATACATGGTTGTTTTCATATTGTTCCCTAGTGCAACTAGAAGGGAACGGTGTTATTTCTTGAGTTCGATGTAAATGCTGGATTTTGAGATTGCCAGATTGTGTACCAGTGTTTCAGAGTATTAAAAGTTTTTTCTGCAATGTTCTCCAAGACATTAAAGAAAATAACTTCAGGATGCTCAAAATCTGTGTTTCAGATGGGTGAGCTGGGGGCAAAGAAAGAGATACAGTGTATTTGGGGAATTAAAACTGTAATCATCACAGAATTTTTTAATATTATTACATGAAACTTTTAAATGTGTTCTATTTTTTCTTAAAACAGCAAATATTTGGATCAGTTATGTAGTTAATAGCTAATAAAATGAAATGTCATTAATTACAGTTCCCTGTAGAACATATCTGCAGACAACAATCACGGGAAATAATATAATAGTCACCTATTGTAAGGTGATTTCTTCTCTAAGAAAATCCAGTTACATGAATGGCATTGTAGTAGTCTATACTTTCTTTGATTGGAAAATTTTAAACTTAGTTTTTACTAACATACTAAAGACTAATTATAGAAAGTATTATGCTCAAGTTAAACACTGGATCTACCTTCAGAAGAAAACTTTTTTTACCTGGTTTCTTTGTTCACACAAAGATTAATAAAATCTAGTTAATCAGTACATAGCTTTTATGGTTGACAAATAACACTTTGAAGTGAAATTACAAGAGATCAGAAGAACTAGAAGTCTAAAAACCTGGTTTTTAGTTGTAGCTCTGGAAGTAACTAGCGCAGTCTTTCAATTTTCAAAGCTTCTCTGTACCTTAGCTTCTTGATCTATGAACTGAGAAGGCTGCATCAAAGGTCTATTTTAGTCTAAACTTAATAAAGATTAAGAAGTTAACCAGAATGATTCAGTTGCAGAAGACAAATACAACTAAATGTAGTTATAACTGTAAAAAGAACAAATTTACTGGTTATCTTGGTGAGAGGTAGACCGGTTCCAGGAGTGAGCGGGTCTAAGGACTTGATGAAGACATCAACAGTCAAATTTCCTGTGTCCTACTTCTGTCTTAGAAATGTTTTCTTTGCTGCATTTTAAGACCAATTATTTACATGAAGTAATTACAAATTTCCTGATTTATTTATGCTCCATTTAAAAATGCCAGACAAAGAAAACATCTTTCTAATAGTTCTAACAAGATCCTATTACTGATGATGACTTGTCTGACCTGGGTCACGTGTCCAATCCTATACTGTAGTTGAGGGAATAGACTTCTCCAATTCCTCAGGCATGGGCTATATTTCTATTCCTAAATTGAGGGGAGGAAATGCCCTTCCTCCCCAAACCATCTGAACAGTATTATGTGGCTCCCACAAAAGAGAAGTGAGGTTCTCCTAACTGAAATGGAAAAGAGAAAAATGTATACCAAGAAAACAAAACTGACATATCCTCAGCACGGATCTTTCTGATGAAAAAATCAGTCATATTCATTTCTTCATATTTTCTTGACATTAAAAATATATTTTACTGTGTTTCTATAGCTTAAAAAGAGTTATCTTAAAGAACAGGTATAGAAAATTTTAAATCAGCATTTTAAACTTTCAATCTATAATTTATTCAAAGATAATTATCAGCCTAAACTAAAAGGAATTTATCCATCAAATGCCATGTGGAAATTTAACTGAATCTTGTGTTTAAAAAAAATGCTATAAAATCAAATTTGGAATAATAGGAGAAATTTTAATATGGGCTCTATGTTAGGGATTTTAGTGATTTTGTTTTGATAATAGTATTATATATTTATATGGGAACATACCCTATTCTTAGAATATGCATGCCAAAGCATTTTGTAGGCAGATGGGTAGAATCTGCAGTACTTGAGATAGTTCATCAAAATAAACACACACAACACACATGAGTGTGTATAGGTATGCCTGTCTGTGTCTATATCTGTCAAATGAAGAGGTATAAAGCAAAGCAAAATATATATATCCTAACTGCTATTGCATTTTTCTAAGCAACAACTTGGAACTGATTGTATAATATTTTTCAATTTCCATAGTAAATAATATACCTTGGGGACACTGTTATGAATCACATCACTCCAGTCCATATCCTTTTCCATTCCCCCATCCAGAGGAAAATAAATGGTGATCAGAGATTACTGCTTATATGTAAAGATCCTTTGTTGTCAGTTCTTACCCATGTCAGTTACTCTTAATAAGTAGCTGGCTATTTGTAGCTTCTGTTTGTCTTTTCTGGACCCAATGAATGTTGATAGTTTCTCACCCCTACAATCAGTGCAATTTGGAAAGATACTCCTTGCCCATCTGTAACAGTAATATTTATAATTTTTGAGCATTTACTACATGACAACCTAATGTTAGATGATACAATGTTTTTAAAAACCCTATTATTTAGTTTGAGCAGATGGTGAATGATAGCCAGGGGTGCTGCAGTCCATGAGGTTGCAAAGAATCGGACATGACTTAGTGACTGAGCTATTCAGATAAAACTTGGCCCAATCCCTGCTTGAGTCAAACCACAACCACATTATCTTTTGCCTGAATTACTACTCTAGACTCCATCTCTGACTTTGTTCCTATGTAAAGGATCTTCTCCAAGGCATCTGGCTGGCCATTCCCTAGGTCAGAGACAGGAATTTTTGTCTGTAGTTGCCCAGTTCTCAGCGTGGATCAATGCCTGTTATACCAGTGGTGTTAAATAATTATCAAGTGAGTGAATAAATACCATTTATCTTCTCAAAACATTTTAATGGCTTACCTTTGCAATTAAAATAGTATGCAAATCAAACCTCAATTCACAAGCCCTTCCACTACCTACCTTCACATTAGCCTTTTCCCCACAGCTATGCCAGGTTTACTGCTGCCTTCAGGTTTGTTTGTTATTCCCTCTGCCTGGAATCCTCTACCTCCAAATCTTTTCTTAGTTTATTTATTTTTATTGGAAAAATAATTGCTTTACAATATTGTTTTGGAATCCAAATCTTTATCTCTCTTTTCATGCACATCTCAAGTCACATGCCACTTCTTTAGGTTTTGTTGATGGCCACCCAATCTTACCTAATTCCTCTAGCCAGACACTGTTGATCACATCACTTCCGTTTATTTTATTCATAGCCCTGAACATTATTTACATTATTTTTCCTACTTATTAGTTTATTTTCTGTCATTTACTGCTAGAATGCAGCCTCCACATGTCTAAGGACTTTACTAGATAAAAATTTAACACAATTTCTAGTTCTTAGGGCAGTTCCTGTTACATAGTAGGTCCACAATGGATGCACTTTTTTTTTTCATAAATGAAGAAATCAGGAAAATAAGGCTTAAAGAAATTAATATTGAAGCCAAATATTGAAGTTTATTCCTGTATTTGTGAACTTCTAAATATGAGTATATTCATTTTATATGTTCCAATATAAATATTCATTCTTATGTTCCAACCAAAGTAAAAGTTAAGCATATTTTTCTCTGAGTATTTTCTTTGAACCTTTATTTGGATATACTAAACCCTCTGTAGATACAGGTAGAGCAATTGTGAAGAAAAATATTCTTTGCTTTTTATATCTAACTACAACTTTTTAAGAATTTTCTCTGATCTTTCAGGCTGATTAGCTATACCATCTTCTGCTTTTTCTTGGAAACAAGGAGAAACCAGAAATAGAAATTAAGAAAATTCATTCTAGAGTTTTAATTGTAATGGATAATTCTTAGCAAAGCTATTCTTAGAAATGGACTAAGCAGGTCCCTGCTTCCCTGGTGCTTCAGGGGTAAAGAATCCGCTTGCCAACGCAGGAGACCCAGGGTTCCATCCCTGGGTTGGAAAGAGCCCCTGCAGGAGGAAATGGCAACCCACTCCAGTATTCTGGTCTGGGAAACTCCATGGACAGAGGAGCCTGGCGAGTTATAAGACATGGGGTCACAAAAGAGTTAGACATGACTTAGTGATTAAACAACAAAGCAGGTCCCTCCTCACTCCCAATGTCAGGTTATGTGTGTTTGAGTCACTTTTTCTTACTGTTAATTCAGATATGAAATTACATCAGTGTACCTTTAAAAAGCAGTACAGTTTTTCTCACAAATAAAGTAGAATGTTTGTCTGATAAGTTATAAAACTTTAGAAATCCTGACATTTGTAACATTTAAAGTACTTTCACCTACCTTATATTAATTTGAAAACAGTCCACAGAGCTAGGTATGTCTTGAAACATTCCTCTTTAACAGATGGGAACACTGAGGCACAGCAGATGGTAAGGAGCACACCTACACAACAGGCAGCAAGTTAGAAAATTCACAGCTGTTGGTTTTCTCTCCAGGACTGTTCAGTTGAGGTAAGATAACAGATACTGGTATCAATAAGTAAATGTTATTAGAAAAATGTCACACCAAATAAAATTTTTTTAAGTAAGAGAATAAAAAGAATTAAACTTTTAGAACATTTATAGCATCAATATTTTGAATGGGATACAGAGAAATGAATTGTCATTGTCGTTAACCACCTAAAATGAACAATGAAAATGACCATAATAGGCATTTGAGAAAAAAAAAAAAGCCATAAGGCAGAATGCTTATCAGACTAACTGTTACTGCTGCTGCTAAGTCGCATCAGTCGTGTCCGACTCTGTGCAACACCATAGACCTCAGCCCACCAGGCTCCCCAGTCCCTGGGATTCTCCAGGCAAGAATACTGGAGTGGGCTGCCATTGCCTTCTCCCTATCAGACTAAGGCTTGTATTAAATCCCATTTTCAACACAGAAAAACTGTACCTTTTTGAACAGCAGCTAAAATATCTTTCTTGCTTTGCTGAAATCATAATTTAGACATATGTCATGAATGAATTTGAATAGAAGCAAATTTTACTCAGTTTGACTCCTAAAAATGATTTATATGGATGAAACTTGTGAGTTTAGCTAGTTAATTATCTAAGCAATGTTTCCCTTATAATGTTAAATGTTCCAATGAAGATAACAGGTGAATTTATTATGAGTTGATGTCCCATTGGGAAACAAGTGGCATACTCAAATTAAAATTATTCAAAAGGAGTTGTTTTTCAAGGGTATGAGGAGGTTATAGGATGGCTTCTTCTGACCTCCTTTTTGAGCTCCTTGTTGGTTAATCAAAACCTGAAGCAAGATCAGCCTCTAAGGGCAATGGGCAGGAGAGAGAGCGAGGAAATAGATCTGGAGGTACAAGTTGGAAGTATCTGCCAGAGTGATACGAGAGATGAAGATGATACTGATGAGACAGCTAGCACTTATTGTTTGATATCTACCCATTTTTGCACTTAGCATTCATTGACTCATTTAATTCTCCCAAATAGCCTATGAAGTTAGTAGTCTGTCCATGTCACATGTGAAGAAACTGAACTTCTCACTTTCTGGTGAATTTCTTCAAGGTGTGTTCATGATTATCTTCCTCCTCAGGGCCAGAGTCCATGAGAAAAAAGGAAAGCAGATGTCAAACTCTGGCAGGGAGAATGGGCCACAGACTCTCATTTTGATTATTTCCCTTGGAAAAATAAAAAAAGCAATACTGATATATTTATGCTTAGGTATTCATTTTTTATTAAAAATACATAATAAAATACAGATTTTTTTCTAGTTAACTAGATAAAACAAGAATCTTCTGATAGAAAAACTTGCCAGTGTTTTCTCAGTGCACATAATTAAGAAGGTAAACCAATAAGGATGAGTCTCCCAGCACACTTAATTTTCTAATCAGCCTTAGAAAGAAGTAAATTCAGGAGACAGAACTGTTAGTTGTTCAGTGGCACAGACATGTCCAACTCTACAACCCCATGGACTATAGCACACCAGGCTTCCCTGTCCTTCACTGTCTCCTGGAGTTCGCTCAGACTGATGTCCATTGACTCGATGATGCCATTCAATGTTTCATCCTCTGCTACCCCCTTCTCCTCCTGTCATCAGTCTTTCCCAGAATCAGGGTCTTCTCCAGTGAGTCGACTCTTGGCATCAGGTGGCCAAAGTATTGGAGCTTCAGCATCAGTCCTTCCAATGAATATTCAGAATATTTTCCTTTAGGATTGACTGATTTGATCTCCTTCCTGTCCAAGGGACTCTCAAGAGTTTTCTCCAGCACCACAGTTCAAAAGCATCACTTCTTTAGCACTCAGCCTTCTTTATGGTTCAGCTCTAACATCCATACATAACTACTGGAAAATTCATAGCTTTGACTATATGGACTTTTGCTAGCAAAGTGATGTCTCTGCTTTTTAATATGTTGTCTAGGTTGGTCATATCTTTTCTTCCAAGGAGCAAAGCATCTTTTAATTTCCTGGGTGCAGTCACCATCTGCAGTTTATTTTGGAGCCTAAGAAAATAAAGTCTGTCACTGTTTCCATTCCCCCCCAGTCAATTTGCCATGAAGTAATGGGACTGGATGCCATTACTTTTGTTTTCACAATGTTGAAATTTAAGTCAGCCTTTAGTCTCTCCTCTTTCACCTTCATCACAAGGCTCTTGAGTTCCTCTTCTCTTTCTGCCATTAAAGTGGTATCGTCTGCATCTCTGAGGTTATTGATACTTCTCCTGGCAATCTTGATTCCAGCTGGTGTTTCATTCAGCCCAGTATTCCACATGATGTACTTTGCATAGAAGTTAAATAAGCAGGGTGACAGTACTGCTGTCACACACAGGGGGACAGAAAGCAGCCTGGATGTACTGCTTTCCCAATTTGGAACCAGTTGTTGTTCCATGTCCAGTTCTGTTTCTTCTTGAACTGCATACAATTTTCTCAAGAGGCAGGTAAGGTGGTCTGGTATTCCCATCTCTTGAAGAATTTTCCAGTTTGTTGTGATCCACACAGTCAAAGGCTGAAACAGAAGTAGAAACAGAAGTAGATATTTTTCTGGAATTCCCTTGTGTTATCTATGATCCAGTGGATGTTGGCAGTTTGATATCTGGTTCCTCTGCCTTTTCTAAGTACAGCTTGTAATTCTGGAATTTCTGAGTTCACATAGTGTTGAAGCCTAGGTTGAAAGATTTTGAGCATTACCTTGCTAGAATGTGAGATGAATGCAACTGTGCAGTAGTTTGAGCATTCTTTGGCATTGCCCTTCTTTGGGATTGCAATGAAAACTGACTTTTCCCATTCCTGTGGCCACTGCTGAGTTTTCCAATTTGCTGGCTTACTGAATGCAACACTTTAACAGCATCATCTGTTAGGATTTGAAATAGCTCAGCTGGAATTCCATCACCTCCACTAGCTTTGTTCATAGTGATGCTTTCTAAGGTCTACTTGACCTCACACTTTAGAATGTCTGGCTCTAGGTGAGTGAGCACATCATCATGGATAAAACTGTTAGAAGCATGTTTTTACTGTCTTCTTTGCTTTCACTATTGAGCAAACAGGCTTCCTCTGGTTTGTAAATGACTGGTGTAAACTTGTGTGAACATTTTCTAAGTGAAAGTTAAAATATGAGCTTCAATTTGAAACTCATTTGGAAAGTTAGGAAAGATCCGGATAAGATAGCACAGAAACATTTGTGAGGCACTCTCCCAGGACCATGAGTTAATAAATCCTCAAAATGGATCTTGTACCAGGGTGTGCTCTCAAAGTCTACTGGATCTTGTACCCTAGGTGTGCTCGCAAAGTCTGGGTCCCTTCCTCTTTGGCTTGACCTTTGACCTCTTGACCTTTCTTCTGTATTTACACAAGGGGAACAACGTATAATGAACATATAGGTAGTTTACATAGATTGGTATGTAAATTGTTAGTGGGTTTGGTTTTTTTTTTTTTTTTTTTGTATCCCACCATATCTACTAGGATACATAAAATTGGTGCCGAAAATAGTCCCATAGGCCCATAACTGAATGACTGAGAAAGAAAAGAGGTAAGACAAAAATATGGAGACAGCAATAAATCACTTCTCAGGCTTTATTATAAGTCTCTTTAGAGTTTCCATGAGTTACTCATAATATGTGTAAAAGTATCACATTTGACTAGAAAATATGGCCAATGTAGACAGACCCAAGTCCCTCAAGCTGACTATCAAAGACTGTGAAGATTCACAACTCAATCACATCAAACTTTGCTGTACTCAGGCCAGTCAAACTCTTGCCTCTGTTTGACTTTACATCCTCTCTATAAAACAGGCATAGAAGTCATTAAAAAACAGGATGTTTTAGGAGGTTGATGAAATAATTTATAAAAGGTACTTTTAAATCCCCATAGATCCTTTATACTAATTCATTTTTAGGATTTTTCCATGGTATATTTTACCAGCTTAAAATTTACTAGGCCATATCACCACATAAATATTTGTTCTAGTTTAATGCTTGATAGGTGGGATGGTGTTTCTTGCATGCTATTTTATTGATAGAACATTTTATCTGTATTCCATGGAGAAATAGAGACCATGAAAGAATTGATTGCTTTGCTCGAAGTATGCTTCAGGGATCTGTACCACTGCATGGACCTCTTATATGTTACCAGATAACACAGCAAACTCTCCCTCCTCTTAAAAAGTTCAGACACTATGAACAAATAGCATATATATATGATGTTCAAATCTTGTTTTACCCACTTTTCAGGTTTAAAGGACCTGCTATTAACTCTGCTCTGAATTCTTTAAAAGCATGTTGACCATGTTGTCCTAAACTCTCCCTATAGGATGTGTTGGCATCTTCTATAGTATATACTCAGTCTTTCATGTATCCCAGTGAATCTGCTTGGATTAAAACCAAATCAAAACAACTCACTGAGTGGTAAACAGATGGCTGATATTCGGCTTTCCTTGCTGGCTGCAGTGGTGGCCCGTGAAGCATTGCCTACTGGATGGGCTTTCTTCCTGGTATTGTTTTCCTTCACATTTCAGCTTCTGAGCCTGTGATTATGGATCAGAGCTTGAAAAAAGTCTGATTTGCTCAGAAAAAGATTGCATGAAGTGCATCAGTGCTTTCCTGGCTGAAAACATCTGTTTGGAGACACAAATTTAGCTTCTCATTGTTGGCTTCCTGTGTACCAGACAGAGTTTATTATTTAACTGATGACTGGGAGAAACAGGCTTCTGCAACAATCTGGCCACAAACTGAAGATGGATTTTGCATTTGTTATTTAAATTACCTTGAGAGGAAAGGATTTGGGAATGAAGTTTGACCTTTAGTCCTTGTTGGCTAAGAAATCAGCTCCAAGAGTATTATCAAAAGTGAATATATTCATACATGTTTATTTATATGTGTGTATATATTATATATGTTTAAATTGAAGCCACTTTGCTTTCTTAAGAAAAGGAAAAGAAGATTTTAAAATATGAGGTAACTTGAATTTAGCTAAGATAAAAGAGAATTGCTTTTTAGGAATTTTATGAGAGAGTGTCCTGAAATAAAATTTAAATTGCAGCTAATTAATACCCCAGCACACCAGAATGGTCACCAGTGGATGCCATCCCACATAGTATATCAGCTACTAAGGGAGCATTCCTAAAGACTTGTTTTCTCACTGAAATATTTGAAGAGCAGGAATGGAGAATAAATTCTCATCATCCTCCATACAACTGCAATGTATACATATATCCTTGAATCTATTATTTTATTACATTCCATAGAAGTTGTACTTCCAGCTTTGTGATCCTATGTCTACAGATTGTTTACTGTTTTCTGCTCTTCCAGTCAGGTGAGTTGGTTTGGTGAGATGGTTCTCAAATATGATTGCTCATTAGATCACCTGGAGAGGACTTTTAGTATATACTTGTTCCTGGGTCCCAATCTAGACAAAATGAGTCAGAATTTCTCAGATTATAAGAAACTTGAATGAGTGCCTGTCAATTATAAACTTAGGTGACTTATTCTGACTTCTTCAACTGAACCATGAAATGAATAGTCAAATACTCTATTAAGTCCCATCAAGGGACACAAAGCCATTGTTATCACATTTTAAAAACTCAGACTGAAGTCAGGACCTTGACATCTCAGTATCTCATTTAATCTTGACCACAACTTTTCGAGGACTGCATTATCTGTTTTAGAGATGGTGGCAGAGGGTCAGTGACCTTAAGAACATTTCCCTAGGACATAACACATGGTAGAACAAGAATTTAAATCCAGGTGGATTTAAAAGGAATTACAGTCAAATTCTTAGCTTCTTCATCAGTGATTTTCATTCCTTGATTCAACCTCAGTTTTTATAACAAATATGTTGACCTCTTTATACTATCTATATCTTAGAAAAGTAAAACCCCATAATTATAATGAAATAAAAGATGAAAGTAATTTAAGCTAAAAACAGTAAACACTGCCTTATTTATTTGATGTCTTAAAGCATATGTAATTACATTACAAAATGTAATAAAGTAGTCAGCTGCTTGTACCTACAGTTAACTTTAGAATCACTGAATGCCACAGCTTCACATGAACTTTGACACAGATGCGTTGTGTAGGCAACTTGTGAGCAACTTGTAGTCAAGGACACAAGTTTTTCCAAGGGTATAACTTTTGATCTGCTTAATGAACAAAACAGTATAAATTTTCTCTTGATTAATAATGTAGTTGCAATACTGGAAAATTCAGTGTATAAATACCTTATAGCTCAGCTGGTAAAGAATCTACCTGCAGTGCGGGAGACCTGGGTTCAATCCCTGGGTTGGGAACATCCCCTGGAGAAGGGATAGGCTACCCACTCCAGTATTCTAGCCTGGAGAAATCCAAGGGGCCACGACAAAGAGTTGGACACGACTGAGTGACTTTCACTTACTTACCTACAAAAGATCTTTTCTGTTTATGTAAAATGGAATTGGATTCTGAGCTCTGATCATTATGAACAGATTTTTCACTTCTTTGGCTGTTTGGAAACTCAAAAGCCATACAGAATGCTTTATTGTTCATCATGTGGGACTCTGAGGAATTTCAGAAAGATAAAAATCTCTAGTTCTTGCCCACCAAATATAAGGTTGATAGAATTCTCCAACCTTCTTTCTCCCAAAATCTTGTAATAACTGAAAACTCCTCCAGTTCACCAAAAGGACTACTCGGGTGGTGGTGGGGGTAGCAGGACCATTGTTGAGACTTACTTCAATGCACCAAATTGGCTGAAGAGTGCCTAAAGCTAATCTTACATATGCTGTGTGAATCTTGTGGTTTTCTCATTGGGGCATAGAGCATATTGGTTAACTGAGTAATTAACTAGAAACCCAGGTCTACTCTTACATGCTTAGCCAAGGAACATCTTCGCTGAAGCCTTCTTTATTATTTACAGTATGTTTCTTATGGAAATTAATGACACAGAGGCAAAAGGTGAGGCAATGGAAAAAAATGTGGTACTGATCTCATTCTACTACTTTCATTATGGGAACAAAGTGACACATTAAGATGCTGTAGAAGAGAATATCTATTTCTCTATCTAAGATGTTCTTGTGACACTTCAAAATTCATAACAGGAATCTGTCATCGACTATACACTGGCCCACAATGAAGCTAAGAATAGCTTTTGCTCCAGGCATTCTTTTCCTTTAAGCCACAACACAAAGAGAGAATGATAGGTGTTTCCCTTCAATCACTTAGATTTTAGTCAGAATTTGTTTCCTAAACCTTAGCCACCAACTTGGTGCAGTTTGAATAAAAGCTCTGAAAACTGAACCAGCTGACATTTCTAGCATCCTTATGATTTAGGATTTATCAAGGAAACATTCTTTTTTTTATATTGGAGTTTTATATTATTTTATAATGTTATAATTTCAGGTGTACAGCAAAGTGATTCAGTTTATATATATAGATAAATACACACACATATGTGTATATAAATACACAAACACATATGGACTTCCCAGGTGGCTCAGTGGTAAAGAATCTGCCTGCCAATGCAGGAGCCACAGGAGACCCGAGTTCTATTCCTCGATTGGGAAGATCCCCTGGAGGAGGAAATGCCAACCCATTCCAATATTCTTGCTGGGATAATCCCATGGACAGAGGAGCCTGGCAGGCTATAGTCCATGGAAACTCAAAGAGTCAGACATGACTGAGCATGCATACACATATACTTACATGTATATATATTCTTTCTTTTTTAGATTCTTTTCCTATATAGGTCACTGCAGAGTATTGAGTATAATTCCCTGTACTATGCAGTAGGTTCTTAATTGAATATCTATTTTATATGTAGTAGTGTATATCTGTAAATCTCAACCTCCTAATTTATCCCTCTCTGCTACCTTTCCCCTTTGGTAACTGGAAGTTTATTTTCCGTGTCTATGAGTCTGTTTATATTTTGTAAATAAGTTCATTAGTATCACTTTTTGTTTCCACACCTAGGTAACATACATTTGTCTCTCACTTCACTTAGTCTGATAACCTCTAGGTCCATCCATGTTGCTACAAATGGCATTATTTCATTCTTTTTTATGGCTGATTAATATTCCATTGTATATATGTAACACATCTTCTTTATCCATTTATCTGCTGATGGACACTTAGATTGCTTCTATGTCTTGACTATTGTAAATAGTGCTACAATGAACATTGGGGTACATGGATCCTTTCAACTGATGGTTTCTTCCAAATATGTGCCCAGGGGTGGGATTATAGGATCATATAGTAGCTCTATTTTAAGATTTTTTTAAGAAACTCCATACTGTTCTTCATAGTGGCTGTACCAATTTACATTCCCACTAACAGTGTAGGAGGGTTCCCTTTCACCACTTAAATGGATTTTACACCTGTGGTGGATTCATGTCGATGTATTGTAAAGTAAAATAAAGTAAAAACAAAAAAAATGGATACTTGAAATTCCCAGAAAAGGAACATTCAAGTCATATTCTTTTACATTGTCATAAAATGTAAAAGAAAAGCTGTGTGTTGGTTTGATCTTGCTTTGGGTATTCCAACTACCTATTTGAGTGAGGAAAGGCATTATTAACATTAGTAACTTTCAGGAGAAAATCAGTGTTAACACTTAGAAAGTCTACATGCCTTAAAACAAGTCCACGATAGACTTAACAATATTTCCTAGTTGATTAAAGTGCTTCATGTGGATTAAGTATTTAAAGGGTAGGATAGGAGAAAATTTTCTCCACACAGGGAAAATGTTGAAATAAATGTTTTCTATTCAAACATCATCTCTCTTCATACCAATGACAGGTAATTTTCAAAGGTGGAAAATTATTCTTTCTCTTTTTTCCAATCTAATATCTCCTTGAAAAATATTTTTAGGTTTGGAAAATGGATATTTTCCTCCAGTAGAAATAATACTTGCCAGTTGATACAAGTAGTTTAACTCAGGTTGGATTGAATTTGGAAAAAGTTTACATTTGCAGTGACAAAGGCTTGATTTTTCTCTCATAAGTGTTAGTTTTCTCTATTTGCAATTGAGAAAAAAGTTAGATTGAGAACAAAATAATACCTCACTCCTTTATTCAAACACGAATTGTATTCTGTGCTGTGTCAAATATATTCAAATTTTCTTTTTCTTATAATTCTCTAAAAAAATACCAAATAAGAAAGATTAATAAACTAAAGTGATATTGAAGTCTTAGCAGCCAGCAGCTAACTCCCTCATGTATAAGTGAACTAGAGGCAGACTTCTCAATAATAATAATGGAAATGAGTTGAAAAGGCTAAAACAAATGAGTTATTTCAGATTTAAGCCTTTATCCACTGTAGGGTTTTTTATATAACAGATCTTTGGGTATGCCTCCCTTTAAGAGATAGCTCTCCCTTGAGTGCAGGCTGGAGTTGGTGCTTCTAATGAACAGAATAAAGCAAAATTTATGATATGTGTATATAACAACAACAACAACAAAAAAAAAAACAGTAATAGTGGCTTCTATCTTGTACTCTTTTATCTTGGGTCACTTTCTAGGGGAAAGTCAGCTGCCTTATTATGAGAACATTCAAGCTGCCTATGTAGTCAGAAACGGAGGCCTCTTGTCAACAGTCATATGGGTGAGGTCGTTTTGGGAGCAGATCCTTTGGTCTCAGTCAAACCTTCAGATAATTCCCACTTCAGTAGGGACCCTGACTCAGAACTCCTAGACTAGGCCCCTCCTGAATTCCTGACTCATGGAAACAATTAGACAGTAAATGTTTGTTGTGTAAGCCATTGATTTTAGAGTAATTTGCACATGACAGTAGATAACTAAAACATCAATAATATGTCTTTGGTACTCATTTATATTTAGAGCATAGCCAATTTTGTCACATTTCAAATGCAAGAATATACTAGCTTCATAACATATCAACTAAAACATGTAGAGAATTGAGTCTACTACTAGACTTAGTTTTCACAGATCTGAAATGATTTTTCAATTTATATAGTACTCTTAGAATGTATTCTTTGAGGTTTATTAATAGACTTTGGTAACAGGTTTATAGACATAGGGCTTCCCTGGTGGCTCAGCTGGTGAAGAATCCACCTGCAATGTGGCATACTTGGGTACAATACAAGGGTTGAGAAGATTCCCTAGAGAAGGTAAAGGCTACCCACTCCAGTACTGGCCTGGAGAATTCCATGGACTGTATAGCCCATGGGGTTGCAAAAAGTTGGACACAACTGAGTGACTTTCATTTTACTTTATAGAAATAACTCCATCTTTTTTCTTATGATCTAATAAAAATTGAAATGGTAAGGCTGTAAGTGGTAGTGGTAGTAAACTCCAGATAAGTGCAGGACCTCTCAAGTCTGGCTATTTGGGTTCAAATTCTGGCTTCACTACATTCCAGCTGTGTGACTTTGGGTGAATCACTGGTGTCTCTGTGCCTCAGATTCTTCATGTGTGAAACAGGCATAACAATAGTACCTTCTTCTTAAGAGTTTCCAAATGTTTAAGCTGGTTGGTTTAACATCTTAAAATCAATGTAATTTCCCACACTGATGAATGAAGGAGACAATCACAATTCATTTAATCCAATGGAAAAAGCACTTGATAAATGCCACATCAATTTCACAATTTTTAAAAACCTCAAACTCAGAATAGAAGAGAAGCAAACATCTTTCATTTGTAAGAGGTTGTCTATAAATTATTTAAAAATACTATATTTAATCTTGAAATGTTGCAAATTTTCCCTTTTGAATTTAGAAAATTAAAATATTTAGCTTCTTACTTTGTGTATCTAGAAGAATGGAATTAAATTTCATATTGGTTGGTTCTGAAACAACTTGTCCTCAATTCACTTATGAACACTTAATTTATCTCAGAGTGTTTATTTTGGTGATAGCACCAAAAGAAAAAGAAACACACAGTGATGGAAACACAGGGTGATGAAACACAGTGACTCTTCAACAACTGTTCAGAAGTGGTGTACATTGCCTCTCATATTTTATTGGCCAAAGTAAGAACCAAGCATGTTATCATTGGGGCAGAGAAGTATAATCACCCCAGAAGTAGAGGCAGGAAATATTGAGGATAATTATAAAATTCATTGCACAGATTTGTATATCATGCCATTTGTAAACAAGGCAGAGAATATTACCTGAATGAGAATCCCTTAATGCTAAAATTACACAGGAATAGGGGCCTTTTTAGTGAATGTGGTTACTTAAATGAGATTCTATTGGGTCTTTATCTTGTCACTGTCTTGCAGAATTTCATCTGTTAATCAAGAACTTTTCTTTGATATTTTAGCTCTTGGTATCCAAGATTTCTCAATGTGGGAAATTATGTGTGCCTATAGGATAAACTACACTGAAATAATAATATATATTTGTATAATCCTTTACAGTTACTTTCATGTTATTTCACTTTAAAAAGCAATGGAATAGAGTTAGACATTTTAATTGCCTGTTACTCAATTATGTTTCCCAATAGAGAAATACAATTGAAAATAGGGATAGTCTTGTATTCATTTCCCAATCCTCAGAGTCTAAAACAATGTCTGACACAAGGAGGGCTCATTTATTGAGTGAAATGGTATTCGATTACTTGTTCAAGATCATGGTGCTAACAATTTTGGGAACAAGGACTGAATACAGGCCTTCTGGACTCAACAGCACTGTTGGCTCCTCTACACCACTGCTAACCTAATAATGCTTGCCTATATAAGGGCAGAGAAACTAGAAAAGCAGAGAATAATTAATTAGTTTGTATTTTCTTGGAAACGGACCAACATTTCCACTTTCAGCATGCTGGCAGGTAAACAGATAAGAAGACAAAGCATGGGTCAGTAGAAATGCAACTGCTGAGAAGTCCCTGCCCATAAAATACCATCAATATGCCCATCTGTTTCATATAGAGATACAAGTTTTTCAAAATTAACATATTTTCACCAATTTAAGTGAAGACAATATTTTCAGAAAGGTATTAGAAAGTGGTGCGGAAGGCTGGTGAGCAGCCTGAGGTCTAAGATAGCATCAGTCACTAACATTTTCTTGCGTTCGAAGAACCATGAAGCTGGTAGCTGTTGGTTGGTGTCTGGTTGCTAAGTCATGTCTGATTCTTTTGCAACCCCCTGAACTGCAGCCCACCAGGCTCCTCTGTCCAAGAGATTTCCCAGGCAAAAGCACTGGAGTGGGTAGCCATTTTCTTCTCTAGGGGATCTTCCCAACCCAGAGATTGAATTTGCATTTCCTGCCACTGTCAGTTGCTTCTTATTGTAAGTAAATGGATATTAGAATTGGCATGATGTCCCCAAGTCAGGCTGATATTCTTCTTTCAGAAGAGTATAATCGCCACTAAGCAGAATAAAACATTTTCTCAAGGGCCCTCTGTACAGTGTTTCAAATTTCCTGATTTCAATTTCTTCATCTTTATTTTCTGCATTATCTTCCATGTCACCCTGTCATTCAGTAACTATTTTTCCAATCTGAATATGGACATCTAGGCAGTCTGGGTGATGGAATCACAAATAATGTCTGTCTTTACCTTTCTGAAATTAACAATAGATAATATAGGAGACCATACAAAGGAATTTCATACCATGAACCAACCAGATATCATTAAATTAGCGCCTGTCTTGGATCAGCCTGTTGTGGGAAGCACAAGGAATTGAATCCATAATCTTTGCTGGAAAATTACTACAGAAAAATAAAATGGTAGATATATGAAAAAATTGAACTCAAAGCAAAATTAAATAAAAATACTTGATACTGTAGAATATATAATCTTATTGCTTATGTAATCAATATTCTATAATAAGGGTATATTGAATAGTCTTTGTATTGTAAAATTGTGAGCTTATTGATAAATAATTCATACAAATTTTAAATACTGTATTTTAGTAGAGATATAACTATGAACTGCAATAAATAGAAAATTCCATGAATAAGGAAAAATTTGAGATATCTCTTGATAAGAAGAATTAGTACAGTCTTGAGGGAATATAAAGTGAAAGAATGATCTAGTATTCATCAGGTAAATTCCAAAGCAAATTAAAATTTTAATTCTATATTAGAAGGAAAAAAGGGATAACATTTGGAGGAAAAATTAAGAAATCCATAAGATAGGATTCATGTTAAAGAATGAGGGACAGAAAACAATGTGTTGGCCCATGCCACTTCAAAGAGTTCTTGAGAAAGAACTGAGGTGAAAGCTTTTCATTCAAGACTAGAGATCACCACTGTAAAAACTGGGTGTAAGGCAAATACTGACGAGCAATATACAAGGAGGCTACACAGGGCAACTCTTTTTAGATTCTCCAGTGTTCTTCCTCTTCAACTTTCTGGCTTTAAGACTCACAAGAGAAATTTCCTACTCTTTCCAAGCAGCAGTCATCTACCTTAATTGGATATTATACTGGGTAAGTTCAGAAAAATGCTGAATGTGTTGGTAACAGATGTCTCTATTGTACTATTCCTACATTAATATTTGTGTCTTTAAAAGGAAACATGATGGACCCTGCAAATGTAACTCTAGCTGTAACATAGCTGTACTGGTGCTGTTGACATACACTGTTGACCTCTTTTCCAATTGCTGCCGAAGTTCTTTGATTTTTACATTTTCTCAGACTGCATGAATTCCCAGATATCCCACTGGTTTTGCTTTGTTTTGCAGTACAGTTCTTCATAAGTAAAGGTTTATACTTAGTTTCTATCCACCTCTTCAAGAGCATATTCTTCATGAAATAATCTACTTGAAACAGAACCTTTATCTTTCTGCCTAATACTGTTCAGCTCAGATAACCAACATCTTACAGACGTCACAGGACCCATCCTCTTAAAGGTTTGGATGTTTAGAAGCCTCAAAACTACAGTGGGCATTTTTGCATCCATAATATTTGTTCCACTTTCCTCTAGTCAGTAGATGATACAAAAATGACAAATTTATGAATGTAAAAGTCAGATACTGCAGAAAACATCCACTTAATGTGAGTCACTAATTTTCCTTTTACTATTACAGAACAGATCAACAGTCAAGTGACTCCCGGAAAAGAGGGACATTTTTCTACTGTTCATCTCTCCTCTAGTAAAGTTATCTATGGCCTGAAAACATAAGAGGTCGATTAGCACTGAAACGTCAACCAAGTGCCTTAACTCATTTCTCACTGAAAATGAAAGAATGGGGTCTTATTGGGGGAAAAAGGATCTGGAATACATCTACTGACCTAGAAACCGCTTAATCTAGATAAATTTACTGAGGAAACAGAGAGAAGTGATTGCAACTATTGATCCACTCCATTTACTATGTTTGATACAGAAAAGAAAAGTAAAGATTCTTTTCCTTAAGGAGTTCAAGTTTAACAAAGAATAAACACACATATGAATAATAAGGTGTAATAAAGTAGATATGCAGTCAGCAGTATGTGGCACACTTAGAAAAGCCCTGAGAATCTCAGTAAGAAGCTACATGGCAGTGTTAGCATTAGAACTCTTCAATATAATGTTGTGATGGCTGGGGGAAATGATTAAATCTTCTTGGTTAGGAAGGCATCCCATCCGTTACTATTGGGTTCAGTTCAGTTCAGTCGCTCAGTCATGTCTGACTCTTTGCAACCCCATGAATCGCAGCACACCTGGCCTCCCTCTCCATCACCAACTCCCGGAGTTCACTTCAAACTCACGTCCATCGAGTCAGTGATGCCATCCAGCCATCTCATCCTCGGTCGTCCCCTTCTCCTCCTGCCCCCAATCCCTCCCAGCATGAGTCTTTTCCAGTGAGTCAACTCTTCACATGAGGTGGTCAAAATACTGGAGTTTCAGCTTTAGCATCATTCCTTCCAAAGAACACCCAGGGCTGATCTCCTTTAGAATGGATTAACTATTCATAATAATCTTATGAAATAAGTAAAAATAACTTTGGTTTTTATAATGGAAGAAATGGAGATGGAGTAGTTAATGTTCTTCATATCACATAGCTATCTGGTGGTGTAGTTCAGGTTTGGCTTTAGAATTGCCTCATGCCCAAGACAATCTTCTTCTCAGCTTACTGCCTCTTTCCCTTTTGCTACCATCTTGACCGTGCAGAGGTTTCAAACACATATGTTGTTCATACTCTATCCTTAAAGAGTATGTAAACCTGTTTAAAAGACCTCTCTCCTAAAAGCAAAAACCACAACAAACAGCATGTAACAGAAAATTCCATTGGTCAAGAGAGACAAATTTAGCAGACTCAAACAAGATCTTTCTTAGAGTTACTTGAAGTCGTGTATGGTTAGAGTCAGTCTCTACATCCCTTCTGCTGCTGCTGCTACTGCTAAGTCGCTTCAGTCATGTCCGACTTTCTATTAGGACATTTAGACAGATTTCAGGCTTCAGTGAATACAAAATATGACTTCAGAAGAAATAAGTGTGGCACTAGTCAACTCTCTTTTGGGTATAGACGTATTTCAAAAGCAAAATAGACTAGTATGACTTGTAGAATCTTAGATGATTAATTCAACAATGGATGTTCTGTTGCAGTTTGGGAGAGGGATATTTTTTAAAACTTTTAAAAATTATGTATTTAATTGTGCATTAACTATTTCATATTGATAGAGCCACATGACCTGGATACCATACAGTTTCAGCAATAATTTGTATTTTTTTATCATTTTGAGAGCATTCACCTGTGTGTCTTTAATAAAGATTGGTTTACTTCTGTGAAGATTAAGTAAAATGAGCATAATGAGTTCTGAATATTTTTTTTCCAAGGAGCAGATATTACTGCCAGAAAATGAAGACCTCACAAGGTTATGTCTGTGGACAAGACAATAGTAAATGTTCACTCTTCAGCTACCTAAATCTATTTGAAATACTTTATTAACATCTTTCTATCTGAAATGTTGATGACTAATTAGTTCAATAGTCAATATTTCATTTACATAATTACAGATTATGTATTAGGTATAATGCACTTTGCTCTTGAGCCCAGTGGAGAATGCAAAAAATAAAGAGAGAGAGAGAAATATAAAAAGTTCCTAACCTAAAGGAAATTAAAATCAGTCAATAACAATGAAAATGAGATGTTGGTTGATTCTTTCAAAGATTAAGTGCATACTGGGCATAGGACTAGGCCTTAGCGATACATTGGCACATGAGAAAGATAAAATGCCTTCTCGCATGAAGATTACATTCTCTTAGGAGACTCAAGCGACAAATCCCTAAATAAACTGGATTGTGGGTGACAAGGAATACTACAAAGAAAAGAAAACAGATCAAGGGAAGTCTCTTGGCAGTGGTGATACTTGTGCCAATCATGCAAATATCTGAGGCCAGTGTGTTCTTGTAGGGACAAACTGCAAGCACAACCCTTGGGAGGTGGGAGCAAACAGAGTGTTCAAAAAGGACCGAAGTCAGGCACTGGGCTAGAGCNAAAAGGATCTGGAATACATCTACTGACCTAGAAACCGCTTAATCTAGATAAATTTACTGAGGAAACAGAGAGAAGTGATTGCAACTATTGATCCACTCCATTTACTATGTTTGATACAGAAAAGAAAAGTAAAGATTCTTTTCCTTAAGGAGTTCAAGTTTAACAAAGAATAAACACACATATGAATAATAAGGTGTAATAAAGTAGATATGCAGTCAGCAGTATGTGGCACACTTAGAAAAGCCCTGAGAATCTCAGTAAGAAGCTACATGGCAGTGTTAGCATTAGAACTCTTCAATATAATGTTGTGATGGCTGGGGGAAATGATTAAATCTTCTTGGTTAGGAAGGCATCCCATCCGTTACTATTGGGTTCAGTTCAGTTCAGTCGCTCAGTCATGTCTGACTCTTTGCAACCCCATGAATCGCAGCACACCTGGCCTCCCTCTCCATCACCAACTCCCGGAGTTCACTTCAAACTCACGTCCATCGAGTCAGTGATGCCATCCAGCCATCTCATCCTCGGTCGTCCCCTTCTCCTCCTGCCCCCAATCCCTCCCAGCATGAGTCTTTTCCAGTGAGTCAACTCTTCACATGAGGTGGTCAAAATACTGGAGTTTCAGCTTTAGCATCATTCCTTCCAAAGAACACCCAGGGCTGATCTCCTTTAGAATGGATTAACTATTCATAATAATCTTATGAAATAAGTAAAAATAACTTTGGTTTTTATAATGGAAGAAATGGAGATGGAGTAGTTAATGTTCTTCATATCACATAGCTATCTGGTGGTGTAGTTCAGGTTTGGCTTTAGAATTGCCTCATGCCCAAGACAATCTTCTTCTCAGCTTACTGCCTCTTTCCCTTTTGCTACCATCTTGACCGTGCAGAGGTTTCAAACACATATGTTGTTCATACTCTATCCTTAAAGAGTATGTAAACCTGTTTAAAAGACCTCTCTCCTAAAAGCAAAAACCACAACAAACAGCATGTAACAGAAAATTCCATTGGTCAAGAGAGACAAATTTAGCAGACTCAAACAAGATCTTTCTTAGAGTTACTTGAAGTCGTGTATGGTTAGTCAGTCTCTACATCCCTTCTGCTGCTGCTGCTACTGCTAAGTCGCTTCAGTCGTGTCCGACTTTCTATTAGGACATTTAGACAGATTTCAGGCTTCAGTGAATACAAAATATGACTTCAGAAGAAATAAGTGTGGCACTAGTCAACTCTCTTTTGGGTATAGACGTATTTCAAAAGCAAAATAGACTAGTATGACTTGTAGAATCTTAGATGATTAATTCAACAATGGATGTTCTGTTGCAGTTTGGGAGAGGGATATTTTTTAAAACTTTTAAAAATTATGTATTTAATTGTGCATTAAATATTTCATATTGATAGAGCCACATGACCTGGATACCATACAGTTTCAGCAATAATTTGTATTTTTTTATCATTTTGAGAGCATTCACCTGTGTGTCTTTAATAAAGATTGGTTTACTTCTGTGAAGATTAAGTAAAATGAGCATAATGAGTTCTGAATATTTTTTTTCCAAGGAGCAGATATTACTGCCAGAAAATGAAGACCTCACAAGGTTATGTCTGTGGACAAGACAATAGTAAATGTTCACTCTTCAGCTACCTAAATCTATTTGAAATACTTTATTAACATCTTTCTATCTGAAATGTTGATGACTAATTAGTTCAATAGTCAATATTTCATTTACATAATTACAGATTATGTATTAGGTATAATGCACTTTGCTCTTGAGCCCAGTGGAGAATGCAAAAAATAAAGAGAGAGAGAGAAATATAAAAAGTTCCTAACCTAAAGGAAATTAAAATCAGTCAATAACAATGAAAATGAGATGTTGGTTGATTCTTTCAAAGATTAAGTGCATACTGGGCATAGGACTAGGCCTTAGCGATACATTGGCACATGAGAAAGATAAAATGCCTTCTCGCATGAAGATTACATTCTCTTAGGAGACTCAAGCGACAAATCCCTAAATAAACTGGATTGTGGGTGACAAGGAATACTACAAAGAAAAGAAAACAGATCAAGGGAAGTCTCTTGGCAGTGGTGATACTTGTGCCAATCATGCAAATATCTGAGGCCAGTGTGTTCTTGTAGGGACAAACTGCAAGCACAACCCTTGGGAGGTGGGAGCAAACAGAGTGTTCAAAAAGGACCGAAGTCAGGCACTGGGCTAGAGCTCAGAAGTCAGGGGCCATGGTGAAGGACCAAGTCCAAAGTGGTGGTCAGGGCCACCTCATAGAGGGCCCTGAGGATTCTGGGGAATAGTTTGAATTTTAATCCTGTTGCCATGGGAAGCTGGTTCATGGCTGAAAAATTATATAAATGTTATAATTATATACATAATTATAATATGTGCATAACATGCTGTTGATCCAAAAGGCTCAGTTTAGGAGCTGTGATTGTTGAGAGGCTAGACAATTAGTTTTTCTCAAAAAATTAAGGATGACTTCATGGAGAAGTTTCTTTTTGAGCTGAGTTCTGAAGTGTTCATGAAAATCTCATGAATATGTTCTGAAGTATTCATGAAACTATGTGCCCAGGGAATGGTGTGAACAAAGCTCTCAGGTGAGAAATCCCAAGATGTTGACAACTTACACATTCACAATACTGATATATTCATTTCCCAAGAAGGGAAAGTACTTGCACTCAAATGACTATTCAAGCTGAAATTGAAGGCACCAGAGCAGGCTGAAATGTCTACGGGATGAGAGGTTGAGGGGATGAGAGTGGTGGACTTCAGCCCTCAAGCTACAGTAATGGCAACTGTTTACTCTGACACCCCAGAAGCTGACCCTCTTGTTGTACTTTGACGTCCTAAAACACAACATGATGTAGTAAATGACATGATAAAGGTGTTATGTTCAGGAATCTGCTGAGGTCACAGGGAAGGGTCTATATATTCACAGAGTAGAAGAAATTTTCACTTGTGAATATGAATGGGCTGCCCTCTGCAGCCTTTTATGTTTCCCTTAGTGATTATGCAACAGCACAGTCTGCATCTAGAAAGGGCATTTAAGTGCTTGAATAAAAGGACTGGAAGGACAGTTCTAGGCTTATTATTATGCCAACAACTCAGAAACAATTGCAGCCAACTTTAGTAGCTCTGTCTCAAAGGAGATGGTGTGCTCCGTGCCACTGTGCATCTGTGGGTGCTAAGTCACTTCAGTCGTGTTAAACTCTTTGTGACGCTGTGGACTGTAGCCCACCAGGCTCCTATGTCCATGGGATTCTTCAGGCAAGAATGCAAGTGGTCACCATTTCCTACTCCAGGGGTCTTCCTGACCCAGGGAGTGAACTCACATCTTACATCTCCTTCTTTGGCAAGCTGGTTCTTTACCAATAGGCTCCAGGTCACTAATGCAGTTTAACATGCAGTCCTGGAATCATTCAGAAGTCTTCACTTTCATTTGGGCTATCTTCATTATGCTGCTTTTCTAGCTTGAAAGTCTCTGTCAGACAGACGAATATGGCTAGCAATGCATATCAACTGTTGAATCACACAAAGGCAGAGGTCAGCAAATTTTTTACATGAAGAACCAGATAGTAAATGTTTAAGTCTTTCTGGACCAAGAAGCAAAATCAAGGATGTTACAGAGATGGTGACAAAACCAGAGAGAGAACAAAAATCTATAGTTTTTCATTGATGAATTTGTAATCCCAATTCCAATTAATGAGAAGTCTACTAGTACAACTCTGCTAATGAGATGTTTGGAATTCTTTGTTGGAGAATAAGATTTCACTTAGAGTTCAAGATTAGCGTTCCTCATCATCAAACCAAATACAAATATTCATCTGTGAAAATAATTCTTGACTCACAAACTGTACTAAAGCAGGCAATTGGGCTCATTTGGCCTAATAGATGTGNTGGAATTCTTTGTTGGAGAATAAGATTTCACTTAGAGTTCAAGATTAGCGTTCCTCATCATCAAACCAAATACAAATATTCATCTGTGAAAATAATTCTTGACTCACAAACTGTACTAAAGCAGGCAATTGGGCTCATTTGGCCTAATAGATGTGATCTATGGACTGATGCCCTAAAATATGTACACCTTAACTTGTAACACATACATTTTATCAAATTGATAATCAAAATATTGATAAATTATCTTCCTGTAACAGTCCTTTTCGTAACATATATAATAGAGAAGTAACTAAGAGTACATGCTTTAGAATTAGAACAATCCAGGTACAGTGCTTGGCCTCAACCTCTTCTATCTATATGACTTTAGAAATGTCACTTAAATTCCCTCTGTCTCTACTTTCTTATCTATAATATATTGATAATACTGGTATCCCTTCAATTTTGTTTTGGGGGGAAATAAGATAGTATGGTGTGTAACACATACTGGACAATAAATAATAGCTATCAGTATTCTTATGTGCTATATCCAATTAGTTGTTCAGTTCAGTCACTTAGTCGTGTCCTACTCTTTTCCACCCCATGAACTGCAGCACGCCAGGCCTCCCTGTCCATCACCAACTCCCGGACTTCACCCAAATCCATGTCCATTGAGTTGGGATGCCATCCAACCATCTCATTCTCTGTCATCCCCTTCTCCTCCTGCCCTCAATCTTTCCCAGCATCAGAGTCTTTTCAANTGCAGGGGGCATGGGTTTGATTCCTGGTCAGGGAACTAAGATCCCAAATGCCGCACAGTGAGGCCAAATAAATAAATACATTTTTTTTTAAAAAAGACTAACAGTTGGAGTGACTCAAAAAATTTTTTAAATGGCTGGTGATAAGCAAAAGAAAGAGAGGAAAAAGAAGAGGAGGAGAGAAATAAGAATAATGGTAAGAATTTTTTAAAATGAGAAATAAGAAAAACAATAAATATGCTTTGCGTTGAGTGTTACCATGCACCAAGCACTATTGCCAAATAAGCCCTTCACATATGTGATCTCATTTTATCCACACACTGCATGTATGAGCACATGTGATGTATCAGCTGTTACCGTCGGTGCCCCTTCACCAACGAGGAAATCAAGAAGTGATGCCGTTTGTCCAAGGTCACACAGCATGTAAAGGCTAAGACTGTTTTTTTTTTTTTGTTGTTGTTTTTTAATTCAGGTTACCTAGCTGGGGCTCAATAAACAACAGCCAATTTCATCCCTACTTCACAGATGGGAATACTGAGGCTTAGAAGCAGTAAGCAACTGTCTATAGTTTAGAAGTCACTGAACTGGGATTTGAACCACAGACAGGAACAAACTGGATGCTTCCATTCCAGACCACCCTCCAGATACACAGAGTTCAACCTACCCTGTAACTGTCCATGCTTCCTACTTCTGAGAAGAGTAAAGGGAAGATGAGAACAAGCTGGTTCAAAAGGGCCACAGAGGCTTGGAAAGTGATGCCATAGTGTGTTGTGTATTCCGACTATCATTCATGCAGTTACTCAGTAAATATTTTGTTGAATTTGCCCACCCTCCAAGTTATGACCAACCTAGACAGCATATTAAAAAGCAGAGACATTACTTTGTTAACAAAGGTCTGTCTAGTNGAAGCATATATACTATTATGTAAGAAACGAATCACCAGTCTATGTTTGATGCAGGATGCAGGATGCTTGGGGCTGGTGTACGGGGATGATCCAGAGAGACGTTGTGGGGTGGGAGGTGGGAGGGGGATTCGGGATTGGGAGCTTATGTACACCTGTGGTGGATTCATGTCGATGTATGGCAAACCCAACAGAGTATTGTAAAGTCAAATCAAAAAATAAATAAATAATTTAAACAAAAAAAAAAGCTAAAAGTGACTAAGTCTAGTGAGGAGGCTGTATCTAGAGTCATGCAGGCCAAAAGCTAGTCCAAGTTGTGAATACAAATGAGAAGTTCTTGATGGAAATGAAAAGTTCTACTCCAGTGAACAAAGAATGATAAAAATAAAAAAGTGAAACAGCCTTATTGCTGATAAGGAGAAAGCTTTAGCCATCCGAATAGAAGCTCAAAACAGCCACAACATTCCCTTAAGTCAAAGCCTAATCCAGAGCAAGGCCCTAACTCTTTTCAATTCTTTGAAGGGTGAGAAAGGTTAGGAAGCTCTAGAAGAAAAGCTTGAACCTTGCAGGGTGTGGTTCATGAGGTTAGAGAAAGAAATTGTCACCAAAACATCAGAGTGCAAGGTGAAGCAGCAAGTGCTGGTGTAGAAGCTGCAGCAATTTATCCAGAAGATCCAGCTGAAATAATTGATGAAGGTGGCTGCACTAAACAACAGATTTTCAGTGTAGCCTTCTACTTAAAGATGCCATCTAGGACTTTTCACAGCTAGAGAGAAGTTGGTGCCTGGCTTCAAAGTACAGGCTTACTCTTTTTAGAGGCTAAGAAGCTGATGAAACCAGTGTTCATTTAGCATTTCCAAAAATCCTAGGGCCCTTAATAATTCTACTAAATGTATTCTACCTATGTTCTATAAATGGAACAATAAAACCTGGATGACATCATAACAGTTTGCAATTTGTTTTACTGAATATTTTAGAAAACTCTACTGAGACCTATTGCTCAGAAAAGAGATTCAAAATATTCCTTTTCATTGACAGAGCACTTGATCACCCAAGAGTTCTGATAGAAATGTTCAATGAGATTAATGTTGTTTTCACACCTCCTAGCATAACGTGCATTCTGCAGCCCACAAATCAAGCGATAATTTAAACTTTCAAGCCTTATTATTTAAGAAATGCATTTCATAAGGCTATGGCTGCCACAGGTAAAGATTCTTCTGAAAGATATGTCAAAGTTAATTGAAAACCTTTTGGAAAGGATTACCATTCTTGATGGGCTTCCCTGATGGCTCAGTGGTAGAGAATCTGCCTGTGATTCAGGAGCCATGGGTTCAATCCCTGGGTTGGGAAGATCCTCTGTTAGAAGGAAATGGCAACCTACTCCAGTATTCTTTCCTGGAGAATTGTCACAAAAGGGTCAGACACGACTAAGCAACTAAATGACAACCATTCTGGATGCCATTCAGAATACCCTTGACTCATGAGGAGAAGTCAAATATTAACATTAACAGGAGTTTAGAAGAAGTTGAATCCAATCCTCATGGATGACTTTGAAGGGTTACTTCAAGTTGAACAAGTCACTGGAGCTAGCAAGAGAATAGGAATCAGTAGTGGAGCCTGAAGATGTGCCTGAATTGCTGCAATCTCATGATAAAATTTGAACCAAACTGACTCGATGAGGAGTCAGTTCTTCGAATGAGCAAACACGTAGCTCTGGAAGTAGAATCTATTTCTGGTAAAGATGCAGTGAAGATTGTCAAAATGACAACAATATTTAGAATATTACATAAACTTAGTTGATAAAGCAGAAAGTTTATCAGGTTTTGAGAGAATAGTCTCCAGTTTTGAAAGTTCTACAGTAGGTAAAAAACAGTGAAATAGCTTTGCTTTCTACAAAGAAATCTTTGGTAAGAGGAAGAGTCAATTTATACAGTGAACTTCATTGCTTTATTACAAAAATGCCAGTCACCCCAACCTTCAGCAACCACCACTCAGATCATCAAAATTCAATCAGCAGGCATCAGCATTCAGGCAAAACCCTCCACCAGCAAAAAGATTACGACTCACTGAAGGCTCAGATGGGGGCTGACATTTTTAGTGATAAAGTATTTCTAATTAATGTTAATATATGTAATTTGGAAAATGCAATGTGATTGCACATTTAATAGACAACAGTATAGTATAAATATAATTTTTATATGCACTAGGAAACCGAAAATGTCATATGACTCACTTTATTGCAGTGGTTTAGAACCATACTCATAGTTTCTACATGGTGTGCCTGTAAATTTAAGTCATTACGATGTCTTTCTGAAGGAGATTTCCATTTTAGGTTGTATTTTTTAATGAAAGGCTTTTCTCACAGTTCAAGTGATTTCAGGCACTGGTGCATGAATGAGGGAGCTTTAGGATCAGCGCAACTACTCCAGGGCCCCCAGAAACCACACTGAATTGGTGACAGACTTTATAGATGTCTTCCTATTTTGTTTATTCAGGAGGTTGGCAATGAATATTGCCTTGAACAAAGGTAGCCCTAGAATACTAAATCTAACTTAGACCATTGTTAATTTTTTTTACTGCAGGGTAACAAATAACCACAAATATAGCAGTTGGAAACAACATCCACCTTCTTATTTCACTGTACAGTGGATGAAAAATCTGTTGTGGATTTGTCTGGGTTCTCTGCTTAGAGCCTCACAAGACTGAAATCAAGCTGTCAGCTGGTTTGTACTCTTTATCTGGAGGATCTAAGAAAAAATGTGCTTCTAAGCATGCCAGTTGTAGTCAGAATTAATTTCTTTGTGACTGTAGCACCAAAGTCCTCATTTTCTTGCTGGTTGTTACCTAGGGGTGCACTTAGCTCCTAAAGGCCACCCTCAGGTCCTTGCTATATGGCCCCCTCTATCTTCAAGCCAGTTTTGAATCTCACTTGTGCTCTAATCTCTGACTTCCTCTTCTGCTATTAGCCTCAGAAAACTCTGTGTTTAAGAGGCTCAGGCACCAGTCCATAGGGTCACAAAGAGTCAGACGCAACTGAAGACACTTTGCACACACACACATGATGAGATTATGCCAGGTAATATTGCTAATTTAAGGTTAAATAATCCAAATTACATCTGAAATTTTCCTTTTGTTTTATCTTCATATTTTCTTTTCTCTTCATGGATCTTGGTAAAAAGAGTCCAATTCAAAGCACACAATATGTTAAAACCTCTCAGATGGATATAAAGCACCGTAAGTCACATGGTCAGTCCCATAGTCATGGAATGGGAAAAGTTGGTCCATCTACTGAAAGGCACTGCTACATCGTATAACAAAGGGTAGGATGAATTTTCTTAACATGGGAAGTTCAGTTCAGTTCAGTCACTCAGTTGTGTCCGACTCTTTGCAACCCCATGAACCACAGCACACCAGGCCTCCCTGACCGTCACCAACTCCTGAAGTCCATCCAAACCCATGTCCATTGAGTTGGTGATGCCATCCAACCATCTCACTCTCTGTCGTCCCCTTCTCCTCCTGCCCTCAATCTTTCCCAGCATCAGGGTCTTTTCAAAAGAGTCAGCTCTTCACATCAGGTGGCCAAAGTATTGGAGTTTCAGATTCAACATCAGTCCTTCCAAAGAACAGATCTTAAGTATTGTTTTGCAAAGGAAATGTGTATGTAGCTCAATCTCTTTCCTCAAAGAAATGTATATCCTTTCCTTTCCTGCATTCAGGCAACGTTAGTCTTAAATTATAGCAACATACAGTGAAAAAATACTGTTCTCTTTCCTTTTAATGCATGCTCATTTCTCAAACTTACAGGAAAACTTGTTGTGGAAATAACATTTTAGTCAATAGATTGCCAACATATTATATGCCTTGTACCTTGGGTAATGTGATGTATGGAAAATTACTTAGCTATTAGTCTTCAGTGGAAGCCAAATGAATAATGAGAATTGGAAATTCATCTCATTTTCAAGGATTTTCAACACTATCTATGTCCTTGGGGCCACTCTTGCAAATGTTACACTTTACTGTTTTCTGATCCGAATTTACAGGAGGCTTTTGGTTTTTTTTAAGTCTTTAAGATTTAAAAGAGGATTGAGGCTTGTCTGAGCTAGGCATCCGCATCCATAAAGACAGGCAGGCAGAAACAGAACCTTTGTTTGTATTTTTTTCAAGTGTTGACAACTAGAACAATGGCTGTGCTTTCCGATTCTTGTGAAGTTTCCAAAGCACATCTGCGGGTTATTCTGTTATCAAGTAAAAAGCTGAATCCCAGCCTCATAATTCGTCTTTACCCTTGGTCTTGACCACCTCCTGCCATAAAGGGAAACGTAAAAATTCTCACCATCCTCCTCCTATTTCTCTGATAGGAGGTTTTTCTGGTAGTTGGTGATAACGAGAGTCTCCTTAAATCCTTATTTGATACATAAGCAACATATTAATGTGGTGGACAGGGAAACATTCATATAAAAGTGTATCAGAGGAGAGTTAGAAGCATATGGTTCTTTTGACTGTTACATATTTCCCAGACTTGCTTACAAGTAAGTGGAAATTCTGAGATGCAGAAAAAGAAATGGGAACAAAAACTAAATGAGCCACTTTCTAGGAACATGTCATAAAATTCCCATGCATGATCCTTCCCTGGCTGGGTGAAGATGATGGTTAGACAGGTGGTGAAGTTGGATGGTGGTCTTGGAATTCATGTGGTTACAAAATAAAAGGAAGCTGAATCACTGTTTGGATAGGTGTCTTCTGCTAATCAAAAATTCCTATTTTAGTCTTTCTTTGAATGAAGAATAAACTTCTACTGTTTTGAACCATGTTGTGTTTTGGACTTTGTTACTGCATCTATTTTTTAACTAAGGCATATAGAATTTTACTAAGTCTTTAAATTTAAGAATGGGATAAAAAAAGATGACCTGTTGAATTCTTAAGTTGTTTCTGGATTCCTTTTATGTCCTTAGTGAATTTTGAAATATATCATTTAATTTGTGCATGTCCTAAAATAATATGCAGAGGAGAATGGAACATGTGAAGAAGCATGAGGGATCATTATTGAGCATTTATTTACCTAAATCTGAACTCTAACCAGAGTTAGCATGATGCAGTCTGCCTTTATACCCACTGTGGTTTAGAAATTTTTTTTTTTTTTTACTTTATTTTACTTTACATTACTCTATTGGCTTTGCCATACATCGATATGAATCTACCGCAGGTGTACACGAGCTCCCAATCCTGAACCAGTTCAATTCAGTTCAGTCTCTCAGTCGTGTCTGACTCTTTGCGACCCCATGAATTGCAGCACGCCAGGCCTCCCTGTTCATCACCANTTTGGCCACCTCATGCGAAGAGTTGACTCATTGGAAAAGACTGTGATGCTGGGAGGGATTGGGGCAGGAGGAGGAGATGACCGAGGATGAGATGGCTGGATGGCATCACAGACTTGATGGACATGAGTCTGACCTCTGAGAGGCAGTGATGAACAGGGAGGCCTAGTGTGCTGCAATTCATGGAGTCACAAAGAGTCGGACATGACTGAGCGACTGAACTGAACTGAACTACATGAAAGTTCCAGAATTTGTTTGGGAAAATACATAGAATATTCAACATACTATAGGAAATAAAGCATGAAAACGTATTTTTTGAATTGTATATATGTGCTTATGATCATGTGAGATTAGGGCAATACATTTAACTTCTGGGACCACCAGCTTTTTCATCAGTTAAGTGAGGTAACTGCTGTAACAACAGTCACACTGGCACAGTGCCCAGTATATACTGGTTTAAACAAAAAGAGGAAAAGAAAAAGCTGGAAACCTGCCCATAAGAATTTTGAGATAGTTCATCAAACCCTCCTTTATAGGATTGTAAGCCTTTATTTTGGTTCAATGACTTCTATAATCTACAGTGAATAGGTAATTATTAGAACCTCTTGAGATGCAGCATTTATAGAATATTGTAATCTTTTGATCAGAAATAATAATCAGTACTACACAGTAGAGTCTCTATACAGCTGACAGTTTACCAGACCAATAAAAGGTCCAGGTTTTAGCAATTATAGTTTTGCAAATATAAGACAAATTATTTGATTCTTTAAACAAATACTCTTGNTCTTTTGATCAGTAATAATAATCAGTACTACACAGTAGAGTCTCTATACAGCTGACAGTTTACCAGACCAATAAAACGTCCAGGTTTTAGCAATTATAGTTTTGCAAATATAAGACAAATTATTTGATTCTTTAAACAAATACTCTTGACTCCAGCCCTCTTCCACATACCTATTTTATCTGTTATCTAACACAAGTTGAATAGTGATTGTACATTTTAGAACTCTTTAGTTTCATAAGTCATAGAGAAGTTGGTGTTGGGCCATATTCTAGAACATAAAGCAATGTCAAAGACCAGTTGTCGGAGCTCACAGCCTGAATGTCAACATTGTGATATCTGGGACATTTTTCCAATTTTTCCTGCTGATCTCTTTTAGTACCTAAAATACAAAGCTTAGCCACAAATGAGTAATTGATAAATAGTGAAGAGAATTAAGGAATAAATGGATTAATTATGACATTATCATGGGTATTGATCAATTGTATTATCCTGTAAGCTATATTTTTCAAAATTTAGCTTTTTGTAGAACAGCACTGTCTAATAGAAATACAATGTGAGCCACTTACATAATTTAAAAATTTAACCACATTAAAAAGTAAAATTAAACTGGCTTATTATAACAGTATATATTACTTATTTTAATATATCCAAAGTAGCACCTTAACAGGTAATCAATATAATTGTTATTTATTAGGTGTCTTACATTTTGATGCTCCTCAGGTGGTTTATGTTAAAAAATCTGTCTGCCAATGCAGGAGATGTGGGTTCAATCCCAGGGTTGGGAAGATCCCCTGGAGAGGAAAATGGCCACCCACTCCAATATTCCTGCCTGGGAAATCCCATGGACAGAGACTGGTGGGCTACAGTCCATGGGGTCACAAAAACTCAGACACAACTTAGTGACTAAACAACAGCAATCTTAGCTTTGTACTATCTTTGAAATACTTTTGTTTTACACTTACAACACAGCACATTCAACTGACCTGCATTTTAAGTACTCAGTGTGTCACTAGCATGTTGGATATCACACTGATGGAGAAGTCAAAATCTACTTTGAATGAGCCAAATTAAACAGAGTCTTAGATTTAAAATAAGAGGAGCAGTTTATAGATAAGGATGTGGAATTCAAAGTTGCTGCTGCTGCTAAGTCGCTTCAGTCATGTCCGACTCTGTGCGACCCCATAGAGGGCAGCCCACCAGGCTCCCCCGTCCCTGGGATTCTCCAGGCAAGAACACTGGAGTGGGTTGCCATTTCCTTCTCCAATGTGTAAAAGTGAAAAGTGAAATTGAAGTCACTCAGTTGTGTCCAGCTCTTAGCGACCCCATGGACTACAGCCCACCAGGCTCCTCTGTCCATGGGATTTTCCAGGCAAGAGTACTAGAGTGGGGTGCCATTGCCTTCTCCAGAATTCAAAGTTAGGTATAGCTAGTTTTGAATCCCATTTACTAGCTATGTGACTTTGAACAGGATAATTCAACAAGTCTGTTTCTTCCTGTAAAATGTATATAATATACACATCTCGATGAATTGCTTAGAAATAACATATATAAAATGTCTACTATAGGGTCTGATGCATATTAAGTGCTCAAAGAAAATTATGAATAGCTGTCATTATTTTGTTCATTATAAATATTTAATGTATATATTTTAATCTCTCAGTAGTTTGTGATTTAAACACGAAACTATACTTCTTTTTTAAATTGAAATAACTAAGGCATGAGCCCTGTTACTAAGTTATATACCAGGACTTTGCCCTGGTCACATTTTCTCCAATTCTCCCTGAGTGTCTGTGTCAGGGTAAACTCATGTATGTTTTATAAGGGGCCCTCTGGGTTTCCTGCTCTGCTGGAACAGTTCTCTGCTAGTGCTTTGCCTCTGTGACTGTTTTGATACCTTCATTTCAGAAGAAGGATCTTGTCTATAGGATCACAAAAACAATTCAGATATTTTCCACACATAAGAGAAAAAATACATTTCTAATATCTAGAAATTTATTATTCACTAGTTTCTCTGAAAATTAAATTATTCATAATATTCTCTAGCAAAGATTGAGTGATAGCTTAAGAGAAACACAACATACAAGGAATGATTAACAAATTAAAAGGCCCAAAATTCAGTTGTTACATAAGGATTTTAAAATAAAGACTTGTGGTTCAAAGATAATAGTACAAAATTTTTAAAAATCAGTAAATCAAAACTAGCAGGATCTAGCAGACCTGTATCAGAAGAAAATAGGTAAAAGTGAAGTATAATGACCAGTCTGTGTCAAAAGGAGGGGCTCTAGATAATCATTAATTTTGTGATTAAATAGAACAGTTCACATATGTTAGCTGTAAATTTTAACATGAATAAAAACTAAAATATCCAATATGTTGTTATTCACTCAGTCATGTCCAACTCTTTGCAGCCCCACTGGACTGAAGCATGCCAGGCTTCCCTGTCCTTCACTCTCTCCCTGAGTTTGCTCATATTCATGACCATTGAGTCAGTGATACCATCTAACCATCTCATCCCCTGTTGCCGCCTTCTCCTCATGCCTTCAATCTTTCCCAGCATCAGCAAGTTTCCCAATGAGTCGGCTCTTCACATCAGGTGGCCAAAGTATTGGAGTTTCAGCTTCAGCATCAGTTCTTCCAATTGGTATTCAGAGTTGATTTCCTTTCAGATTGACTGGTTTGATCTCCTTGCTGTCCAAGGGACTCTCAAGACTCTTCTCCAGCACCACCGTTCCAAAGCACTAGCTCCTCAGTGCTCAGCCGTCTTTATGGTCCAACTCTCACATCTGTACCTGACTACTGTAAAAATCCCACCTTTGACTATAAGGACCTTTGTGGGCAAAGTGATGTCTCTGCTTTTTCATACGTTGCTTAGGTTTGTCATAGATGTTCTTCCAAGGAGCAAAAATCTTTTAATTTCATGGCTGTAGTCACCTTGGAGCCCAAGAAAACAAAGCCTCACTGTTTCTATTTTTTCTCCATCTATTTTCCATGAACAAAACTAATAATATATAGGTTAAAATGGGTAATAATAAATTGGAAAACAAATCATAGATGTAGAAAAAATAATGTGGCTATACTAGAATCTCACCAAAATCTTTGTTGTCTTCTTCCTGGGTACAGCGCTGGAACATGTTTTCCATATTCTTGTGGAATATGGAATCAAACATCATTCAGTTTGATCAACTCACGTGATATCTAGACAATAGAGCATAAGAAAATGTTGTACTACTTTCAAGACTGGTCCCTGAAGACCTCTCATGAGGGCTCTTTGGTACATGTTTCCTTAGAGTGGGGTGGAAATGACTAGGGTAATCAAACTTGGACTTGATTAGTTGAAGATGGCAAAACCTCTATTTGTGGTGGTGGTTTAGTCACTAAGTCATGTCCAACTCTTGTGACCACATGGACTGTAGCCTGCCAGGCTCCTCTGTCCGTAGGATTTTCCAAGCAAGAATACTGGAGGGGGTTGCCATTTCCTTCTCTAAAACCTTTATTAATGTGAATTTTTCAATGATTATGTGGGAGCAGCCCTGTTACTTTCTACCCTGGATCAGTCAAGAATTTTACAGGAGAAATAAATTTCTATTTCATTAAGTCATTATACTATGCTCTTGTGTCTCTTCCATATATAGCTGGTATTTACCTTACTAATATTGTGGTATACTTTTCTGGGATATGTTTTCTTACCACCAGCAAATATCCTGTTTTATTGAAATCAAATTTAGATTCTGATAGAACTTTGGGCTTCTGTGAACAAACAGGGTGGGGACATGTAATCAGGATGCCTTTCTTCTTGGGTATGAGGTAAGTTTCCCTCCTCAGTTTGACAGGTGGCAGACACCCTTTAGCTTCAATTTGGCTCTAACATTTGCTTGGGGGAATATCCAACAGCAGATTCACTGCTTAATTCAGAAACCTATTCTTGAAGCAAAAATCAGAATGGAGAGTAGGGGACTGTTGCAGCTGTTCCACAGACTTTAATCAAGTGTCTCACTGACTGTCCAGCTCTGCCTTTCAGCCTCTGGTGCATCTGATTGGGATAATTCCAGATTTCTGTTAGGAAAACCTATTTTTTAAGTGATTCTGTGTTTAATTATTTTGTGTTGAATTTTATCACCCCAGCTGAGGTTCACTGTTGACATAACTTCCTCTGCTTTATATTATCTATAAATTCCCCAACACTCTTTTCTAACTGTGACATTATTCTTTGTTTTTCTGTGAACTTTTATTTTGTATTTTAACCACTTTTTTAAATGACTGAGAGGGATGGAAGGTAATCACATGTGCTAATTTGCCTTTCAGTTTTCACCACAGAAATCAAGCATTTCATGTATTACAATTTAGGTTTTAACTTCAAAATTCTTAAATTACTTTTTATTGCAATTATATTGTAGGGGGTAAATGACACTTATGCCAGTAATTTTTTTTTTCTTTGAAGAGACTCTTATCGATTTAACTGTTTAGTAAATACTGACTGACTATACTTATATATGCATACTTCTGAATTGACATGTGGCTAGTTTATTGGCAGATATAGCTCCAATTGTGAAGATTTTTAACCCAAATGAAATCTACATCATTTACTTTAGGAATGTTTTCTCTACATTCTCTAGACATAAGTACCATCATAAGCTCTAAAACTCTAGTTGTCTCCTCTTCCTTCTCTCCCTCTTCTCCTTTCCCTTTCTCATTTTCTTTCTCCTCCTCCTTTTTCTTTCTCTTCTTCTAATTCTTAAATTGATACAGATGGAAAAAAACATAGGAAAAACTTCCTTAATATGTCTTGACAATGATTTTTTGGATATGACACCAAAAGTACAATCAGTAAAAGCAAAAACCAACAAGTGAGACTACATCAAACTTAAAAGCTTCTGTGCAGCAAAAGAAATAACCAACAAAACGAAAAGGCAACCTATAGAACAGATCAAAATAATATGCAAACATGTATCTGAATAAGTTTGTATGTACAATGTACAAAATTGATATAACTCAATAGCAATAATCATTATCACCATCCAATTATAAATGGGCAAAAGACCTGCATAGACATTTTTTTCCAAGGAAGACATACCAGTTGCCAACAGGTATGTGAAAAGATGCTCAATATCAGAGATGTGTAAATAAAAATCATAGTGAGATACCACCTATCACAAATGACAAGAGAGCAAGGGTTGGTAACGATGTGGAAAAAATAGAACCCTGTATATTGTTGGTGGGAATGTACTGGTACAGTCACTATGGAAAATAGTATAGAGGCTCCTCCAAAAAGTGAAAATTTCCCTTATATTCCAGCATTTTCACTTCTGGGTATATAGCCAAAGGAAATGAAAGATAACTTGAAGGATTTGAAGAGATATTTGCACCTCCAGGTTAATGACAGCCTTTTAACAATAGGTTGTTTCCATATCTTGGCTGAGTATCCGTCTCTGGATGAAAAACCAAAATATGAGATAAACACAAAAGTATTATTCAGTCATAAGAAAGGAGGAAATCCTGCCATTTGTGACAACATAGATGAGACTTGAGGGCATTATGCATAAATGAAATAAGTCAGACAGAGAAAGACAAAATCTGTACGGTATCACTTATATGCAGAAGCTAAAAATGTCAAACTCATAGAGACAGAGTAGAATGGGGGTTGTCAGAAACTGAGGAGTTGGAGCAATTAGGGAGATGTTGCTCAGGGAGTACGAACTCCTAGTTATGGGATTAATAATTTCTGGGGTGTAATGTACAGTATCGTGTATATCTTTGAAAGATGCTGAGTAGATCTTAAATGTTCTCATCAGAAGAAAGAAATCACTATTATGTGAGCTGATGGAGATAAAAACCTAATGTGATTGTTTTACAATATATAAGTGTAACAAATCATGTTGCAAATCTCAAACTTATAAAATGTTATAGGTCAATTATATTTCAATAAAGTTGGGGAAAAATCAAATTTAAAAACTTCTTAATTAATGGATAGAGTATGAAAGTGAAAGTGGAGAGTGAAAAAGTTGGCTTAAAGCTCAACATTCAGAAAACGAAGATCATGGCATCTGGTCCCATCACTTCATGGGAAATAGATGCGGAAACAGTGGAAACAGTGTCAGACTTCATTTTTTTGGACTGCAGATGGTGACTGCAGCCATTAAATTAAAAGATGCTTACTCCTTGGAAGAAAAGTTGTGACCAACCTAGATAGCATATTCAAAAGCAGAGACATTACTTTGCTGACTAAGGCCCTTCTAGTCAAGGCTATGGTTTTTCCTGTGGTCATGTATGGANCTCCCCACACCCTCCCACTGCACTGCCCCGGCCCTGATGAAGGCAGCCCGGCCGCAGACACGCGGCTGCGTGTGGCCTCTCTGCCCTGGCTCCCTTTCTGTACCAGCCAGGGGGCGGCAGACGGCCACACCGGTGCCTGGCCCGCCGCCTGCGGGAAGAGCCAGAGGCCAGCTCCTGTGCACACGGGCAGCCCTGCGCCCCCCTCGGGGCCCACCTCCCAGCCCCAGGCCCCCCGGGACCACTCTCAGCTCCCTTCCTGGGAAGCAGGCAGGGGGCCAGCACCACCTCCCAGCTCTGCCTGCTCCATCTGCGGGGAGAGGGCACCTCATGGGTGCCCGAGGCGGGAAGTTGGGGGGTTGGGGCGAGGGAGAGGAAGGGTCCCCAGGCACCCTGCTTCCCGTCACTGGGATAAGCCCCCTGGGACATTCCCAGCCCCGGGATCTGGTGCCACAGACAGAGTCAGAAAAGTAGGTTTCAGGCCCCGCGGGGAGACCGGCTGTGGGGGGCGCGCTGGGCAGAAGAGAAGGGCGTGCACCCTTTCCGGCAGCACAGAAGGTGACTTTGTGAGGGAAAGATGGAGAAGAACTGTGAACCCGTGTGAGGCAAACTCTGAAGCTTCCTCAAGGACACCTTAGACTTGGTCAGACAGAGGAAACCCCTCATTCTAGAAGAAAACAGTCTCATAGAGCCATTTCTCTACGAGTAAGTTTTTAAATTTAACATAATCATTATGAAATTGCTTGTCCCGCAGATGGTAAGGACTCTGCCTGCAAAGCGGGAGACGCGGGTTAGATCCCTGGGTCAGGAAGATCCCCTGGAGAAGGAAATGGCAACCCACTCCAGGATTCTTGCCTGGAGAACCCATGGGCAGGGGAGCCCGGTGGGCTAAAGTCCATGTGGTCACAAAAGACTGGNGATCCCTGGGTCAGGAAGATCCCCTGGAGAAGGAAATGGCAACCCACTCCAGGATTCTTGCCTGGAGAACCCATGGGCAGGGGAGCCCGGTGGGCTAAAGTCCATGTGGTCACAAAAGACTGGGACATGATTGAGCAAAGCATCTTCCTCTTAAGAAAATGCTAGAGTATGTTTCCCCATCTGGATCTAAAGCTAATTATAAAGTTCACGTGAGGAGGGGAAGGACAAAAACAGCCGACAAACCTCTCCAAGAAGAGAAAGGAGGAAGGTCTGGACCTCCCCGCCTCTGGGTCTGCCCCAGGACCCTGAGGCCCCAGGCTCACGCAGATACATGAGCACAGGGATGCGGGGCCTGCAGAGACAGACCCCAGAGCCTGGAGAGCCACGCCCACGATGAGGTGAAGGAGGCAAGGTAGTCAGCAAGCGATGTGATGAGCAGTCAGTCAGCACACGGAAAAAACCAGATCGAACCCGAGGAATACACCAGACGAGACAAGTCACAAATGGGTCCAAGAGCCATGTGTGAAGAGTGAAGCAAGTGCTAGGAGCAATGTGTGAATTTCTTTGTAACTGGGGAGCGGGCAAACCTTCCCAAATGTGATTTAAAATCTGAAAACAAGCGGATGTCCCTGGCAGTAGAGCAGGTGAGAATCCGACTGCCGGTGCAGGGGACAGGGGTCTGATCCGTCCGGGAGGATCGACTGAGTGCAGACTCGGCAACAAGAGAAGCTGCCTTAGCGAGAAGCCCGGCCTCGCAGTGAAGAACAGCCCCTGCTCACTGTAGAGAGAGCCTCTGCAACGAGGAGACGAAGGGCCACCGTGAAACAAGACGTGAGAGTTTAAGAGAGGACGGAGCATAGACTCCAGGAGCAAGAGAAGACAATATATGATGGGGAAAAGTGTTTATGACGCTTAGCATTTTCAAAAGCTGCTGCAGCCTGAGGCAGGAAGCAGACGGTGGTGTCTGGCGTGGGGAGGGGGGGTGACTGGGGGCCATGGGGCTTCTTCCCGGGNGAATGATGCTAAAGCTGAAACTCCAGTACTTTGGCCACCTCATGCAAAGAGTTGACTCATTGGAGAAGACTCTGATGCTAGAAGGGATTGGGGGCAGGAGGAGAAGGAGACGACAGATGATGGGATGGCTGGATGGCATCACGGACTCGATGGGCGAGAGTCTGAGTGAACTCCAGGAGTTGGTGATGGACAGGGAGGCCTGGCATGCTACAATTCATGAGGTTGCAAAGAGTCGGACACGACTGAGCAACTGAACTGAACTGAGCCCTATGAAGTATTAAAATATATTGTTAGAACATAAAAAGAATAATGAAACTGAAGAGGAAGCTCAGACCAAAATGCATATGCAAATTGGGAGAGGATAAAGATGCATATTAAATTGGTGGAGAAATACAAAAAGCTTTTAATAAATGATAGCCATTTGGGAAAAGATAAAATTTAATATCTACTTCACTCCATATATCAGAGTTCTAAACATTAAAAAAAAATGAGTTAAGTATAAAGTTGAGAAAAGAAAGTTTCTCTTGTGCTGAATTATTCTATTTTCAACTTGATTAATCTGAGAACTGTGCTTCCTAGAATTTCCTTCCCCAGTTGGCCAAAAAAGGAACTTGCATGTAATATTGGACATGAAAAACATTAATTAAAAAAAAAACACTAATACCATTTCAGGCTCTAGCATTTTCTTTTCTTATGTCTTAATCAGTGTCTATCAGGCATTTCATTAGTGTGGTGGGTTCATATGCTGTTGCAACTTTTCCTACTTAATTTTTGAGAAAACTTTTAGTTCTAGAACTAAATTATTTACCATGTGAATTGAGGTAAATAGCAGACTGAGAATTCAAAACAACATTGTTTCTTTCCCTGTGTTATGCTAAGAATTCCATACACACTTGTGAGTATAATTTTCTGCATATTAATCAAACAGCTGCTAGTGTTAGAACTGAATGTTTTTCTGGTTTAAGAGTTCCTTGGATAAGGAAATAATTAAATCCTCCATTTTCAGAGGTATGTGCCTCCTCATGGAACAGTAAGGACTATGGGTATATTTTCTCAAAACATGCACTTTCTAAAGTCTTGAATTGACCAGTAGACATAATCCATGGGTTGGTAACTCCTGCACTAAAATAAACTAGTATGGGAATTGAGGAAATTATCTACCAGGTAAGTTGATGACTTACAATCATAAAAGTAAAAAATAGCAACAGATAGTTTCTAGCAAATTGATTGAAAATAAATTTGTCTCTATAGATACTGCATGTAACTGATTTCAATCCAGAGTAAATTTATATGGTTGAATTATAGCACTTCAGAATGATGGGTTTGTGTGGCTTTCACATTCCCTGGCTTACATAACTATGTTTCAGCTGTATAACCATTGAAGTAAAATGTTTATTACAGTCTGCCATAGTGAAAACTTATTTACATTCTTAAGATATGGATCTATTTCACATTGTGACAGGAGAAAGAAAATACATAAAGATATGTTACATACCCATGTCATTTTTAATCAGAAAATAAAGAGGTGAATAAAAGCTCATGTAGTGCAAGTAGATGGTTAATGTTCTAGTTCTTAAGTAAAAATGATAGGTACCCGATTTTATTAACATAATTTAAATGGATATCTGGTAATTAAAATAGGTATATCTATCCTTCCTAAGCAGGCATGTGTCTCCTATCAAAGAAAAAAATGAATCATCATAGGTAAATGAATTCTCTGTATTCAGACATGTTATCTTCTCCCTGTTCCATATGTTGTCATAGCAACGATTGACTTCATATGGCCTGACTCAGCTACTCAGCCACCAAAGAGAAAAGAAATGTCCTGTTTTCTGTAATCTGCTGTTACAAGTGATGTTTTTAAATTGTGCAGTAATAAAAGGTAATTCTTAAACCTACAAGATTTTCTTTTGTGATTGCAATAAAATCAATCATTATCTTCTAGATGCAGGACAGTTGTCATTTTGGAGTTTGGGTGGCAATTTCTATAGGTAAAGGATATCAGGATTTCTTGAAGAAAACAGAAGCAGGATACTCTTTAAATAGTTATTTGTCTAAACATTTTGATATATAACTTAGAAACAGACACAGAGAATATGAAGTTTTTAAGCAGAGAACTATTGTAAGAACACAGGAAACTCAGTTCTATTTTTCTATATCCCTTTGTTTTGCAAAATTGAGATATTCTTTTCTATGTGACATAAATTTATAAAAATTGTTTGCCAAAATAAGGGGAATAGAATACCTATTTTGAACTGAGTGCTGGGTGTCCAGTAGAAATACTTTTCAAAACAGTATAATAAAGACATAGTAAATATTTTCTAGTCATATATTTGTAGTTTCATATGTACACTGTGTTGAAAAGATAAAAAATAAGCTGAATAAAATCACAAATAAGACTTTATTTCTTATGGCCTTGGTCAGATTGATAAAAAACAATAACAAGCCTTTAAAGAATTAACAAAATCATCTAATTTCATTTATTAAGTTCCTAATTCCCAAATGCATTTAGATGTCTAGATTTGCAAGTGATTTCCACTTTGTGGACTATGCTGCCATTATATACAGGTTTTGTTCCTTCAGAGAATAATAGCATGTGGTACCTATATGGGAAAACACATGGAAAAAGCCACCTTTTTTCTTTAATTTTTCATGTCTCTACTATAGCTATATTTCTTTATCTAGAGAATGTGATACTTTTGAAACAACAGTCCAGTAAAGAGTACAATGATAAATAGAAACAAATTAGAGTTAATAGGTAACATCTATGTAGCATGTGTATTGTAGTACCTCATCCTCTACATATACAAAGTCACCCTTACCTCTGATTGCAGGTTTGGATGAACAGTTTCAAAAAGTGGTCCTGGAAACTACTTCTGGGATTTTCCTGATATTTTATCTTTATTTTATTTAGTGAAAAATGGCCAGAGAGGGAAATTAAACACCTTAAGAATATGAAATGTGGTTAACCTCTACCCCATCATCTTGATCATTTTTTCAGTCTTCCTCCAGTCATTCACCTCACTCAAGTGATTTGATTTATTCTTTAGAGATCATCTTAAAGATTTAGCCACTTCACTCTCATCTGTCTCAGTTCTGTCATCTGCAAGTTCTGTGTGTCAAGAATACTGAATCAGATTAGTATAACCTCAGATGCTTGGAGCTTCTTGAAAAAATGACCCTACATTAATACAAAGCAATGCTATTCAACTTTTAAAAAATGAACTCAGTCCCTACGGATCTTTGTCTCTCCTCTTAACATCTGAAATGTTGGAAGTCACCATACTGATCTTGGCTTAAAGACTGGCCCTGAATTTATCAAACTGGTTTTGAAGCAAGGTAGACTGTTAACAGTACAAAAATAAATCTGAAATTCAATATCCTTTGTTTAACTTCACTGAATTGTCCCAAAGAGGGTATCCTCATTATTTCCTCCACTGTTCTGCATTGTTATATGTTCCACTAATGCTGAAATTCAGTGGGGTGATTGTAGCATCTATCATAGCACCTTCTAAAGATGAAATGTCCCCAAACTTGTGGTCTTTCTGTTTTGTTTGGCTTCATGTTTTACTGCATCTAGACTATCAGCAGACCTCTCTGCCCATATCTAGTGGAGCACAGGTTAAACACTTCTAGGCCTCAGCCCCATTATTGGACTTGCTCTGACCTTTCTTTCTAGTTCCCCTATCTCCTAATACAAAGGTCTCCTTTTTTTTTTTTTTTCTTATGATGGTCTTCTCCATACCTCCTTGATATCAGCAATTGCTTTAAGTATGAATGTATTTTAACTGATGAGAGATGGGCCGGTGGCGGTTAAAGAAGATACATCTTTGCCTGGGGCTCCACTGCAATCTCCTGGAGGTTTTCTAAGGTAACTGAAGCCACATGAGACTTGCTTCACAAAGACAAAACCTGTTCTCTGGGTGTTTGTGAGCCACCGTGCAAAGTGTTCTCCTTTCAGAGTCATGGGAAGAAAGGAAGTACTTACTATATCTCAGTTGATTCCAAACAGTCCTTCAAACTGCACCAATCCTTTAGTCCACAGAGACCACATCAGAATCAAGAGGTAGAACTAAACTTTAGAAGAATCCTGTATGACTCACATGTTCTACCCTTCATTCCCTGCCAGAGAACCTGTGTAGGCCTTTGTTAGCTAGTTACCTATCCCTTACTCACCTATAATGGCAAGTGGATGTAGGCTTGTGTGTGTACTAAGTCACTTCAATCGTGGCCAACTCTTTGTGATCCTGTGGACTAGCCTGCTAGGCTTCTCTGTCCATGGCATTCTCTAGGCAAGAATTATCGCATGGGTTTCCATTTCCTCCACTGGGGGATCTTCCCAACCCAGGGACTGAACCCACATCTCTTATGTCTCCTGCACTGGCAGGCAGGTTCTTTACCACTAGCACTACCTGGGAAGACCTGGATGCAGGCTTACATGTGTGTATTTGTACACTTGTGTTTGTGACTGTCTTTTACTAGAAAGAAATTGAAATGGTAAGAGTATGGGCTTTATAATAGCATGAACCTGTCTGGGTTTGAGTTGCAGACAAATAACAGATTGCCTTCATTTGTGAAATGGGGAAAAGATTATTTTATGATTATTGTGACACTAAATAGAATACATTAAATACATGAAATAGGGCATGAACAGTCAATAATTGCTAGGTTCTTCCCTAGCCCCCATATCTGAGAAAGGTTTCCTTTTGGTAACTTGATTTGTTCTTACTGCATTAATTAGCTATTGTTCCATCACAAAGCACCTCAAAGTCTTTAATTCACTCCTGAGCCCTAATTCACTCCTGAGCTATTGCATGTGCCTGATTTTCTACATCAGCCTCCACAGTATAAAAATGGGTGGCTGATGCTTCAACTCCATTAGCCAGATCTCCTAAAAAGATTGAAATCTTTCTCATGAAGATAGGGTTGTTCTGCTAACCTTAGCTAGGCTTGGGTAATCTCTCGTGGGCTTAATCATGAGATCAGTGATGTGTCCTCTGGGGGAAAGTAAGTTTAGGTGACCTTGGATATGATGACTGAGCCTTTTGGGAGGTCTCTCTCCTATCCTTTCAGCAATCTAACCTGATGGCAGGGATTGAAGAGCAAGCAAGTCTAGTTCTGGAAGAGGGCAAGAGAAGTTGAGCATGTGCTTCTCCAGCTTGGATCACACTTGCTAATATCTTGCTGGTCAATAAAATCACATGGATGAGCCCAGAATCAAAGTGTGGAGAGACTGTCGAGTTACAGGACAAAGGGTATGAATAATTGGGGCCATTAGTACAGTTCACCTACCACCCCCTACAAAGCCTTTCTTGCCAACCCTTCTAATTAGTCATGGTTTGATCAAAGAAGCAGAATGCCTACAAGTCATCAACTGTTGCAGAATAAGGGATTTATTTTAGGAGTTAAATTTTACATAATTGTGAGACCTGTTGGATCCAGCTCTAACCCTCTCTGGTGTTAATTCTTGGAGCCGTTTTGGTCAGCCAGACTGGCACTCAGGAAGAAAAACAGAATGAATAACTAGAACTCATGAGTATTATCTAGGACCCAGGACTATCTCTCACTACCTGTAGTCTTGGTGTGGTGGATCACTTGAAGCAGAAGGTAGGACTCTTTACTGCAAGCTACACATGTGTTAGCCGCCCAAGTCAAATGTGCATTAATAGATGGGAGATGGAGGCTGCTGGTCTAGTTGCCCTAATTCACTCCTGAGCTATTGCATGTGCCTGATTTTCTACATCAGCCTCCACAGTATAAAAATGAGTGGCTGATACTTCAACTCCATTAGCCAGATCTCCTAAAAATGTCTCTTGTGGCCAACATTAATCTGGGACTACACAGGGAGGTGAATTCTGGAAAACATACTTCAGTTTGGTCTCCTTTGCTACTTTGTTGAAATCTGTTATCACTTTATATGTGGTTATGCTAAATTCACTTTTTCAAGGGTCCTCACCTTCAACTTTCCCTAAAAATATTTAAATTACTAATTCATTCAGTGTGGCAGAAATGATGCCAGAATCGCTTATGATAACGGCAGTTTTTAGCTGCTTTTCCAATCTCATAATTCTTGATAAAATTCTCCTTTGACTTCCACTTTGCTTCCAGATTAGANCACCTTCAACTTTCCCTAAAAACATTTAAATTACTAATTCATTCAGTGTGGCAGAAATGATGCCAGAATCGCTTATGATAACGGCAGTTTTTAGCTGCTTTTCCAATCTCATAATTCTTGATAAAATTCTCCTTTGACTTCCACTTTGCTTCCAGATTAGACTATGTTTAGAATATACTTTGCCAACTTAATAGTAAACCATGTTTCAGGGAATTTTCTGGTGGTCCAGTAAGCACAGTTAAAAAAAAAAAAGTTTTGTAAATGCAAAGATTGAGGCTGAGAATTTAATTTCTAAAATAATTATCACATCTCTAAGGAACCAAGGGGACAGATAAACCAACCAAGTGTATTAGGGATTTGTTATCATTTAAGAGGAGAAATTACTGCAATTGCTGATAATTATGTCCCTTAATTAATGAAAAAATTTAGTGAGGTTCTTTGACTTCAGTGTAAATTCCCACCATCCAGTATATAGAACTAATTCTCAATAGGGAAGTCATAGACTTTCTAATCTCAAAGCAACCAATGATCTAATAGTACACTACTGCTGTTTCTTATTAAAATAATTTATTATAGAAATAGCCAAGACTAACTAGTTCAGAAACTTCTTCCTTTCTTTCACTCTTTCTTTTTTTCTCTTCCTCACCTTCTGTCTTCCTCTTGTTCTCTTTATCTCTTTCTTCCTCTCTCTCTATCATCTTATAATGAGAGTTCCTGGCTTGAGGAAAAGAACAGCCCAATTTTTATAGGGAAATCTGTCATTATGATATAAGTGGGTAAAGCTAAGAGTTAAGATGGAATTGTTAATGAAAGTGAACTCCATGAGAAATTAATTCTAATGATAATGACTCATCTTTGTATAGCTGCTATTAGTGTGGAGTAGGAAGAGAGAACTAAATTTCTTCTTTTCATCAAGATACATGCTTTGTGATGATAGAGAAGAATAAAATATAGATGACTATTTTTATTTTTAATTGTGGTAAAAGACATAAAATTTACCACTGTTATAATTTTAAAGTGTACAGTTTAGTAGTGTTAACCATATCCATATTACAAAACAAATTTTCCAGAACTTTTTCATTTTTCAAAACTGAAACTCTATACCCATTGAACATCAACTCATCTCCAGCTCCTTAGAGCCTGTCTCTTATACACATCTAGATGTGTATAAGAGACAGTAATCAGTGTCTATCAGGCATTTCATTAGTGTGGTGGGTTCATATGCTGTTGCAACTTTTCCTACTTAATTTTTNTTCAAAACTGAAACTCTATACCCATTGAACATCAACTCATCTCCAGCTCCTTAGAGCCCCTGACCAATCAGTTGTCCACTTTTAATTTCTATTCATTTGGCTACTTTATAATTCTTAAGTAAGTAGAATCATAAAATTCTCATCTTTATGACTAACTTACATCACTTATAATTTACTCAAGGTTCAGTCATGTTAAAGCATGTAAAGAATTTCTGTTTTATTCAAGGCTGAATAAAATTTCACTGTGTGTATATATACCATACTATCTTTATCCATTCATTTATCAATGATTATTTGAGTTTTTTCTACATTTTGGCTGTTGAGAATATCTACAATGAACATGGATATGCATATACCTCCTTCGCATCCTGCTTTCAATTCTGTCGGGTATATAGCCAAAAGAAAATAAGAGGGATTACTAGATCATATGGTAATTTTATTTTTAATTTTTTGAGGAGCCTCCATACTATTTTCCATAGTGACTGAATCATTTTACATTGCCTCCAACAGTACAAAGGGGTTTGATTTTTTTTTTTTTAATAGCGAAATAGTGGCCATCCCAGTGTATTTGAGGTGATATCCCACTATGGTTTTGATTTGCATTTCTCTAATGATCAGTATTGTTATTACTAATTAATGACTAGTTGAACACCTTTTAAATGCTTGTTGTCTCTTGTATATGTTTTATCCAAGAAAATGTCTATTCAAATAGTTTGCACATTTTAAAATTTCATTGTTGTTTATTGATGGGTTTTTTATATATTTTGGATATTAACTCCTTATAAGATACATGATTTGCAAATGTTTTCTCCCATTCCCTAGGTGGCCTTTTTCCTTGGTTGATTGTACCTTTGGATATGTAGAGGATTTAAAGTTTGATGTTATCACATTTGTCTATTCTTGCTTTTGTAACTTTGGTAGCATATCCAAGAAATCATTGCAAAGTCCAATATCATAAAGTTTTTCCACAATATTTTATCATAGGCATTTCAGTTTTAGGCCTTATGGTTAGGTCTTTAATTCATTTTGAGATTTGTTTGTTGTTTTTTTTTTTAGTTTTATTTTTTCCCAACATTGCTTTCTGNACAAAAGCCCAGGTCCAGATGGCTTCACAGCTGAATTCTACCAAAAGTTCCGAGAAGAGCTAACACCTATCCTACTGAAACTCTTTCAGAAAATTGCAGAGGAAGGTAAACTTCCAAACTCATTCTATGAGGCCACCATCACCCTAATACCAACATTGCTTTCTGATATACTTTCTTAGTCTAGGATTTTGGGGATATCGGGTTGATTTATGTCATTTTTGTGATTTAATGAAACATTCTAAGTATTTCTTTTCTCCGTATAAGCTCATTGGGGAAATATACATGATAAATTTTGGTCCTCTTTAGTCTTAATTTTGGGCTTCCCAGGTGGCGCTAGTGGTAAAGTACCTCCCTGCCAATGCAGGAGACATAAGAGATGAAGGTTCAATCCCTGGGTTGGGAAGATCCCTTGGAGGAGGTCATGGCCACTCCAGTATTCTTACCTGGAGAATCTCATGGACAGAGGGGCCTGGTGGCCTGCAGTCCATAGAGTCACAAAAAGTCAGATATGACTGAAGTGACTTAGCACACAGTCTTAATTTTATTATTCAGTTCAGTTCAGTTGCTCAGTCGTGTCCAACTCTTTGCAACCCTATGAACTGCAGCACGCCAGGCCTCCCTGTTCATCACCATCTCCCAGAGTTCACTCAGACTCAACGTCTATCGAGTCAGTGATGCCATCCAGCCATCTCATCCTCTGTCGTCCCCTTCTCCTCCTGCCCCAATCCCTCCCAGCATCAGAGTCTATTGTTATCATTAAATGGATAATTGTCTGGAACTGTCAATGTCATTCATTTTACTCTATGCCACAGTATTGTTTTGGAAACCAAGTAGTATTTTCTCATTGATTAAAAAAAAGCATGTGTTTGGTGCTTATTATTTGTCCTGTAATGCAATCATTATTGTGGTAGATATCATAGAAGGCTGTTGAGGATGTTTTATACAATATTCAGGAGATTTCTAGTCTCCTCCGTATTTGTCTTCCTCTATAACACAGCTGGGAAAATGATACAGTGACATATTTCTGACACATGTATATGAATAGATGGCCTTAAACAATGATACCTAGATTAGAAAATGAGGAAACAAGGGTGCCTAGACAAGACACTCTTTGCAAAAAATGGTGTTGGGAAAAGTGACTACCCACATACAAAAAAATGAAGTTGACCAAGGGAAAGATTTAGATATTTTGGTTAAAAATGGAGAGACATAATTAATACTGTTTTTCTTCCTTCATTGAATGAAGTTATAATGGTTGAACATGTTCATTGTCCCGTCTAGCACAGCAGGTGAGAAAGACCTGAGACGGGGGTGAGCGAATAATGAAAAGACAGACATATAATTTGGCAAGTGAGGTGTCAGGGGCCCTCCTGCTCTCCATGGCAGGAAAACAAAATGGTTCCTTTCAGCCCATTACTTTTATTGGCAGAAGTCACATGAGGTCATTAAGGAATAGCTATACTGGGGAGTTTGATTAGCGCAGGCTCTGTTGATCAGGAATGCATTGCTTTGTTTCCATGGAGGCAGATGCAGCGGTAGACAGTGAAGCGGGACAGAGCACCTCCCGCCCCAAGAATGTCTGTTCGGCATGCTTACTAGGACAATCACGAGGGCGCAGTTTGCCTCACCCTCGAGTCATGGGGCAGGTTCTGGTCTCTGCTCCGTCAGACTGCAACAGTTTGTGAGCATGAGGGAAAGGCTATGAGAACTGAAAAATGTCTCTGACATGATTAAGAAATAATACAATGCCAGTAATCTCCTATCTTCATATATCTGGTAAGATGAGAAGTCATTTAAACTGTATATTCTGGTACTTGCATCTACTATTTATCCTAAATGATACATAGACATAGGTGAAAACATTAAATCATACAAAGTAGAAAGTTACATGTGACAAATGGAAATCAACTAGTTCAATGTAGGTTGGAGTAAGGGTAGGCTTTGAGTTGGCCTTGAGAGAAATAAAAGAACCCCAAGACACTGTGTCTTAAAACAACTGTAGTGTTCTTTATGATTCTAAGTATCTGACACTTGCTAAGTCACTTCAGTCGTGTCTGACTCTGTGAGACCCCATAGACAGCAGCCCGCCAGGCTCCCCTATCCCTAGGATTCTCCAGGCAAGAACACCAGAGTGGGTTGCCATTTCCTTCTCCAGTACATGAAAGTGAAAAGTGAAAGAAAGTGAAGTCATTCAGTCGTGTCCAACTCTTAGCGACCCCATGGACTGCAGCCCACTAGGCTCTTCCATCCATGGGATTTTCCAGGCAAGAGTACTAGAGTGGGGTGCCATTGCCTTCTCTGGATCTGACACTTAGATGGTGTTTAAAATAGAAATTTCTCACCTCTTTTCCACATCGTGTCAACCTAGAATGGCTTTCATTGAGACTAGAGGACCCAAAATGGTCTAATTCTCAGTCTTGTGTCTCTCTTGGGGTGGCCCAAAAGACTGAGAGCTGGCTGGGATGATAGGGCATCTTCTTGGTTTGCCAGTGGGCTCAATCATGTGGAGCTTTATTTCACTAGCACGTGGTCTTTTCCCCCTTTATCTTCTAGGTCCTTTAGTTAGATGCACAAACTTCTTTAGATGGCAGCTTTCATCCTAGAAGACAAGGGTAACCTCAAGATTTGAATATCCAAGAATCAGAAATCCTAGAATGTTATTTTTGTCACATTTTTGGTCAAAGAAAGTCCAAAAGCCAGTCAGATCTAAGTGGAGTGAAAAACAGAAGACATAGCAGCAAGGTCACACTGCAAAAAGGACAGGAATTGCTGTAATAACTTTTGGAAGTAATCTGTTGTCACAACCTTATGTCCTGGTTTTAGAGTCCTGGGTTGTTCCTGTTGTTTTGATATAATTATTATACAGCATCTTTACTCTCCAAAATATATCTATTTAGATGGTCATCTTATATCTGAGATATATTTCTATAAACATGCATTTTCTTTATAACACACAAATGTAATCAGGCAATATCAAACATTTGAAAGAGGATGGATTTGAGGCTCCACCAGAACTTGCTAGCTTGTGTGACTTTGTGCAAGTCACGAAAGCTTTCAGTCTATACATATATCACAGTTGTAGTAAACGTTGATTAGAAAAACTGTAGCACTTAAAAGGAAGGCTGGCCTATAACAGGAGTTCAGTCAAATTACTTTAATCTTATAAATCACAGACAATGATAAAGCATGGAAGTAGCAGTATATAAATGAAAACAACTGGATAAAAATAGTATTTTTATTAGTTTTATGAAACAAATGTTTAGATTATCTTGTTTAAACATCATTACATAGTCCTTTTATTCTAGTAGTAAACTGCATATGTATGTATATTTGCAGGGCCTAGTTTTTCATTCTATTCAGATCATGTGCCTGTTCCTATGTCACAGAGTCCATACAAACTAATCTCAGTTTCTTTGAATAATATTATATACAAACTATATTTTGCAATGTGCTTTTACCTTTTACCATGTGCTCCATTCTGCTTCTGGGATCTTTCCTCATTATGGTCCCTGAATATTTTCTCCAGTCCACGGTCTCACTTGCTTCCCTCTAACCTCATCCTTCTCCCATAGATGTGTATAAGAGACAGAGTCTATTGTTATCATTAAATGGATAATTGTCTGGAACTGTCAATGTCATTCATTTTACTCTATGCCACAGTATTGTTTTGGAAACCAAGTAGTATTTTCTCATTGATTAAAAAAAAGCATGTGTTTGGTGCTTATTATTTGTCCTGTAATGCAATCATTATTGTGGTAGATATCATAGAAGGCTGTTGAGGATGTTTTATACAATATTCAGGAGATTTCTAGTCTCCTCCGTATTTGTCTTCCTCTATAACACAAGCTGGGAAAATGATACAGTGACATATTTCTGACACATGTATATGAATAGATGACCTTAAACAATGATACCTAGATNTTCAGTTCAGTCGCTCAGTGGTGTTCGACTCTTTAAAAGCATACGCTCCAGATGCTTTTAAATCTGCTAGACACTAGAGATTATTAGCACTTTATCTTCTTAATTCTGCTAGAATTCTAGAAATGGCTCATTAGATAAATGAAAAGGCTGCTTAGCTTGGAGATGAAAGTGTGTATAGGAAACTCTTCCCTCAGCTTCAGTTTTCTCACATGTCCATGGAGAATTAGAGGGTTATGAACTCATGTACAAGCAAAAAGCCTTCAGAAAGACAAGCAGTAATTAGTATTCATTGACGAGAGTAGGTGGTTTGAGTATCTACAATACTCAAAGAAAATTTGAGTGATTTTTAAATTCTCTGTTTAAAATATCTCCTCTATTTTTGTCTCCTTTACCCTAAGATATCTCTTAGGAATAAGAGTTTCCTTGCATTTGCCAGTGCAAAACAGTAAGCCTGATTTCATGGGATTCAAGTCATTTTTATCCCAATTTGTGGTAGTGTTCAGTATGTTTAAACTAATAACCCAATTTTTTTTTCTCTTTCAGGGTATTTGGGATTTTGACAATCAATATTTTTTAAAGTGTGGGAAAACATGGGGGTAAATATTCTGGAAACTTCCATTGGATAGACTTGTTATGATGAGGCTCCTGTCCTTCTGTGGCATGGAGGACAATCTCAGTCCATAGCTCTTGAGATAAAGCCATCTATTGCAAAGCTTTGGAAGCTTATTCTTTCTATGAGGAAGATGTCACCAGGTGTCCAGGTCTGCAATCTGAGTCAGGCCTGGAGAGCTTCAGGTCATCACTTTGCTCCAGACTTTGAGGCCCAGGGACTCCTAGCATCATTTTATGCCCAGCATCTTTCTTTCCCCCCTTCACCATTTTTGCTTCCTTGGGGAACCTATAATTGCATAAAATGCATTATTCTAGAACATTCTAATATGTGCTTACAAGTGCATTTTTTACCCTTTCCCACATTATTCACTTTTAACTGAAAGCCAAAATTCCTTTATATAAACTTTGGATTTAATATATCCTTTTCAAAGAAGGACTAGGGATAATGCATGACAAGAAAAGGAAACCATTTCTGATCACCTTTTTACCAGGGACCTGCCCCGGTTGGATCCAGGGTATCCAAAGCGGGGACGGCATGGTGAGAGAGTTATATAGATTTAGAGAGAGAGAAGGAAAGAATTTGCAGTTAAGAGAATAGAGGAGAAAAGGAGGCTGTGTTCCTTGGTTTGCATAGAAAGCCAATAAAGCCCCGAGACAAGGGATTTTCACTGTCTACATAAGCCACAGGCGCCTGCTTGAATAGCGGAGGGTGCCCCACCTTGGGCTCCCTCTCACGTGGGTCTTAGAAGCCCAGGCAAATAAGTAGGCATGGCGAGCCTCTATGCTCCAGACAGGAATTCAGCCTGAAAAGGAGAAAAAGAAAAGAAAACACGGGGGGAGCCAGATTTCCAAGAAACTGGTCCATCTCTTTATTTTCCAGGAAAGCTTTTATACTTTAAGTTGTACATAGAGATCAACGGATAATACAAAGTCATGCAGGGTCAGCAACCCTGACCCTTATCGAGACCAGGCTTTCTCTCTGCATACCTAGCTGTATACACAGGTCTTAGGTGATTTACATCATCTTCTGGCCAGGAGGCCTATTAGCATTTTATAGCTCTTTTCTGATAAGGGTCCGTCAACCAGAAAACTTATTTGCCCTAAAAGTGTTGTTCTTACTAAAGTCTGATGCCACTCTCAGAAAGCACTAATTAAGGTTACATTCTTACATAGCAAGGACACAACAATTTATAACAAAGAAAGAGGAGTACAGTAATTTATAACAAAGAGAAAATTCATTAACTCAAAAGTCTAGTATTGCTAACATCAGAACTACTATATTCCTTTTTCTATATCCCAATCACATTGATTAATATCCCCCAGGTGCCTAAAAGATAAAGGATATGGAGGCCTGGCGGCAATCATTAACTCAACAATGAAACCCTTCACCAATATAATTCTTAGCTCTTTTAAAAAGGCTCTATATCTTTAAGATATTTTAAGCTTCCTGTGCCTCTCGAGGTTGGGGGGCTGTAAATAATCACATGAGTAGCTGTAAAAGTCCGGGTAAACCTGTCAGGCAAGTTAGAGAGCCATCAGAGGGGTTTGAGCTGAGACACTCCTTTTATATGCAGGAGACTATTAACTGGAGCTCTAAGTTAACTTTTTCCAGAGGAAGGTGGCAGGGGATAGCCCCCTGTTAATGTCAGAAGAGTTTGTGACAAGCATAATACAATAAAACAGACAGATTGTGGTTTTGGGGTAGATGCTCGAGAAGGTCCAGGGGGGTTTCCTCAAGGCCTGATCTTGCCTTATGGGTGGGATTCCCCCATGCTGGCTCCCAGCAGCTTTTAAAACATTTCTCTGGTTTTTGTTATTTTTAAGTCAAAACTTTTCAATCTAAGTGGAGAGAAGTATTGCTTTAATAACTCTATCCTTCTGACTTTGAAGAGATGTGGAATATTTCTAACCCAGAGTGTTTCCAGTGGGCTGATAGACTTGATTTTATAGAATGGCCCCAGCTGATTGCAGTGGCTGGTCCCTTTTACAGATGATGGAGGTTTGGTGAGAGCAGAAGAGAGTTACCATGGAGAAGGCAATGGCAACCCACTCCAGTACTCTTGCCTGGAAAATCCCATGGATGGAGGAACCTGGTGGGCTGCAGTCCATGGGGTCGCTACGAGTCAGACACGACTGAGCGACTTCACTTTCACTTTTCACTTTCAAGCATCGGAGAAGGAAATGGCAACCCACTCCAGTGTTCTTGCCTGGAGAATCCCAGGGGCAGGGGAACCTGGTGGGCCGTCTATGGGATCATACAGAATCAGACACGATTGAAGCAACTTAGCAGCAGCAGCAGCAAGGTACAGAAAATAGTGTAAAGATTCTTTCTGCTCAGGATAACTTAACTCTTTCCTAATGTATTGACAGCGTTCTTTAATACAATGCTTAGTAGTAGCAGTAATTGTGAGGTTTGTATCTTTAGTTTTGGAAATGTTTCTAATGGGTTTTTTCCCATTAAAATGTATGTTTGTGGTAGGTTTAGGGATTATACCTTTTTAAAAATCATTAATGATGAGAGTACCCTATATTCAATCCAGGCTTGAATACAGCGTACAGTTCAATCCAGTTATGTTAAAAGTTTTTACATAATTTTTTTAAATTGAGATAGAATACCCATAACATAAAACTTACTATGTTTACTATTTAAAACTATATAGTTCAGTAGTATTAAGTACTTTCATATTGTGTGCAACAAATCTCCAAAACTCTTTTTATCTTCCCAAACTACACCTCTACACCCATGAAACAATTTCCCATCACCTGGCATTCGTCATCTTAGGTTCTATTTGTATTTTAATAAATGGTTTAGTTCTCATAGAATAATGTCCTCAAGTTTCATCCATATTGTAGTACATGTCAAAATTTCCTTCCTCTTCAAGGATGAATAAGATTCCATTGTATATATATTTGCCACATTTGTTGATCCATTCATTCATCAATGAACCCTTGAATTGCTTCCACTTTGGCTCTTGTGAATTATGCTGCTGTGAACAAGGGTGTACGAATACTGCCTTAAGATCCTGCTTTCAATTCTTTTGGCCATACACCAAGAAATAGAATTGCTATAATTGTCTTTCTTTTTTTAATCTTTTGAGGAACCATCAAATTATTGAGTGGCTGCACCATTTTATATTCCACCAACAATGCACAAGCTTTCCAGTTTCTCCACATCTTTACCAATAGTTGCTCATCTCTGCTGTTTCAGTAGTAGCCATCTTAATGAGCACGATGTGGTGTCTCATCACGGCTTTTGTTTGTTTTTATTAAAGAGTGAGATTCATTTCTGCTACTGCTGTTAAGATGTGAATGACATTTGACATTGTGTTAGTTCAAGGTGTACAAGACAATGATTCAATGTATGTATATATTCCAAAATGATTACCAAAATGAGTTTTGTTAATTTACCTCAAGTAGTTATAGCTTTTTCTTTTATTGAACTTTTATTTTAGTTTAGTCCTTTTATAAGAAAAAGATGTAATCTCTTGGCACCTTTCAAATATACAATTCATACTGTTAACTATAGTCACCATGCTGTTTATTATACCCTTCAAACTAATTTATCTTACTACTGGAAACTTTTAAATTTTGATCATCTTTTCCTGTTTCCCCCACCCCTAGCCCCAGGTCACTAATCTGTTTTCTGTATCTAAAAGTGGAGGGTTTTTTTGATCCCCCACACAAGTGATATCATACAGTATTTGTCTGTCTCTGTCTGACTTATTTCACTTAGCACAATGCCCTCAAGGTCCACCCATATTGTCACAAATGACAAGAATTCTTTATTTTTTGTAGAACCAATATTCCATTGTATATATATGCCACCTTTTCTTTAGCCATTCATCCATAGACAGACACTGAGGTTGTTTCCATATTTTGACTACTATTAATAATACAGTGAACATGGGGGGAAGATAACTTTTCAAGACAGAGATTTCATTTACTTGGATTTCTACCCAAAACTGGAATTCTTAGATCATAATAGGGTTCTATTTTTAATTATTGAGGAATCTGAATATTTTTTCAATAGTAACTCTACCAATTTACATTCCCAAGACCCTGGAATTGAACTGGGGTTTTTTTCAGTTGGGAAAGATTGAGGGCAGGAGGAGAAGCGGGCAGCAGAGGAAGAGATGGTTGGATGGCATCACCAACTCAATGGACGTGAGTTTGAGCAAGCTCCAGGGGATAGGGAAGCCTGGCATGCTGCAGTCCATGGGGCTGCAAGAGTCAGATTCAAGTTAGTGACTAAACAGCTACAGCAACAGGGCACAAGGATTCTCTTTTTTCCCAATCCGCCTCAGCAATTATCTCTGCTCTTTTCGAGAAGCGCCATTCTCACAGGTGTGAGGTGATACCACACTGTGGTTTTGACTTGCATTTCCCTGATGATTAGGGATATTGAGCACATTTTCATATTCCTGTTGGCCATTTGTGTGTCTTCTTTGGAAAAAGTCTTTTCAACTCTTCAGCCTATTTTTTAATCTGACTTGTGTGTGTGTGTTTTGGCTCTTGAGTTGTGTGGGTTTCTGATATATTTTGGATATTAAGCCCATAACAGGTAAATGATTTGTAAATATTTCTCCCATTCTGTAGGTTCACTTTACATTTTTTGATGGTTTCCCTTTCTGTGAAGGGCTTCCCTGATAGCTCAGTTGGTAGAGAATCTGCCTGCAATGTAGGAAACCCCAGTTCAATTCCTGGGTTGGAAAATCTGCTGGAGAAGGAATAGGCTACTCACGCCTATATTCTTGGACTTCCCTTGTGGCTCAGCTGGTAAAGAATCCACCTGTAATGTGGGAGACCTGGGTTCAATCCCTGGGTTGGGAAGATCCCCTGGAGAAGGGAAAGTCTACCCACTCCAGTATGGCCTGGAGAATTCCATGGACTATGAGGTCACAAAGAGTTGGACATGACTGAGCGACTTTCACTTCACTTCACTTGCTGTGAAAATATTTTGGTTTTTAGTTTAACATGGTCCCACTTGTTTCTTTTTGCTCTTGTTCTTTTTGCTTTTGGTGCCATATTTTAAAAATATTGTCAAGACTGATGTCAAGGAGCTTGTCCCTTGTGTTTTCTTCCAGGAGTTTTGTGGTTTCAGGTCTTACTTTCAAGCCATTAATCCTGTTTGAGATTATTTTCATAAATTATACACCAAATAATTTGTGAGGTTGAGCATCTTTTCACGTGCTTGTTGACCGTTTGTATAACTTGTTTGGAAAAATGTCTTTTCAAGTCCTTTGCCCATGTTTAGGTTATTTTATTGTGATTGTCTTTGAATTGTAGTCATTTTTATATATTCTGGATGTTAACCTCCTATCATGATGCTTTTCCCTTATGTTTTCTCCTAAGAAGAAAATAATAGCTTAATAGTTTTAGTTCTTACATTTAGATATTTGATACATTTTCACTTAATGCTTTGTATACTGTAAGGTAAGGGTCTAGCTTTATGCTTTTGCTTGTGGATATCCAGTTTTCACAGCACAGTTATTGAAAAGATTGTCCTTTTCCCATTGAAGGATCTTAGTATCCTTGATGATAATAATCTCATTGTATGTATGAGGGTCTTTTTCTGAGGTGTCTATTCCATTTCATTGGTCTATACATCCCTATATATGGTAGTATCACACTTTTTTGATTACTATAAATTTGTAGTAAGTTTTGAAATCAGAAAGTGTGAGTTTTCTAGTTTTTGTTTTTTCCAGGATTGTATTGGTTATTTGAGGTCCCTTAATTCCATATAAATTTTAGGATAGATATTTCTTTTTTTGAAAACAAAATGCCACTTAGATTTTGGTAGGTTTTACCTTGGCTCTGTAGATCAGTTTGGGTAATAAAGAGGTCTTAACAATATAAATATTTCCAATCCATAAACATAAGATATCTTCCCATTTATTTACATACCTTTACCTTCTTTCAGCAGTGTTTGTTAGTTTTCAGTGTACATATCTTTCACTTTCTTGGATAAGTTAATTCCTAATTATTTTATTCTATTTGATTTCTATAGTAAGTGGAAAAAAGTTGGACCCTTACCTTACACCATTTTCAAAATTTAAATGGAAATATATCAAAAACCTAATGTAAGAGCTAAAACTATGAAACTCTCAGAAGAAAGCACAGAGAGAAAATTTCATGACATTGCATTTACAGTGTTTTCCTGGATATGACACAGAAATCCCAGGCAACAAAAATAAAAATAAATAAATGGGAATATATCAAAATTTTAAAACATGTTCATCAAATGACACAATCAACAGAGTAAAAGGCAACCAATGGAATGACAGATATTTGTAAGCTATATATAAGATAAAGGGTTAATATCTAGAATATATCAAAAATAACTACAATTATAGAGTTAGATGGCATCATGAACTCAATGGACATAAGTCTGAGAAAACTCCAGGAGATAATGAAGGACAGGGAAGCCTGGCATGCTGCAGTCTGCAAGGTTGCAAAGAGTTGGACACGACTAAGCAACTGAACAACAATGAACAACAGTAACTCTTCTCAAAGTGGGGTCATAATGCGCTATACTATTTACCTTTGGCAGATGTTAGCATTACATGAATAACCATCCATCAGCTTAGCTGAGACTGTTTCATTCCCAAATAATCCTATAGCATTCTGGACAAGGTCGTAGTTGTACGTGTATGTGTGTAGAGAGTAAGGGTGGGCGTAGCAGAAGAACAACCACTCTCTGTAACTAGGCTTGTGAGCTCGCTGTTTATATCAGACCCTTGTCCCTTCAGGAATAACCCAGGCATCACATCTCTGAAAATTCTCTCTACTTGATATTGGAGTATTACAACACTCCAGCCTTAGGGCTTTGTGTATAACATAGCACCCTACTCATGATGGGCAGCTCACCTTATTATAGAATTAGATGAATGGTGAAAAGCTGTTTCTCAAAGAGAAAATACTTACGCATCAAAGAAAGCAGAACTTTGCTCTCAAGCATCAAGTACTTTTCTTCTGAAGATGGTCCCGGGACTGAATAACTAGTAGGAAAAGCAAGATCTAGATATTTGGCTGTGGCTTTGGCATCCCTCAGCCCACTAGACTCCAGGAAAGTTCACTGAGATGTCAAGTCTCTGCATCCACATGGGATTAATATGTGGCTATCTTTCATGTCACATGAGATAGTAAGACAATGTAGGTCCCTTTCATTTATTAATCCATAAACAAGTAGTTATTGAGTACTTATTTCATGTCAGACTCTTTTCTTGGCATTGGTGAGACAACAGAAAACAACGTAAAACTCCTTACCCTCTTGAAAATTTCACTCTAGGAAGCAGACAGTAAGAAGAGAATGTTATGCAATATTGGAGAACTATGATCATAAGGTAGGATCAGGGGACAAAGAGTGAAGAGGCTGCTTTAAATAGGCTCATCAGGGAGGCAAGCTTGGGCAAGATTCCATTTGAAAAGAGATCAAAAGGAAATGAAACAGTGTCTAGCACTGTGAAGACTTGATCTTTGTACTTCTCAGCCTCTGAAACTGAGAAATAATGTCTGTTGTCTAAGTCACCAAGTCTTGGTACTGTTGTTATAGCAGCCCAAATGGACTAAGATGGTACTGTATGGGGCTTCGATGGCTGAGAGCAAGTGAGAATACTGGAAATGTTTGTTAACCACTTCAATTTTGCAGTAGTCATCAAAGCTCTGGACCCTTGGAAAAATCATTGTAGTTTACAGAGAACAACTTAAGGAGCTGATGGGAATTCCACTAATGTACTCAGGACAACTGCACTTGCGATCTTTTAGTGATAAGGTCTCTCCCCAGCACCCTCCTCAGAGCCTTAGCTACATCTTTATTCCGGAGAGTATAAATCAATGGATTCAATGTGGGAGTGATGATGCTGTAGAACACAGAACCAACTTTGTCTTGCAGTGGAGTGCGCTGGGACCTGGGCCTCATATATGAGAAGATGCAAGCACCAAACCAGAGGGAAACCACAGTGAGGTGAGAGCTGCAAGTGGCAAAGGCATTTCTTTTACTCCCAGCTGCACGCATCTGAATCACACTGTGGAGGATGAAGACATAGGATGCAGAAATCAAGAGGATGGGGAGAAGGAGCAGCAGGAGGGTGCTGATGTACACTGTGGCCTCATACACAGCGATGTCTCCACATACCAACCTCACAACAGCTGGAAACTCACAGTAGAAGTGGCGGACTTGTCGAGGCCCACAGAAAGGCAAGTGCATCAAGCTTGCAGTGTAAATTAGGGAATTCAGGGATGCTCCCAACCAAGACATGGCGGCCATCATTAGTGTCACCTTTCCATTCATGAGAACAGTGTAGCGCAGTGAGTGACAGATGGCAGCATAGCGGTCATAGGACATGAAAGCTAGGAGAAGACACTCTGCACCTCCCAGAGTCAGATAGAGGAAGTGCTGGGTTGCACAGCCCACAAAGGAGATGGACTTCTGGCCAGACAGGTAGTTGGTCGCCATCTTGGGGATGGTGGTAGAGACGTGCATCAGATCCATGAGGGAGAGCTGGCTGAGGAGGAGGTACATGGGTGTGTGAAGCCGGGGGTCCATGCAGATGAGGAGAAGGGTGAGGGTGTTGCCACTCACAGCAATAAGGAAGACCACCATGGTCAAGGAGAAAAGGAAAAGGTGGGCGAGAGAGTCATCAAAGAGCCCTTCCAGGATGAAGTCTGCCAGAGAGGACTGATTCCTCTGCCATGTCTCCCCGTCCTCAGCCCCTGGGAAACAGAAGTGGAGATGAAATGTGATATCAGGAATACTCGGGTTCATTCAACCTGACGATAAGCCTCTTTTGATCCACAGAAGAATTTTGAAGAATAATATTTTTCTGGTTCTAATTATTCAACAGCTCTGATTATTGAAATTTCTCTTTTTTAAAATAAGAGAACTTCAGATCTCTGCTCACAAATATGAATGATCACTCTGAAATTTCAGAATACCTAGACTCNCACATCTTCTTTTTCCATTTATCTATCAGTGGACACTTAGGTTACCGTAACGTCTTGGCTACTGTAAATAGTGCTACTATGAACATTGGGGTGTGTGTATCTTTTTTATTTAGAGTTTTCTTCTTTGTTTAGATATGAGCTCAGGGATGGAACAGAGAAGGCAATGGCACCCTACTCCAGTACTCTTGCCTGGAAAATCCCATGGATAGAGGAGCCTGGGAGGCTGCAGTCCATGGGGTCACTAAGAGTCGGACATGACTCAGTGACTTCACTTTCACTTTTCACTTACCTGCATTGGAGAAGGAAATGGCAACCAGTGTTCTTGCCTGGAGAATCCCAGGGACAGGGGAGCTTGGTGGGCTGCCGTCTCTGGGGTCACACAGAGTCGGATACGAATGAAGTGACTTAGCAGCAGCAACAGCAGCAGCACCAGCAGGGACGGAATTGCTGAAATATATAAAGCTATGACCAACCTAGACAGCATATTAAAAAGCAGAGATATTCCTTTGCCAGCAAAAGTCCGTCTAGTCAAAGCTATGGTTTTTCCAGTAGTCGTGTATGGATGTGAGAGTTGGACTATAAAGAAAGCTGAGCACTGAAGAATTGATGCTTTTGAACTGTGGTGTTGGAGAAGATTCTTGAGAGTACCTTGGACAGCAAGGAGATCCAACCAGTGAATCCTAAAGGAAATCAGTCCTGAATATTCTTTGGAAGGACTGAAGCTAAAACTCCAATACTTTGGCCACTTGGTGTGAACAACTGACCAATTTGAAAAGACCCTGATTCTGGGAAAGATTGAAGGCGGAAGGAGAAGGAAATGACAGAGGATGAGATGGTTAGATGGCATCACCAACTCGATGGACATGAGTCTGAGTAGGCTCCAGGAGTTGGTGATGGACAGAGAGGCCTGGCATGCTGCAGTACATGGGGTTGCAAAGAGTCAGACACGACCGAGCAATTGAACTCAACTGAACTGATAAAGAATCTGCCCGTAATGGAGGAAAGATGGAAGACTAGGTTTGATCTTTGTGTCAGATCCCCTGGAGGAGGAAATTACAACCCACTCCAGTATTCTTGCCTGAAAAATCCCATGGACAGAGGAGCCTGGTGGGGTCACAAAGAGTCAGACACGACGGAGCAACTAAACACACATACATGGTAACTCTATTTTTGGTTTTTAAAGTAATCTTCAAGGTGCTTTCCAGTGACTGCCCCAATTTACATTCCCACCAACAGTGTAGAAGGGTTCCCTTTTTTTCCACGCCTTCTCCAAGATTTTTATTAATATTTCTAGAGTTTTTGGTGATGGCCACTCTGAGCGGTGTGAGGTGATGCCTCTTTGTCATTTTAATTTAAATTTCTCTAATAATTAGAAATGCTGAACATCTTTTTATGTGTCTATTGACCATTTCTATGTCCTTTTTGAAGAAATGTCTACTTAGTCTTCTGCCTAATTTTTTGTTTTTAATTTTTGCAGCGTTGTGTTAGTTTCTGCCACTGCCATACAACAACAGGAATCAGCTGTAAATTTATATGCAGCGCCTCCCTCCCCTCTTCCCATCCCATCTCTCCAGGTCATCACGGAGAACCAGACTGGGCTCCCTGTGCTGCACAACAACTTATCACCAGCTCATTTTTGATTGAGTTGTTTTTTGTTAGTTTGTTTNAGCTGTAAATTTATATGCAGCGCCTCCCTCCCCTCTTCCCATCCCATCTCTCCAGGTCATCACGGAGAACCAGACTGGGCTCCCTGTGCTGCACAACAACTTATCACCAGCTCATTTTTGATTGAGTTGTTTTTTGTTAGTTTGTTTGATATTGAACTAAATGAGATGTTTGTATATTTCAGAAATGTATCCCTTGTTTATTAGATCATTTGTAAATACGCTCTCTTATTCCACACGTTGTTTTCTCATTTTGTTTATGGTTTACTTTGCTGTGCAAAAGCTTTTAAGTTTGATTTGGCCCCATTTAAAATAAACACTATTTTGAGTGCCTGCTTTGTGTAAGGTGCTGTGATAGATAGTCTAATTTGATTTTTATGAATTCTTATTGTAGTTTTACATTCAAATTCAGTTTTGCCTTATGTTAACTGAATATTAACTATTGGGGCTTTGAACCCCTTATTCTGGTTATTCTTCTCCTCTATTTCAGGAAGATAATTTTTCATAAAATATAGCAAGATAGCGTGGATTGAAAGTAAGCCTACAGAAGGAAAATGTGAATTGGTGCAAAGTGGAGACAGGATTGAAATGAAAATAGGAGTGCAAAATGTAGAGCTATAAAATGCTTCTAAGCATTCTAAGAAAATCTTGCCAGTCAGACTATGCTCAATTCCATGTGATTTAAACAAAACAATTACCAGTATAGAATAAAACTGTTCTCAGAATTTAGAATGGTGTTCACAAAATCAAATAATGGCCTCGACAATATCCTTACAATAGGTATAACAGTGTTTCACATCTTTCTTTTGCTCAGTATAGGTAATTTTGCAAACATTATCTTTACAATCGCACTTTGAGTATTCATTGAACAAGTATTTGTTCAGCATGCATTATGTTTATGTGACTGTTTTAGATTCTGAGCATATACAGTGCTAGTTATATAAGATCATTCTCATAAGGAATTAGATTCTGATGGAATAAAGCAATTGATACACAGTCAAATAAGTACTATAATCTAAAATAATTTAATTCATTTAAATTCTATGAAGAAAAAAATACAATTTAACATGTTAGGTGACTCCTGGGGTTGAGAGTAGTTGATTGTAGGCTAGGTAATGTGGAAACACCTTAGAGGAGGTGACATTTTAGCTAAGAAAATCCAGACATATAAAACCCCAAGAGCACTCTAAGCACAAAGAATATGAAGTGCAGAGGTCTTAGAATAGGAATTAAATTCCAGGAACTGAAAGACCTGTGGTTGAACCATAGTGACCGATAAAGCCAGAGAGCTCAGTCAGAGTAGGGAGTTTGGATTTTATTCTAAACGCAATGGAAAACATTGGATTTTACACAGGGAAGAGGATTGATTTAGTTTAAAATTTTTGGAAAGTTCACACTAACTTCTAAGTGGAAAGTTGAAACAGGGAGAGGGAGCAGGCGTGGCAAATATAGAAGCTGAGAAATTACTTAAGAGGCTTTTGTGGGGATGCACACAAATTATAATGGTGATGTATATTAGATAAGAATGGTGAAAGAGAAAAGTCAATGGATTGGGGGTATATATGAAACAGGTTTCTATAATCCTCTTTTTATACTTAAGAAAACTAATGTTCAGAGGAGCTAAAAATTTATGTAAAAACATAAAGGAAGAGTTTAAACATAGGTATTTTGTCTTGAAGGCTGTTGAACTGCTGTTTCAAGTGGGTGGTTTTTATGCACTTAAAGTTATTTAAATATCACATTATCACTGATGCTTCCATTAAGTAAACATTTCAGCTGGCTTAATTATATCTCCATTTAGCCTTCTCTTTTGTCATTTTTTTAGTTTTTTTCTGTTTTGCCTACTTTTGAAAAATAATGTCAATAATTTGAAGAAAATTGACCATATTGTATTACCATATCAAAGAAAATGGCATCCTAGCTCTAAAATTATTTCCTCCTTAGAAGACTATGGAGTTAGACATAGTATCACTCTTGCTGAATCTGGAATACCTCTTTTAAATAGCAATCTGTGTGTACTTGATGCTCAAATTTCCTCAATAATAAACATTGAACATCTACTATCTGTATGGATATTCTTCCATTGATGATTCATAATATTAAAATATTATATAACTTGTAGAGCAGCAAAGAGTAGGCTGACCAATCCAAGACTATACCTTAGAAAATCATTTGGGCACTTTTTTCTGAAACTGGGTTTGCAATAACTTAAAAGATGATTCTCTTAGCAAGTAGTTTCTTTACTTGATGAAAATCATAACAATTTTAACATATACAAAATCTATCACATGGTAGCAATAGGGAAATATAGAAAGGAGGTGGGATTTTTCTACACTGGGTGGCAGAGCCTCTACTGCAAGGGGCTTTGTCTAATATCTATTTAAAGCAATATGAGGAAAGATGGTAGGTAAAGTTTGTGCAGTTTTACCTTTTGATTGACTTTTCAATTATGTTTACATCATCATACAGAAAAAAAATACATTGGAAATAAGAATAAGAGATTGAACTTCAGATATATTGTTATAAATTATTGCTTATATCCATAGTTTTAAAATCACCATAGCCTAATGGGGTTATTAACACATCTTATACCTCAATCCTGCTTCAGAATATTTTACAGATCATTCATACTTATGCAAAATCATTTTTTATAGTTTTATTATCCCCCTTCACTTCTGAAATAAATTCTCTTCTTGGCTTTATCCCATTAATGGCAGCAAGAATTCTCTTAGTGTCTCACCCTTGAAATCTCAGTGGTATTTTTTCATTGTTTTCCTCTTCATGGTTATTATCTGCTACATATTAATTTTCATACATTCTGCCTTTCAGTTAAATTATGTCCCTATCTCCATTCTCTGCTTCTTACATTCCCATAGTTCTAGCTCTGACTTTTATTACTTCTTAACTGTGATATTCTCACAGCTTTCTAATTTAAAAAAAAAGATGAAAGCATAATCAGTTCCAAATTAAGGATTACATTCAACCATCTCTCTGAATTAGAGAGTGATTATCACTAAATTCAAGACCAATCGGAAAGGATAGAAGCAATCCATTGGCAGGCTCTGCTATATTTTGACTGAGCCAGCCTGCTTTCCAGCAAAACAAAGTCTGTTACAAACAGGAAATTCAGTCAATAATCCTCTGTTCTCTGGAGTTATTTTATTATTATTATTTTTTAGCTCAACCAGAATAGTTTTTCTCTGTCCTTCAGACCATTTGAATATCAAACTTCCAGAAAAGAAATGGGCAGGTACTTGAGATAAGAAGTAGTCTGAACACTTGCATGCTAGTATGCGTCTTTCTCTCAAATTAATGTCTGTCATAGCTAAGATAGGAAGAACCTTGGAAGGAGGACATTCTGGAGATTTTTAGTTTTAATGAACTTGGCATATTGAGCAAGTCAGAAAGATGTTTATTGGGAATACTGGATGATCCCATATTGATCCAGCAAAGCCACACTTTTGGTACCAAATTATTCAGGTACATTCAGTACTCATAAACTTACCATCTTACTGTAGACAATGATTAACATTGTCATCTCACAAGACAGAGCATCTGGACATGCACAGCAGGCTCTTGCCAAACCACAAGTGCCAGCCCTTCCAACTCATCTACATTATATTCATGAAAGTGGGGCCTTGTTGCTTAGGCAATGGTCTCCTTAATTACCTGTTCCTTACTGCTCAAAAGTCTGCTATAGTGTACTTCTTATTTTATTGCAAGTCAGCACCTAGAATATTTGGACTTGGTAAAGTGCTGGTGTCTGTAGGTGAACTTCAACAGAGGGGTAGAAGTCAGGCAAGCATACTTACCATTTCTATTCTGCATCTTAATTTTTAATAATTTCTGCATATAAGGTTGTTGTTCAGCCACCCAGTCATGTCCTATTCTTTGCGACCCCATGGACTGTAGCATGCCAGGCCTCCCTGTCCCTTACCATCTCCCAAAGTTTGCCCAAGTTCATGTATAAAGCTGTATACAGCTTTCCATCATTGGTTACAGAGGATGTAATCAATGTGATTTCAGTATTGACCACTTGGTGATGGCCATGTGTAAAGTTGTCTCTTGTGTTGTTGAAAACGGGTATTTGCTATCACCATTTCATTCTCTTGGCAGAATTCAATTAGCCTTTGACATACTTCCTTTTGTTCTCCAAGGCCAAACTCGCTGTTATGCCAAGTATTTCTTGACTTCCTACTTTTGCATTCCAATCACCAATGATGAATAGAACATCATTTTTTGTGTGTTAGTTCTAGGAGGTCTTCTAGGTATTCAGAGAACTGATCAACTTTAGCTTCTGCAGCATTGGTGGTAGGGACATTTGAATGCCTTGCCTTGGAAATGAACTGAGATCATTCTGTCAATTTTGATATCACATCCAAGTACTGCATTTCAGACTCTTTTTTTTTTTTTTTTTTTAATGAGAGGTACTCCATTTCTTCTATGGGATTCTGGCCCACAGTAGTAGATATAATGGTCATCTGAATTAAATTTGCCCATTCCCATCCATTTTAGTTACTGATCCCTAAGATGTCGATGTTTATTCTTACCGTCTCATTTTGACCACATCCAAATTAGCTTGATTCATGGACCTAATATTCCAGGTTCCTATGCAATACTGTTCTTTGCAGCATCAGATTTTACTTTCATCACCAAGCAAATCCACAAGTGTCATTTCTGTTTTAGCCCAACTACTTTATTCTTTCTGGGGCTATAAGTAGTTGTCTCCGCTCTTCCCCAGTAGCATATTGGACACATTCTGACATGGGGGACTCATCTTTCGGTGTCATATCATTTTTTGTCCTTTTGTACAGTTCATGAGGTTCTCATGGCAAGGATACTGGGCGGAGGGGGTTGCCATTCCCTCCTTCAATGGATCATGTTTTGTCAGAATTCTCCGCTATGACCCGTCCATCTTGGGTGGCCCTACATGCCATGGCTCATAGCTTCATTAAGATATGCAAGCCCCTTTGCCATGACAAGGTCGTGATGTGTGAAGGGGGCATATAAGGTAGTAGGTATATTAAATTCCTTTGCAGGACCGAAAGCAAACAAAATGGATTAGAACACAAGATAGAGAGTAAAATGTTAAAGTTCTTTCACAATGAAAAGCACAAAATATGTTAAACACAGCATGACCGCATAGCCCTTCATAGACACAGCCAGTTGTTAATTTCTGTGCTCAGGTCTCAGATTATTTATTCTTCAGAGTTCATCAGGACTAATCTTCACTAACTTCTAATACTTGTTCATAGGGCTTGGCTCTATCCATGATAACAAATGTAGAGCCTAAGACACAATAACACCTGGTAGGTCATTTTCTAAAATGAACATTTGGACTAATAAAAATTCATAGTAAATGGAAGAGGAGCATCTGTGGAATGTTTCAAAGAGGTTTTATAATCCAAACTCATCTGAGATTTACAAGTAGTGTGAAATATAATATGCTATTTAGCATGCAAGAGGTGCTTGCAGCTAAGTCACTTCAGTCTTGTCTGACTCTGTGCAACCCCATAGACAGCAGCCCACCAGGCTCCCCTGTCCCTGGGATTCTCCAGGCAAAAACACTGGAGTGGGTTGCCATTTCCTTCTCCAATGTGTGAAAGTGAAAAGTGAAAGTGAAGTCACTCAGTTGTGCCTGACTCTTAGCGACCCCATGGACTGCAGCCCACCAGGCTCCTCTATCCATGGGATTTTCCAGGCAAGAGTACTGGAGTGGGGTGCCATTGCCTTCTCCAATCGATGCTTATAAGGTATCAAATATCTGAAACCCAGGCCTAACTGTGACTGCTTGTGTGTCTGCCTCCATATAACAACACACACCCCTATACACCCATGAAGATATACATATAAAATTTTCAAGGGACAAATCTTTAAAATGGCACCATCTAGACCAAAATTAAGGAAGGGAACTTAGCAAAATGTGCCTACGCTCCTCCTACTCACAAAAGTAATAAAGCTTTGCATCATTATGTTTCTTTTGTCATCCGCTGCTTTCTATACTAAATCCAGGGGTCTCTGGGTATAAAAAATGGGGATCTTTAACAAGTCTACTTTAAACAACACATTCTCTGCATTTGGCTATGTTTCCTCTGATTATACACATAAATAGTTGATGCTCTGAAATAATGCTTTCTCCCCCTGCCTTTGGTCACAATAGCCTTAGGTCCAGAATTTCCGAATTATCCTCTGTAAGTGGAATAGAGATGATGTGACATTTATTATTCTCATATTTATATGGTAACACAGGGATCCAGTTACAATCTCTGAACAGACCTAGCCCTATCAAAGACCAATAAAGAGAAGTGAAGCAGTAAGGCCCATAAAAATGTAACACAACAAAGGAAAAGCACTAGACTGAAGAATTATAAAGACTTCTGAATCCAAAAACAGAACTTCTGAAGAGAGGCTATTGCAGGAACTAGATTTTCTTAGAAATTTGTGTGGAACCCTGATCAAAAAGCAGAGGCATGAGGCTAAAAGGAAAAGAACAAATGACCATAAGGAAAGAAGACATTGAGATGAAACTGTTGACAACAGAATGAAATAAAAACTGATAATATAAATAGAAAAGAAAATAGGATACATATTTTGAAAGTCCATTGGAAGTAATAATAATAGGTTTTTGCTGTTGTTCAGTTGCTCAGTCATGTCTGACTCTTTACACTTAATGGACTGCAGCATTCCAGGCTTCCCTGTCCTTCACCATATCCCGGAGCTTGCTCAAACTCATATTCATTGAGTAGGTGATGTCATCCAACCATCTCATCCTCTATCATCCACTTTCCCTCCTGCCTTCAGTCTTTCCCTGCATCAGGGTCTTTTCTAATGAGGGAGCTCTTTGCATCAGGTAGCCAAAGTATTGGAGCTTAAGTTTTGGTATCAGTCCTTCCAATGAATATTCAGGACTGATTTCCTTTAAGATTGACTGGTTTGATCTCCTTGCAGTCCAAGGGACTCTCAAGAGTCTTCTCCAACACCACAGTTCAAAAGCATCAGTTCTTTGGCGTTCATCTTTCTTTATGGTCCAACACTCACATTCACACACGACTACTAGAAAAACCATAATTTTGATTATATGGACTTTCATGGGCAAAGTGATGTCTCTGCTTTTTAATACTCTGTCTCGATTTGTCAAAGCTTTTCTTCCAAGGAACAAGCATCTTTTAATTTCATGGCTGCAGTCATCATCTGCAGTGATTTTGGAGCCCAAGAAGATAGTCTGTCACTGTTTCCATTGTTTCCCCATCTATTTGCCATGAAGTGATGAGACTCAATGCCATGATCTTAGTTTTTTGAACGTTGAGTTTAAGCCAACTTTTTCAGTTTCCTCTTTCACTTCCATCAAGAAGCTCTTTAGTTTCTCTTCACTTTCTGCCTTAAGGGTGGTATCATGGGCATATCTGCGGTTACTGATATTTCTGCCAGCAATCTTGATTCCAGATTGTGATTCATCTAGCCCAGCATTTCGTATGATGTACTCTGCATATAAGTTAAATAAGCAGGGTGATCATTATTAATTACTTACTGATTATTAATTATTTACACAGTTCCAGTGTATTTGCTCATTTAAATAATCAGAGCTGTTTTCTATCACCCCACAAAAGACTGAACCATTTACAGAATAGAAACATAAAATGGAAAAATTGTATTCATTTTATCACAAAATGTATCTTTTTCCCTTACATAAAGTTGAACTGCATAATGAAGGTAATGGGCATTTTCCTTACCATATTGATTCTGTGCATTTTTTGCCCATGATTTAAAAGATTTAATTATTTTTAATTTCTATTTTATATTATAATTGACTAACAATGTTGTGTTAGTTTCAGGTGTAGAGCAAAAGATTCAGTTTTACACACACATGCATCTATTCTTTTTCAAGTTATCTTCCCATTTAGATTATTACAGCACATTAAGCACAGTGCCCTGTGCTACGTAATTTGTCCTTCTTGGTTATCTATTTTAAATATAGCACCGTGTACATGTCAATCCCAAACTCCCAATCTATCTCCACTTACCATTGACCTTTATCCTCTGGTAATTATAAGATCATTTTGTGCATTTTTATATCTAGTTTCTTGGTCTCCAAAGGCATTTGTTGTATGATTTATATGAGCTAATGCATGTAAAGCACTTAGAACAGTGCGAGAATATTCAGGAATAATATAAATTACAAGAGTAGAATAATCCAAGTTATTTACAAATTTCTCACTGGCAGATATTAGCAAGACTTTTAAAATATCTTTTTTTCACTAGTGAATGCTTCTCAGTTAATTAGATATAAAGTAATGTATACAGTCCAAGATCAAATACATTAAAAGATCTAGAATATGAAGAAGACGACAAGGTACACCAAAATACTGAGAGTGTCTGTGTGCAGAATGCTGGGTAGTTTTTCTTTTTCATTATTTTCAGAATATTTTAAAGTAAGCATGTTACACATTACTTTCAGAGATTCCATTATTTTTATTTATGATTACCAGTATAGCATACCAATTTATACTCTAATATAATTTTTCAGTTCAGTTTAGTTGCTCAGTCCTGTCTGACTCTTTAAGACCCCATGAATCACAGCACACCAGGCCTACCTGCCTATCACCAACTCTCAGAGTTTACTTAAACTCATGTCCATCGAGTCAGTGATGCCATCCAGCCATCTCATCCTCTGTTGTCCCCTTCTCCTCCTGCCCCCAATCCCTCCCAGCATCAGAGTCTTTTCCAATGAGTCAACTCTTCACATGAGATGGTCAAAGTACTGGAGTTTCAGCTTTAGCATCATTCCTTTCAAAGAACACCCAGGACTGATCTCCTTTACAATGGACTGGTTGGATCTCCTTGCAGTCCAAGGGACTCTCAAGAGTCTTCTCCAACACCACAGTTCAAAAGCATCAATTCTTCAGCACTCAGGTTTTTTTATAGTCCAACTCTCACATCCATACATGACNCTCACTAGTTTTCCTTCCAAAACTCCTGCTTGACACATGTCAGAAAATCCAACTTTATTCTCAGTTTCTCTTAATATTTTTTTATATCTTCCATTTTTTCCCTTTGTGCTTCATGGTAAGGAAATTTTTTGATGTTCTCATTTAGCTCAGGGCTTCCCTCGTGGCTCAGAGGTGAAGAATCCACCTGCAATCCAGGAGACCTGGGTTCAAATGTAGATCCAGCCAACTATAGTCCATGGAGTTGCAAAGAGTTGAACATGACTAAGCAACTAACACTTTTTTCACTTTCATATAGCTCATGAATTTGTTCTTTTGCTTTGTTATCCAGCCCATTTACTGATGTCTTTAGTTTAAAATTTCCACTTTTCTATTCAAAATCTCTCACTCTAAAATAATGGCTATATGTGACATTCTTTCTATCCTCTGAAATTTTAATTATACCTATTTTATTACAAATTAAATTTGATTTCAGTTTGTGTTCTCTGTCTTGATGTTGGCCTTCAGATGTGCTTATCTTGGGTATTTCCTATTATCTATTGTAGATATGCAGTGAAACTAGGGGAAGAGGCAGGAAGTTTATCTATTACTTACACTGTGAACTGTTTTTGAAAGAGAATGAGAATTAGAGTTGAGCTACTTGGAAGGTGTCTTTCTTTTTCTTTTCTTTTCTTTTTTAATATGGATGCTCCAGATACTGCCAAGCTCATGCATTCCAGTTTTCCATGTAAGAACAGTTAGTCCCATGTTGTTGCTTTACCACAAAGGAAAGATGATTGAAAGAAGTTGACCTTCTTTGCTGAAATGCCCATGGCTTTTTTCCCCATGAAATCATGCTGTTATATAATCTCAAGTTCTTGCCTATTTCTAGCGCTTACCACTTTTGGGCATAGAACACACCACTGGTGTCATTTCTTCAGACATTTTAGGATATGGTCTTCTTCCTCATGCTCACTCCATCTGCTTTGTGTCTTTTAGAAAGTCTCTGAAAGTTTTTGGTTTGCTGTTCATTTGAGAGCATTGTTATATATGGAAGTACATATATTTTAATAAACCTTCTATTGTTTCAGAGGGTTTGATATGAAAATAAGAGATGTGCATATGATTAGTGTACCATCTTGAATCAGAAGTATATTTTACTATTCTCAGATTTCCAAACCTTAACTTTGAATTCTGCTTTGTTAGTCTGATGGGAGTTGTTCTATAATTGCTTCATCTATCAGTAGACCTGGCATTGTAGAGCATTTGGCTAATGTGGGAATGCATCAACAATTCTGCAAGCTCAGACTTGGAGATCCATTTACTACCAATAGTTTGTTTATGAGAAGATTAAAATATTATCTATTAGAGTTTTTCTTTATATAATTTAAAACAATTAAAGGAAAGAGAATCAGATTGTTTTTAGAGACAATAAATTCATTATTGCCCTATGATTCAAAGTTTACCAATCTGTCTCTCATTTATAACTGCACTACTTTAGCATGGAATGCCCAGTAGACTAATCACTGGGCAACAAAGTATAAAAAGGTACCTGCTGAGCAGAATGGAAACAGCAGCACTCAGGATCTCCTAGGACATTACATTAGTCCCAATGGAGAACTGTTTACTTAGCAACCCTATGTTCACTTACTGTTTGTTAATTATGATAGTACCTCGTCATTTATTTTCTTTACATTATAAAACAAAACAAAAAAATATATGTGCATGGATATTTGGTACAAAGCAAGATCATTTTCTGTATTATATCAGAATCTTTGAAATCAACCAAAACTGTTCCAAATATAAAATATGACTGTATATGACAAGTATGAATTCCACATTTCTCTGTTCATACTTAATGTATTTCCCAGTTATCACTGCCAAATGTTTTTGTGTGGATGAAGGAACAATTAAATAAACTGTGGTTATTTTTAAACTCCTACAATGTCTAGGATATCTTAGGGGCAACAAAGGTAAGTAGGACAAATTATCCTCAAATTTTGACAAACAATGAAGACACGACTTTTAATATATAAGGCAAAATTTAAAAATAGTGATAAAAAAAAAAAAAAGAAAAAACCCACACACATTAAAAGTTTCTGAAAGAGCAAAATAGGGCATGAGCAACAACAATTAAGAAAAAAGTGTGATCCTTGAACACTAGTTAGTCTAGACATGTCCTGCAGGACTTGGACAAGTGATTGTATAAGACAGAGGAACAGTGTATCTACACACTTGAGATTATGTTGAATGAGTGAATCAATGAATGAATTTCTGGACCCTCCTAAATGCCAGACACCCACCCAAATCTAAATATACCTCTTGCTGTTGCTTCTAAACTTGCCTGATTCAGTCTGAAGGTACATTCCTGACCCACAGAGTTAATCATGCTATCAACCCACAAAATGAAGTCACGCTTACTTTATCATTTAAGTTCCTATGCTGTCAGACTTCTAAATTCTTCTATCTTATGTCCTACTCTTTCCTATTATAACCCATGGAGTCCATCTAGGCTGGTCTACTCCTACATTATCAAATAGACATGGTGGTTTCTAACAATCAAGCTACCATTCAGAGTTAACTTCTACTGAGTGTGTTCCTCTGTCTTATACAATCACCTGTAATATGTTATTTCTGGGTGTATCTGTGAAGGTGTTTCCAGAAGAGATTAGCATTTGAATCCATAGACTAGATAAAGAAGATCCATTCTAACCAAAGCTGATGGGCATTCTCCTCTCTGTTGAGGATTTGAATAGAACAAAAACGTAGAGAAAAAAGACAGATTTGCTGTTTTGCTTGAGCTGAGACATTCATCTCACTTCCAGGGACATCGGTACTCCAGGGTCTTGGGCCCTTGGACTTAAACTGAGACAAACCATTGACTCCCTTGGTCCTCAGGTATTCAGATACATACTGAATTATGTGATAAGGTTTTCTGGCTCCCCACCTTATAGATGGCAGATTGAGACTTCCTGGTCTCCATAGTGATGTGAGCTAATTCCTATAATAAAACTCCTCTTGTACGTGTATCTATATCTGNGATAAGGTTTTCTGGCTCCCCACCTTATAGATGGCAGATTGAGACTTCCTGGTCTCCATAGTGATGTGAGCTAATTCCTATAATAAAACTCCTCTTGTACGTGTATCTATATCTGTATCTATATATAATCTGTCCTATTGGTTCTGTTTCTCTGGGGAACCCTGCCCGATAATACAGTGGTACAATGAGAGAAGGAAACTGCAGTGTAATATGGAGCTGAGTAACAAAAGCGAAGGAGAAGGTTGTGCAGCACCTTTTATAATCCTTGAAAGGTGGCTAGGTTGAATTAAAAATGTGACAGGATACTGAAAGCGTTCATGCCAGGCAGGGCAGTAACATGGACTGGATTACAATAGATCAAGGCTTGTGGTAAGAACTGTTAAGAGGTTATTGCAGTGAGAGAAGCTGGTGAATTGGATCGAGGAGGTGACCACGGAAACAGAGACAGGTTAAGAGTATTGAGGTACAATTTTGGAATTAGAAGCAGCAGGACTTCCTGATGGATTGGATGTAGGGAGTGACTGGAAGCAGAATAAGTTTTTTTGTTTGAGCAATAAAATGGTGTTTGTTAGCCTGAGGGAGAGATCAAGAGTTCATTTTGTGATTTGTGATCATATACCTGTGGAACTGTAGTCAGGTATGTGAAGTTGGATCTCAGAGGAGAATTTGGGGCTGTTTACTTCTCTGATTCCTTGGGCATCTTCTCACCTACCCAAGCTTTAATTTTATATTTTCCCATATTCTTTGTTTGGCCTTCTTCCCTTCTCACTTGACAGATTCTACTTGACTTATAACACTCACTGCTAGGTTTAATCACCTGTGTGAAAATGACATTTGCTTCTTCATCTTCAATTCAGTCCTCTCTCCTGAATATATATATTCATATGTGTGTGTACACGTACATATATTACATAGAAAATATACACATATATAATATTCATATATAATATGTATGTGTGTGTATATACATCTGGCAGCTCAGACAGTAAAGAATGCAGGAGACCCAGGTTCAATCCCTGGGTTGGAAAGATCCCCTGGAGAAGTGAAGGGCAACCCATTCTAGTATTCTTGCCAGGAAAATTCCATGGACAGAGGAACTGGCAGGCTATAGTCCATGGTGTTGCAAAGTTAGACACGACTGAGTGACTAACACTTTCAACACCCACATAAAATATACAATGATATATAATATATATAATGTCTATAAGTTAAACTTCCTACTTGACTTTTTCTTGTGTACATTTTTGTGTCCCCAAAGTTTCATATAGCTGAGGAAGACACAGCCACCCATTGAGAGACCTGAGGCTATTCTTCATACATCTTTGTTCTCACTCTCCACAGACAAACCTAGTCCTGCCAAATGATGATTTGTCTTTTTCAGTATTTATAAACACCTGCTTTACTTAGACTTCTTTTGGTCCCAGAATCTAGGATGAATCCGGACCTAGAGGTAAGGGGTAAAGGGCTCTTGCTGTGAAGGTCCACAGGACAGAAAGCCAAACATATTGTGAGGTTAGACAAAGAGCAAGGAAATGTCAGGATTCAAGTGACAGGTTAGGATATCAGTTCTGGCAGTTGTGAACTAGACAGATGGGAATAAGGCGAGACTAGAATCAGAGAGATTTCAGAATGGGAACTATGATACAAGTTGTTTCTTAAGAAATTATAAAATGAAATTATATAAAACATTTTAATATGTTTTCCCTTTCAAATGCCTTAAAAATTTCTTTTAAACTTCCTTGAACAACCAATTCAGGGGAGGTGTAAGAAATGGAAAGGATCACCCTTATCTGGTACAACATGGATCCCTTAGGATTTTCCCTGGAGTTTAGAGTCCAGCCTCATTTGAAATATGTGTCGTAAGAAAACCTCTTATTATGACTCCAGAAAATTAATTTTTCTAATGTGAATATTATTGTTATAACTTGTTATATAAGGTGAAATTGACTTTCTCCCACACATAAACATAGACTCTCACACCATTAATTACCTTTTATTTTTAACACATTTGTTTCTTAGAACATAACTTGCCCAGATCATTTTCAAAATCATATATTTGACATTAGAAGATGTTTTTAAAAACACTATGGCCCTAGTATATTTATTTTAAATCCTTGTTATTGTTGATGGAATGCTTAGTATAGAGCAGATGTGTCTTTCTGGATTTCTATCATCTGTATTCAAGTGAATAATGGTTTAAATGGAGATCATGGGCGACCCTAAAAGGGAAAAAAAATGGGCCTCTGAAAAACAATCATTCCAACAAGGATGGAAAGCTGAGAAACCATGTAGTGGCTGTGGGAGGGATTTGGGCTCTGTGTGTCTAAGCACCCCCAGAAGCAATGGCAGGGTGAGTTACTTTACGCTCAGCATCCTCTGAGATACTGTCCTATTGAGTCACTAAGAGTCAGCTGTTGATATTTGTCTAATTCAAAGAACAGATCAAAATACAGTGGAAAGTCAAATAGTGAGTGAGGAGTTAGTAAGTTTTTATGCTGTTCAAAATTATGGTATTTCAAATGAAGCCTGAAAGGTCTGGAGTTTTAAATAAACATTCCAGATGAATTTCCTGGGGGCTTCCCTGGAGGCTCAAACAGTAAAGATTCTGCCAGCAATGTAGGAGACCTGGGTTCTATCCCTGGATTTGGAAGATCCCCTGGAGAAGGGAATGGCAACCCATTCCAGTACTCTTGCCTTGGGAAATCCCATGGACAGAGGAGCCTGTTGGGCTACAATCTATGGGATTGCACAGAGTCAGACATAACTGAAGTGACTGAGCAAGCAGGCCTGCACTACGTGGTGTACATGTCATAGGGATGGTAATTCCCACTTTAATAGATTAGGAAAATTGTGTCATGGGCAGTAGAGAGGAAAGGTAGAAAAATCTCACCTTTTACAATTCAGTATATCATAGCTTCTCTACTGTACACTTCAAGTTGACCCCCTTAATAACTGGCTATCAGTAGATATCAAGGCCAGTCACTCTTCCTTTGGAACATCAAAACAGAAAAATATGATATAGTATGACTAAATATATCCCTTTATCCTTCCTGCCCTCTTTCCTAGGTAGCTTTGGATCAACATGTCACAATTTCAGTTAGAACTCCTGCTTTGGCTGGTGGTCTCCACGTAAGCCATCAAGAGACATCATCTTTCCTTTCTCACTGTCCATACAATTTCAGTTAAAATGGTACCACTAAGTGACATACTGTCTAGACTCAAGATTATCTCATGTTTGAAAATCACTAGCACTGAATTTCTTATTTTACGATTCCTGTATTATGGACTGTGATCACTAGAACAAAGCATGACAACCACCAAATAATACCTGCTCCGCATATCTATTTGGCTATTTCTAATTCTCTATTAAAGGTATTTTTTTCAATATAAGCAGAAGTAGAAAGAAGGGTATGGTGATTGACCTGTCAATCAGCTTCACCCATTATCAATAGATAAGCACCCTGTTTCTATACATGCCTTGAATTTCTTATGGTGTCCTATATTTTAACATTTTTCTTTTTAAATATGTATTACTGGTTGATACTGTAGCCACAACTACTCTTCTTCTGTTCAATCAATGAGCAAATTGCTTATTGAGAACTGAAGTTTGACTTTTTTTTTTCCTCCTGAGACTTTGTGAACCAAAATATTCTTCTCCTGCAAGTTACTGGGAAAACATCTTTCTAATCTTTCTTTCATTCATTCATTTTGTCACTCATTTATTGATCACTCAATATTAAAGAGCCCCATGTATACTGACTATTCAAGGACAAAAACTACAGTCTCACAGTAGCTCTTGGTTAAAGGGAAGACAAATGTTTAATGGAGCATTTTCTGGGGACAGGATAAGAGATATTTGGCTGCAGAAACAAAGTTATGAATATCATCTCTTAGTTCTACATTACGAGGAACATTATTGTTATGTAGCTTTTCCTTTTTTATTAAATGGTTGATATAATTCACATCCATATCTTTACTGTGACAGTAGTAGAATTCACAAATACAGTGCAAGTCTGAATCTAAGATTTTTTTTTTCCTACTAAAAACTCTTATCCCACAATTATCAAGCAAAAAGTTGTAAACATAATTAGCATTTATAAAGCTAATTTAAGTGACCCATGTATTGAATGAATGAGTGAACACATGATTAAAGTGTAAAAAGTAAAATAACTTTAAATTGTTTGTGTGTATATATATATATTTCAAAAATTAATTTGCAATGTATAATTATATTTATGATACAAAATTTATTTCCAAATTTGAAATAAATTTCAGATAGTAGAATTGTGTACTCATACGATCTATCCAATGGGGAGATTCTTGAACTCAGAACACCAGGGACTTGAATAGCTGATAGCAACTATTTATTCAAATCCTATCTATTCATGGAAGAAAACTGAGAAAAATTAAGGTCCTATTATATTAACCTAGGGCTTTCCAGGTGGTTCAGTGGTAAAGAATCCTCCAGCCAGTACAGGAGCTACAGGAGATAGAGGTTTGATCCTTGTGCTGGGAAGATCCCCTGGAGAAGGAAATGGCAACCCACTCCCGTATTTCTGCCTAGAAAATCCCATAAACAGAGGAGCTTGGCAGGCTACAGTCAATGGGGTCACAAAGAGTCAGACAAGTGAGCAACTGAGCATGCATACAGTAGCCTGTTTCTTATAGTTCATAAAGATAGATCAGCTGCTGCTGTTTCTAAGTCGCTTCAGTCGTGTCTGAATCTTCGCGACCCCATGGAATGCAGCCTACCAAGCTACTCCACTCATGGGATTTTCCAGGCAAGAGTACTAGAGTGGGTTAAAGATAGATCTAGAGGCTATTTATGTGACTTCTTGACTAGTATTCTTTCTTCATAACATACTGGGAAAACTTACAGTTTAATCCAGTTATAAATGATAAAGCAAAATGACTGGAAAAACCCCATAGTTTTATAAAGGCTTTGTGCATTCATGCTCTACTTATCCCACAGCCTTGTGAGAACATGATCTAAATAAGTCTTCCATAGAATATACTTTTAAAATGTTCTTCTCTCAATGTTCCATGTACTGCTAGTTCTGTTTAAGGGTAGAGATTGCTTCAGTTATTAATCTCTAAAAATATATACTTTTGTTGAAACAGTGTCATCTTGTCCTTAGCTGCAGCAGCAATAGAATCATAGTAGTTAGCCTAATAAGGAGAAAAAATAAAAGTAGTTATAGCCTCAAGGAGCATTTATGTATGGTTAAATAACAAAGGGGCAAGATGAAATCACAAATGATTTCCTCTCTTGGCAGGGTTAACAGTGATGGCGCTCAGTCCAAGGCATTTAGTGCAAAAAGACAAGCATTTTTGCCTCCACTAATGGTTAGCCTTGCAGATGCTGGAGTAGGTCTTCTTTTTAAGGGGTTTCCCCACAAGTTTGTTTACTCATAATTTCTTTGCCCTTTGTCTTTGCTCCCCAAGAAGAAACTTTGACCACAAAATTTTCAGGGCTATAGACCTAATGAAAGTCCATTAGACTTGTCCTCAAAAGTCTCTGGTGTGGAATGTCAACTTGTGAATAGCATCCCTAAATAAAGGAGGTTTTGCAGTCTTAATGATCTGCATAACCCCAAAACTTTCTGTCCACTGCTCTCATCTCAATCCCTTGTATACAGTAGAGTATATGTGTAGGTTCCACGCAAATACTATGTCATTTTATATAAGGGATTTTAGCATCCATGGATTTGGTATCCATTGGGAGTCCTAGAACCAATCCCCTGCAGATACTGAGGAATCCCCAGCTACAATGATTTCTTTCATTTCAGTCTACAGTGATGGCCATTATAGTCTCCTCCATACATTTAGGTGTTTACCATATCATTTAATTACTTTAATATGAATACACCATATCTGCATAGAAAGACTTTAAGTTCTTCGACTGTAGATATTCTGGACCGCGGATATTGTGGACCATACTTTTTTGCATTGTTCATTTGGTACAATTAATGGGTCTCAATGGGAGACTTTACATTAAATTCAAAGGTTTAGACAAATATCTAAATGGTCAGAGATGTTTCAGCTACTAAGAGAAATTGGCTTTATCACAAGATTTGATTTAGTTTGGACAGAAGAAGCATGCACACTTAGAACCTTTTCTGTTGAGGTTGTTGTTAGTGACAGAATTCTGGAGGCTTGAATCTGACCAAATGGTGTGCCTTTGTTAGGAGAAATCTTGGAGAACATAAAGCCTTTGAACTGTTGGAAACAAACAGAACTTAATCCCAAAGTGTAGTCATATAGGTGATATAAACACAAGCCAAAATGGAGCCATGAGGCAGCCAGAGATGAGCGGCAGCAGGAAAGTGTTACACAGCCTAGGGGTTGATACCAACTGAAAGAAGCTGGAATCACAGTCAGTCCTTCTGATGGGAAATGCACTGGAACTGTGGAGGAGAAACACTCATCACCGGAGATGCTGCCCAAGGCAGAGGCAGAGTCAGGGAGAGGGCAAGTGAGAACCAGAGACATTTTTCTTCTGTCCTCTCCTCATTGATTTCCTCTGGCGGGCACTAAGTCAGCAGCAATTACTAGGAAATACAGCCTGCAGGGGGCAGCACCTCTGATGTAAAATAGAACGGGGAGCATGACAAGGGCTCTCACAGCAAACGGGCCACAGTGTAGCGCAGGTGATGCTAAGTGAACACTTGTGGATTGAAGTGACAGAAGTACTCAGCAGCTTAAACCTGCTCACATCAAAGGGCTCTCAGACTGCTGAGGAGGCCATCAGACAACTGCCTTATAACATGATAATCATGTTACATGTTGTATGTACTCATGATACTCAAGGCTAGTTTTTGTGCTTTAGAGATTTTGATGGGGGCTGTTGTCCTAGAACTAGCAATTGTGTTCATGATAGTGTAGAGAACAAGGCAATGTGTGATTTAATGATAGAGAACAGGCCTCTGGCATCATTTTGTGGTATAAGAGTGATAATTTCATTTTACTACTCTAGATATTTCTGTGAAATCCCTTTCCTGAGAGGCATTTGGAAAATCTCCTTTGACATAACTGGATATCATGCTTTTGTAGCAATCACTGGTTTTAGCTATGCTGTGTGAAATGACAAGTCAGCTTGGACATACCAAGTTACAAGGAAACACCACAGCTGCCATCTCATCCAAAGTCTTCCTTTGTCCAAGATAGAGTTGAGGACCAGGTACCTAAAGTCACCATAAAACCATGTATGGCCTTGAGGTCACCTACTCTGTGGCCAGGGAATTATGTTCCAACCTCTTGAATTTCAATTTTCTCATTTATGAGAGAATAATAATGGTGCCTACCTACATCACAGAGTTCTCACAAGAATTAATTGAGATAATCTGTATCAGTGGTCAACAAACTTTTTCAGTAATGGGCCAGATAGCAGTAGAGACCCTGTGGTCTTGTCTGAAGCTATTCACCTCCACTATTGTAGAAGAAAGGCAACCGTGTACAGCGCATAAGCAAATGAATGTGGCTGTGCTCCAAGAAGACTTGCTTTACAAAATGGGCTGTAGTTTTTCATCCCTGGATCAATGTACTCTGAATAATGCTTGATACAAAGGAAAGATTTAAAAATCTTACCTGGAATTATTACTGTTATGATGAGGATGAGGATGTCTATGGACTGAAAGAAATTATTCATTTATTTAGTGTTTTAAAAAGCTAAACTTTCACCAGTTTCCCTAGTGTTCTATCCTGAGATTACTTCATCACCACTTGCAGGGTCATTTTTCCCACATGTGGCCTGTCCCTCTCCTGGACACTGAGGCATTCTGGGGAAGGCAGATAGGCCTCCTCCTGGCAATGATAGACCCTGTAACAGATTTGGAGGCTCTAAGTAAATCCTAAGAGCAGGTCTCAACACATCAGCTCCTGCTCATGATCAGAGGTGCTGAATTTATAAAATGAAACTGTTGTTTGCTCCCCTCAACCAAACACCATAAGGTTGTGCAGCCAGTACAGAAAAATGCCAACCCAGATCTGTTATTGAGGAGCCAGAGCATCAGTGCAGAACTGTGTGGGCAGGATCAGTGTAGAGAACTCACTCTCCTGAGACCCAAATATGGGGCAGATTAAAGAAGTGTGGGTGAATGCAAAAATGCATTAGGCTAGTGAATTATGCTTTAAGACACAGAGAATTTTATATAGCACCTATTTCATGATACAGCATTTCTGATGTACAGCTATTACAATAAAAAATTAATAGGATATATAAGGAAGAGATGAAAGTCTGGCTCTTGCCAGAAGAATTTAGGTCATGAGGATCCTTGATAAGCTAAAGTTATAGCAAGAAGCAAACCTGTTCTCAGTGGGGGTTAGAAATAAAGCTCAGTTTTAACCTCCTGTAGAAAAAAAATGGTTATCAAATTTTGTGAAGGGCCAGACAGTGAATATTTTAGGTATTGCAAATCATACAGTCTCTATCACAATTACCCAACTCTGCCATTGAGGAAAGAGGGACCATAAACAAAATGTATATGAATGGACATGGATTGTGTGTTGATAAAACTTTATCTATAAAAACAACCCGCTGGATGAATATGGCATGTGGCCTATAGTTTTCTCACCCTTTTTTGATTGTTAAAAGAGTTTAGCATCTTAAGAAGCCTCCAGTTGTCTCTTTTGTCTAGAAGCCAGTTAGTTATGTAAAAAAATAACTGCATTAAACATAGTTATGTCTTAAAGGAGGGAAGAACTGATGTATGCATCAATGAGGTATATTACACATGTCTATTCTCTAATATAAACTATCATAAACTAGATGATTCTTAGAAATGTTGGGACTTAAATTGAATTAGAATTAAACTATGAAGGTTTTGGATCTCAATGGCATTGCAGTGCAAGATTTTTGGGTTTTTTTTTTTTTTTTTTTTTTTTTTTTTTTTCCCACCTGCTTTCTTTGGTTATGTGTTTCAGCAGTGTACCCACACCCCCTATGATTTTTAAATGATGACAGACACTAAGGTTAGTATCCTGTTTCTGGAGGAATTAAGTGTGTCCTGTGTGACTCAGNTTTTTTTTTTTTTTTTTTTTTTGTATTTTTCCCACCTGCTTTCTTTGGTTATGTGTTTCAGGAGTGTACCCACACCCCCTATGATTTTTAAATGATGACAGACACTAAGGTTAGTATCCTGTTTCTGGAGGAATTAAGTGTGTCCTGTGTGACTCAGTTGCGAGTAGACATTTGAAAGCTTGTGCCTGGTTCCCTCCAAACTTTTCCCCAATGTACCTTTTCCTTTTGTTGATTTTGCTTTGTATGTATTTATTGTGTTAAATCTTTGCCATGAGTACAATTATATACTTATGAGTCATACAAGTCCTTCCAAGAAGTCACTCAACCCAGGGGTAGTCTTAGGAACCTACACCACACCATCCCAGCTTGGTGTGCCATGTTTTATGTATGAGTCTGAATAGAGGACAGTCTTACCATAGTGTAATCTTCCCTGGGAAGATGATTTATGCTCAGGGCAGTGGAAAAATTAATTTATACAGGAGGTAAACACCTCAATCCTCTTCAGAACATTACTTTTGGAATCTTTCTAGCTGTTGAAGTATATCAACTGTCACTGGTTCCATTAAAGACACTATTTTTAATAGAAAAATCAGTGCCTTGTATATGTTTGGTTCTCAGAGAAGTATTTGCTGAATGAATGAATTATGATCAGCCTAGCCTTGAGTCACTGGTATATTTTTCCACACCAACATACTGCTTCCTAGAAAGTCAGTGCAGGGTAACTGATGGCAGTCCTGTGCATTTTTTGTTAGACATATGCATTTTGATAAGCACAGCAGCAAAACCTCCCAGAACCAAAACAGGCTGAGTACATTTAAAATAAACACTGCAAATTCATTTTGACATTTCTTTTTTGGTATGGTAGTTATTATTCTTTCCAGGCTTCAAGTTTATGTGTCCACAGCATTTTCACTTCACAACTACCAGCTCTTCTTTTACAATGAGGCCTGTGACACATGTCAGTTTAAATAAATGAGTGTCTCCATTTCCACTGGCTCATTCCTCCACAAGTTTATTCAGCACAGGCAGTGAACCTGGCAGGGTACCAGGTGCTGTGCTAGATACTGAAGTTTCAAAAACAACAACAACGAAAATATGCTCTTTATTTAGTTAGGCAGGAGACATTTATGTCATTACATACTGCTGCTGCTGCTGCTGCTGCTAAGTCACTTCAGTCTTGTCCGACTCTGTGCGACCCCATAGACGGCAGCCCACCAGGCTCCATCATCACTGAGATTCTCCAGGCAAGAACACTGGAGTGGATTGCCATTAGAGCAAGCTTATTTATGAGTAGCTGAGGATTATAAGACTCAACAATTGACCCTGGTGGAATCTTTCAAAGCACAATTTAGGTTCAGCAAATCAATAGCAAAAAGGACAAGCTTTTGAAAGGAAATGGCATGAGCAAATGTACAGAGGTTGGAGCAAGTACAACATACTCAGGGAGCAGCCAACTAATGGCTGCCTAGAGAGTACCTGTTAAGAAGAAGCAAGAAAATGAGAGTAAAACAGGACCAATAGAGGTACTATATAGAAAAGGTTAGAAGCAGAAAATCATTCCCTAGGCAAAGGGAAGTCATTTAATTATTTCAAGGAGAGTAAGTATATTGTCATATTTGTAGTTCAAAAAAATCACTCTAGGAGAATTGGGAGGGTGATTTAAAAATGGTAAAGACTAGAGACAGACAGACAAGTAAAAACTGTGATAATCCAGAAAAGAGATTCTAGAGGCCTGAACTAAGGCAGTGGCCATGGAAACAGAGGAGAAGGAGGAGAGAAAATATTCAGGTTGTTCTGAAGGGGACCCCAGACTGTGGACTGATTGGATAAACTGTAAGGTAGAAGACATAGCCAATGGTGATTCACAGATATTGGTGGTGAGGTGTCTTTCCCAAGAAAAAGTTGTTTGGGAAAGAGAGAACAGCTAAATTTTTGGACATTGAGTTTGAGGTATGATCAAGCAACCAAGTAAGACTGTTCTTTAGAGATTGGGTAGTGACTTATTTGGCAGTAGAAGTGACAGATATGACACATAGTGTTCAGTTCAGTTCAGTCGCTCATTCGGGTCTGACTCTGCGACCCCAAGAATCGTAGCACACCAGGCCTCCCTGGCCGTCACCATCTCCCAGAGTTCACTCAGACTCACATCCATTGAGTCCATGATGCCATCCAGCCATCTCTTCTTCGGTCGTCCCCTTCTCTTCCTGCCCCCAATCCCTCCCAGCATCAGAGTCTTCCAATGAGTCAACTCTTCTCATGAGGTGGCCAAAGTACTGGAGTTTCAGCTTTAGCATCATTCCTTCCAAAGAAATCCTACGGCTGATCTCCTTCAGAATGGACTGGTGGGATCTCCTTGCAGTCCAAGGGACTCTCAAGAGTCTTCTCCAACATCACAGTTCAAAAGCATCAATTCATCGGCGCTCAGCCTTCACAGTCCAACTCTCACATCCATACGTGACCACAGGAAAAAACCATAGCCTTGACTAAATGGACCTTTGTCGGCAAAGTAATGTCTCTGCTTTTGAATATACTATCTAGGTTGGTCATAACTTTTCTTCCAAGGAGTAAGCGTCTTCTAATTTCATGGCTGCAGTCACCATCTGCAGTGATTTTGGAGACCAAAAAAATAAAGTCTGTAACAAGTAGGTCTTAACGGGAAAGGCACCACCAGACCCAGAAGTGCTTGTAGGTCCTTAGAAGTGATGATCCTATCAGACCAGCTTAGGCTAGAGACAGGAGTTCCAGGACACTGTCGATTGTCTTTGGGGCTAAGTTGCAAAGTCGAAAGGGGTCAGATGTGTGGCGTCTATTGGCCTCCATCAGAAGAGTGAAGAAGCAGTTGCAGGGANCCTGTTACTCCAGGTGTTTCTTGACTTCCTACTTTAGCATTCTGGTCCCCCATAATGAAAAGGACACCTTTTTTGGGTGTTAGTTCTAAAAGGTCTTGTAAGTCTTCATAAAACCATTCAACTTCAGCTTCTATATCATTACTGGTTGGGGCATAGACTTGGATTACCGTGATATTGAATGGTTTGCCTTGGAGACAAACAGAGATCATTCTGTTGGTTTTGAGATTGCATCCAAGTACTGCATTTTGGACTCTTTTGTTGACCATGCTGGCTACTCCATTTCTTCTGAGGGGTTCCTGCCCGCAGTAGTAGATATAATGGTCATCTGAGTTAAAGTCACCCATTCCAGTCCATTTTAGTTCGCTGATTCCTAGAATATTGATGTTCACCCTTGCCATCTCTTGTTTGACCACTTCCAATTTGCCTTGACTCATGGACCTGACATTCCAGGTTCCTATACAATATTGCTCTTTACAGTATCAGATCTTGCTTCTATCACCCGTCACATGCACAACTGTGTATTGTTTTTGCTTTGGCTCCATCCCTTCATTCTTTCTGGCATTATTTCTCCACTGATCTCTAGTAGCATATTGGGCACCTAATGACCTGGGGAGTTCCTTTTTGGTATCCTATCATTTTGCCTTTTCACACTCTTCATGGAGTTCTCAAGGCAAGAATACTGAAGTGGCTTGCCATTCCCTTCGCCAGTGGACCACATTCTGTCAGACCTCTCCACCATGACCCGCCCATCTTGGGTTGCCCCTCAGGCATGGCTTGGTTTCATTGAGTAAGACAAGGCTGTGGTCCTAGTGTGATTAGATTGACTAGTTTTCTGTGAAAATTAACTTGTTTGGGAAAGAGAGAAGAGCTTCATTTTTGGATATTGAGTTTGAGGTATGATCAAGCAACCAAGTTAGACTGTTCTTTAGAGATTGGGTAGTGACCTGTTTGGCAGTAGAAGTGACAGATATGACACATCGTGTTAGACACTATTTATTTGCCTTCTTGTTTAATTTTCCTAAGAGCTTTAGACAATAAGGAGTATTATATCTATTTTTCAATGGAGATGGTTGAGGTTCAGGGAAATTTAAGTAACTTAATGTTATAGAAGGAGTAAGTGGCAGTCCCAGGATTTTAATCTATATCTACTTGACTTCATTGTGTCTTAGTTAGTCTCCTATGTTGACTCACCTTTTCAGTAGAAATGAAACACTTCTGTGTTAATATGTCAGCTGACCAGCCTGATTGGACGTATGTTTAATATTGTTGTATCTTTGCACCAGAAAACATTAAGTAGTGGTAAGACTTTTTTCTTTTTAATGGTATTGCCTACTGACCACCCATAACATCCTGTGTAATGTAAAAGTACTTAAGGTAGGAGTAATTTAAATGCAAGATAAAATGCAGAAATAAAAAAGAAAATGGAGAGGGAAATAAATACAATTTTTAAAAACTTTTTGTGATACAATGTATGACAGTATAAATGAACTCATCTCTCCTCTAAGTGGCTGTGAGTAGGGGAGCACCCAGGACCCACTTTTTCTGGTCCTCCCAGGCCTTGATACCAACCACGAGCTGAATTTTGTAATGTTTTGGGTTTCTTTATTAATCTTTGTAGGTTGAAAAGAATATATATAAGCAGAAGAGGTAAATATGACTGTCATCATTCAGCATAAAATACATAGCATGCTATGTCCACTTTGGGCATCAGTGGCCTTGCCACTTGCAGGGCAGTTAGATAGGTTTTCCTCTCTCCTTTTGAATTTAGACTGTTCATGAGATGTGATGATTACCTCCAGGTGGTTTTGTGTACTTATGAGGATGTATTCCAACAAGTATTTGCTGAATATGTTGAGAAACAACAAAGTCAACTCCCAATGATATGTCCTCAATGGAGACTGGATATCAAAAACCATGCCAGACTGCTCAGCTAGAGCCTGACAGCACTCTGCCTCTGCTCCAGCCTCAAATGATACTTTAGTAACACGTTAAATCCATCAGACTTGGGAAATGCACAAATGGATACTATTCTATTTACTGAGTACTTCCAGGAGAAGAGACATCATCCCTGGAGTGAGACCATCTCCCATGAGGTGGGTGGGGTCTGACACTGTGGAGAGGTCATGGTGCTCTCAGAGCCAGTGTGGGAGGTGGAGGGGCCAAGGTTCTGTGCAGGAGTGTCTCACTGTGGCAATCTGATTGGAAGAGGAGTTCTGGGGACCTGTCTTAAAGTTGGGTCTACTTTTTATACATAACAGGCTATTTTCATTAAGAGTGTGTGTATATTTAGAATAATTGATAGGAGGGACTCATGGAGACCAACCCCACTTCTGCTTGTACGTGTGCACACACACACAGGACTACGTGCAATTCAGAATGGGAAAACTTTAGAAACTGGAGTGTGTCCATGGGTAGACCCTATAAAAATTAAGATATATTCAGTCTTTTCCTGTTGGACTTCAGGAAAAATTGCATGCATTAGATTTTGTTGGAAATTCTCTAATTTACTCCTTGTAAGTTCCTCCAGTCACCCAGTAAAATCTGAAATATCTTGACAGATCTGTGTGGTGATAGAGGTAGAAGTGAGGAATGGCAATAGAAAGGGAAATCAGTAGGGTGATTGTTTTTCAGCCAGAGACACTTTTACAGGAAGAAAGGAAGTGCTATTAATAAATATGCCAAGACAACTGGCAAAAACCAGGTTGACCAGCACATATGGTCATCTTAAAAATGAGGCTTGCCTATTTGGGGATGCTAGACCTGCAGAGACGCTGTCTTGTTCCAGCATTGTGTATGAGCGTTCTGAGTCTGTAAGTCCTAGGCTGTGAGCAGCAGTGAAGAAATGGATCAGTGGCTGCACAGAGAGCATTGGTAGACAAATGATCGTGATGATCAGTCCTAAACCCTCTCCTCATTCACTTTCTCTTGCGTGATAAGTCACTTCAGTCATGACCAACTCTTCACGACCATATGGACTGTAGCCCTCCAGGCTCCTCTGTCCATGGGATTCTCCAAGCAAGAAAACTGGAGTGAGTTGCCATACCCTCATCCAGGGGATCTTCCATGCCCAGGGATAGAACCTGCATCCTTACATATCCTGCATTGGCAGGTAGGTTCTTTACCACTAGCGCCACCTGGGAAGCCCTTATCTATTCGTATACTAAAGGAACCATACAGGATTTGTCTCTCTATGACTTGTTTTGTTAAGCATAATGCCCTCAAGGTCCATCCATATGGCAGCAAGTGGCAGGATTTTCTTCTTTTTATGGCTGGATAGTATTCTACTATATATCTATATCTATATTGTTCTTTTCAAATATATTAATATGTTTACTCATCTGTTAGTTTCCATGTTTTGGCTATTGTAAATAATTCTTCAGTGAACATGATCTACAGATATCTTTTGGGGTTAGTAATTTTATTTCCTTTGGATATATACCCAGAAGTATAATTATTGGATAGTATGGCAGTTCTATTTTTAATCTTTTGAGAAACCATACTGTTTTCTACAGTGGCTGCACCAGTTTACATTCCCACCAACTGTTCATAAGTGTTTCTTTTCTCCACATCCTTGCCAGCATCGGTTTTCTCTCTCTCTCTCTCTCTCTCTTTTTTTTTTTCATTGTAGGCATTCTAACAGGTATGAGGTGGTATGTCTTTGTCATTTTGATTTGCATTTATGTTTGATCTGATTTGAGTCATGATAAGTGAAATCAGAAACTGAAAGACAAATACTGTATGACAACACTGATGTGGTATCTAAAAAATATCTCATAGGAAGAGATCCAATTTGTGGTTGCTGGAGGCTGGGGATGAAGGTAGGGAAATTGGGTAAAGGTGGTCAAAAGATACAAACTTATAAAAAAAACAAGTTCTGGAGATATAATATGTAGCATGGTGATTATAGTTAACAATAGTGTATATATGAAAGTTGTTAAGAGAATTCTTATCACAAAGAAGAGTAATTTGTGTCTATGTGAATGATGGATGTTAAATAAATTTACTATAATTTTACTATATATATGTGTGTCTTAAATCATTATGTTGTACACCTTAAACTTATGTATGTATTATACTTCAAATAAATTGGACAAAAAATATACTAAAAGAAAGTCATCTTTATGTGGATGACAAAGGAAAGAACTATGGTGAAAACCTTAAATAAGTAACCAGGTAGGCCAGGAAGTAAAAAAAAATATTTCTATTGAAGCCCTCATTGCACTCAATTCAGTTCAGTTCAGTCACTCAGTCGTGTCCGACTCTTTGCAACCCCAAGAATTGCAGCACACCGGGACTCCCTGTCCATCACTAACTGCCAGAGTCTACCCAAACCCATATCCATTGAGTGGGTGACAGATTCTAAAAATAGGATGAAGGAAAACCATTCCTTATACAAGTTTTTTTTTTTTTTTTAAATCACTTATTCCCCAGAGAGAGAGAATGATTTGTGGTTTTTGAGAAGTTGGTGGTTTAGTGGAGAAGCTGATAAACCATGTACAAATCTCTTCTCTCCGTTCTCAGTAGGTGCCAGGGGTACTGAAGCATTTGGCAGGTGGGTCCTGCCATCTGGTGACCCTGTGGGAGTATGTTCACCCTCTACTTGCTGCTTTAAAGGAAAATACTTGTAGCTTTCTTGCTCAAATAGACAATTCCATTCTTGGAGGTAGAGCCTGTCTCAGCAAGATATTATTTTGCTTCCTTGAGTTTAGATTCCAGAAATGGCTATAAAACTATCATTTATAAGAACATGCCACTGTGATTTAAATAGACAGAGGTCATTATAGTGATTCAGTGTTCCCATCATCTTGATAATGGATCCTAATTATTATACTCTTTTAGTACCTAAAAACAATTGCAAACTCAAATGAAAACCATTTGAAGAACAAGAATCTGATAATATTCTATTTTTAATCACAAATCTGATTTTCTTTTGAAGAAAAAAATAAATTAGAACTGCTAATTATGCAAATCACAGATGACCTTGGGGCTGTAAGATGGACTGCAGAGGCAGTGCTGTTGTTAGCAATTTAAGGTTTATAGCTCTGAGATCTGTAGAAGAATCTATTGGGAGAACAAGTCCCAGTTGCCAAAATCAGAGATTAAAAAGTGATTAGATTTCTTTCTTCTTTGAAAACTGAGATCCAAATTCAGTCTTCTTTCTTATCCTTAAGGGAGCTTTCTTTCACCCATCAGCCCTTGCTTGCTTACTGTCTTTCTAATAGTGCTTCTGGTTAGAGACTCATAGACAAAAACTTGGGAAAGGGCCTCTAAGTAACCTCAGTTCAGTTCAGTTGCTCAGTCGTGTCCGACTCTTTGCTAATTAAGTCACCTGGCCCCTGCTGATAAAGAAGAGACACTTGTGTTAGGAACCAGGGCCTCTCAGGAAGGGGAAGGGCAGACTTCCCAGACTAAACAGAATCCGCTCCAACGACTGATTTCCTACTGAGACTGCCACTTCGCCTCTTTCCTTTCTCTTTTTTGCTTCTGCTTCTTTCTAAAATGTTAAGCTTGGGTTTGGGGGCACTCTGTCTTCAGTCCTTGTATTTTCTTGCTTATTCATTGCTTAGCTAGTGATAGCACATCATTTCTTGCTACTGCTGCCACTGTTGTTTCTGAACTTCTTTTTTCCTTGTTTTTCCTTCTGCATCAGGTACTTCCAGGCCTCTTACTACTTCACTATTAAATCTACTTCTAAACTCACAGGAGTGTTCAGGATTGGAGTACGACTCATCAAACATAGAACTTGAAATGTTTGGCGCACCCAAGAATTATGTAACTTCTTAAGGTCATCTGAAAGACTCTAATGACCTCTGACTCTATCTCTGTCTTAGTCTGTCATTGTCTTTCCCCTGTCTCCATCTCCATTTGTCTCACTGTCAACATACAACTTGCGGGGTATCCAAACAAATGCAAGTTTTAATCTTTTTAGAACTGATTGTACTTTCCACATAAGTAATCAGCCTACCAAGATGTTGAAGAAATGTAGACCTTCCAATTAATAACATGCTGGTCTCTCTCGATTACTCTTTTTCTAGGAAATTTACAGTTAGTTCTAAATTCATCTCCTTATTAGGGCTGATTTAAATAGCTGCCATTTGCATAACTCCATCCTCTTTTAAGAAAGCTTAGTTTACACTTTTGCTAGTACATTAGAATCACCTGGCTGGGGAACTTTTAAAAACTGATATCTAGGTTACCCTCAACATCATTCATTTCAGAATCTCGGAGACTGGGAGCACAGAATCAGTTTTTATAAAGCTCCCAAGGTGTCTACTAAGTGCAACTAATATGGAGACCCACTGTACCTGAAGATATCTTACAACTAACAGTTGCCTGGGCTACTCAATGTGCCTCTAAACATAGCCAGATCCTATTAAGTCCACAGGGCCAGGGGTCATCCCAGGCTTGGGATCAATCTTGGTCTTAATTCACTATGATTTTGGGTGATATAAGGAGCACAAAGGCAATACTAATAAAAGTTAATATTATTTGCTCACTATATGCCACTTATGTTATCAACTCCCTTTGCAGTCTCTTCATTACAAGCCCCACACATATTATTCCGTTTAGATGGAGAAGTTGAAGCTTAGAGAAGTAAAGTAACATGCCCAAGATCATAAAGTTAATACATGAGAGAGCTTAATGTGTTCTGATGATGCAGCCATGCACTGTATTGACTTCCTACATGTATGATTCTTAGAATAAAGTCACTCTGCTCCAGTGGCCCAGGAAAGTAACTAGTTAGTCATCATAGCCCCCTGGTCCCTATGCCTTCTCCACTGCATGCTTCCCATCCCTTGGACTTGCCTAGGTCAAGGTTTTGACCACACCTAGTCCTGTTGCTCTGCACCTTCCATATCCAGACGCTGCTCAATTCCTAATCCTTATACCTGACTATTAATCGTTCACCTGGCTTTCATGAGTCAGCCTCCATTCGTTTGTAAGAGTCACTGGACACTGGGCCTACTGCTGATGTTGGTTCACACTCTCACGAGGTCTTCGACATTGCCCTTGTGCAAATATGTCCCATTCACTAAAATTTGACAAGATCACACTTTCACATTGGTTTTAGTAATCAGGTTCACAGAGAACAAGGATCTGGCAATTTCTTTTAACTCAGTAACACATGATTCCCTCTTCCATCTGTATTCTTTGTCATTATTCCAAAGGAACAATTTCAGAATATCTACATTAGGAACTCTTAAGATTGGGATGCTCTGTTTATGAGAGAGAATATTTTAAGGCAGTGTTTACCATACTTCAAATAAAATAGACTTGCCGGAAAATAAGATTCCCTCAAATCTTCTGTTCTAAGCCTCTCTAATCTCATGACATTTTAATGCAAACTATAACAATGTTTTCTCCAAATTCTTTATGGTTAATGTTGTTTAAATTATTTTCTGTTAGATAGCTTATGGAAATACATTCTCCTATATAAAAATGGGAGTAATTTTTAGCAGTAGACTGCATTTAATACATTAGATTTAATAAACAAAGCCACATTTGTATGTGGGGTATTTTCCCAGAACATAATCAAGGATGACAGGTTGGTTATGAGGAGCTCAGTTCCTTGACGTATGTATCAGCTTAAGAGCTTGTCACCAAGCTTGACGCATTAATTCTGGTACTTTGTGCAAATGAAACTTTCTGTTGTCTGTGAAACACTGAGCCATTTAACACACAACAAGCTTTTCGATCATGCTGGTCCTGTGACTGCACATTCTGAATACAAAAATACCTCTGCAGTGGTCGCTGGAATCAGAATATTAACATGAGAGATGTTTTCTGTACTACCATGACAAGCTGTGTCTAGGAAACATGTGTTTGGTGCTCATAATTTCAATTTCTGCAGAGTTTCTAGTGGATTTACTGGATTTCAAGCTGATTTTCAGAAAATAACTTCATACCCAAGGTCAGATTGCCTTTTAGCCAATAAATGATGAGTGAACTGGCATTTTGCAAAAATCTGCTCTAGATAATGGGTTCTCTCTGCCCTGCTAACTGCCCTGGTTAGATAATTAGACTTTGTGGTTAAGGTCAGATTCAAGGGAAAGAATTTACACTACATTGCCTGAGTCTGGTCTAAATTGTATGTAATGTTAAAAAATAGTAATTACCCAATGAACCTCTAATGTGTACCCAATGGTGGAGTGACTGAAATTTTAAATTAAGGGTAATTTTATCAGGTTAACTTGGAAACAGATTCACGAGGACTCAGAGTTCATTTTGCTTTAAATCCAATAGGCTGTTTCTATAATATGTTATGCACTTATTATTTATAAACCTTGCTTGGTGACTTGTCATCTCAGAAAGACCAAGTAGTATATCTCTTCCCAAGGCTCACCCCATACTACTTTGTCCAGTAAGACAAATTTATCTCTGATATGTTTTCTTTCACCTTCTTCTTACTGGAACCCTTCCTATAACTCAGAGAGCCTCCTTCCATTTCCTTCTGGTGTTTTCTTTCTGCTAATTCTAGAGAAGACTTTAGCTGATTCTAGTTTAAGTTAGTTGATCATGGAAGCAATCTATTTAAACTCAACAAATGTTTAAAAATAATCATAATTTTCTCTTAATGCTTATGAAAAATAGAAAAATATTTGATGATACCCATGTCCTGAAAACAGATGCACAAACTATCTGGAGAGTCATAACTTGCACATATTAAAAAAACTCATAAGAAAATGCAATAATATATTTGAATATAATATAATGCTGCCACTTAGGTAGCTGTGACATGGGATATACTAGTTATTTTATAGTAACTTATACTCTTTTCCTAAATCCAGAAAATTCAGATGTCCACTGAATGGGTAAGCCTATTTATCAGGCTTTGGGAAAAGAAAATTTTATTAAAACAATATCAGGTGATATCAAATCTCTGAAGCACACACACAAAGTGTCTAGAGTCCTATGATATCTTTCAATTTCTCACAAGGCATCCTCTCTGGCATTGTGTACATTCTCTGAATGAAGAATTCTCTCCTGATTGGGGTCATTTCCCCTTGCATCCCTAGTGATTGGAGTAGCAACTATTGGCATTGTTTCAGAAGACCCTTCCCCACTGGTGTCACAATGTTTACAACTCCCTGGGACCTTGACACATGTTAACAAGAGGCATCTTCTGACTAGTGACTAGAAATATTAGAACATATCCAAAGAACACACATCAAAATAGTATCCAGTCATTTTCAAGAAAGGGCAATTGACATACTCATTTGAAAAAGACACATGATAGATATGGAAATCCTACTTTTCATTTTTTCTCAGGCCAGTCAAAATTTTATCAGAGAGGGCTATTGTTCCAATCATATACCCTTGGAAAAGGCCACTATGTCACAAGCTCAGGAATTTAGCCTTAACACACAAGTTGGGAGTCACCACATTTTTAATTTATGTTCCACAAAAGCATATAAATATATCCAATCTTTGATTTATGAAAACAATTGTGGCAGCAGCTTGATGGAAATAAGCATAGATGAAGAAACTTGGAGACAAAGTAGAAACTTGGGGGTACTAAGCAATGGTCCACTGAAGATGCTGAGCACATCTGGACAATGTCAAATGCAACATAGCAGAGAATAAATACTTAAGAGACGTTTTAGAAATATAATCTACATAACTGTCTGTGCCAGACTAGATTTAGTATGTGAAAGAAGTAAAGAAGTCCCAGATGACTACAGCATTTTCATCCGAGGTCACAAGAATTTAGGTCATGCTAAAGATACAAGATGGCAACCCTCTCCCATACACTTGCCTGAAAATTCCCACGGACAGAGAGGCCTGGTGGGCTATAGCCCATAAGGGTGCAAAGTGTTGAACACCACTAAACAACTGAGCGTGCACGCACGTGTGCACACACACACACACATGAAATAAGCATATTTGAAAAAGCTTCAAAAAAGGCTTCAGTTTACAATCATAACTGGTATACTGAGTCTCAGGTAGATCTTTGTGTCTTTAGAATGGTTGGACACTATCACTCCTTTGAAGTTCAACATCAGACTAACACCTAGAACTGATTCTTGATTTCTCATTTTCTTTCATACCACATCCAATAGATGTCAAAGTCCTATCAGTTCTCTCTCTAGAAACATCCTGCATTCATCTACTTCCTTTTACTATTTTAGACAATGCCACCATCATCTCTCTCTCAGACTACTGCAATAACTTCCTAGCAATAGCACCCCTATTTCTTCTCAACATCCTTTCTTGAAGTGAAAGTTAAATTGCTGTTTGAAATACAAATCATTTCATGTCAAACCTCTGCTGAAACTCATTAGTGGCTTCCCGTTTTAGGGAGAAATATGTTGACTATTTATCATAGCCTGAACAGTATTCCAAAAAGAAACTTGTTTTGTGTCTTCTCATTTGCCCTTATCTAGTACTCCTTTCTCCCTCACTCACTGTGACCCAAGCACGTTACCTTTCTTGCAATTTCTTCCTGTGCTCCAGCCACACTGCAAGTTCATTCCTTACCTATTACCTAGGCCTCAAATGCTTTACATTCACATTCACATGAATGGCTCTTTGGTATCCATCAACTATTAGTTCACATTTGAGTTCCTGATAATGGTCTTTCTTGACCTAGTCTTGTTTACTTGCTCAGTCATGCCCAACTCTTTGCGATTCCATGGACTGCAGCACTCCAGGCTTCCCTGTCCTTCACCATCTCCCAGAGTTTGCTCAAACTCATGTCCGTTGAGTTGCTGATGCCATCCAACCATCTCATCCTCTGCCATCCCTTGTCCTCTTGCCTTCAATCATTCCCAGCCTCAGGGTCTTTTCCAGTGAGTCAGTTCTCATTAGGTAGCCAAATTATTGGAGCTTCAGTTTCAACATCAGTCTTTTAAATGAATACTCAGGACTGAATCCATTTAGGATTGACTGGTTTGATTTCCTTGCAGTCCAAGGGACTCTCAAGAGTCTTCTCCAAAACCACAGTTCAAAAGTATCAATTCTTCAGTGCTCAACCTTCTTTATGGTTCAACTCTTACATTCTAGTCTACAGAATCCCTTATCAATCTGACAGTCTTCTTGTTTTCTTTTTTTTTTTAATTTTAGCTTATCAATTCATAAAAAATAACTTTCTCAAAAAGCTTTAAGTGTATGTGTAGTCACTTAAAATGTCTTTTCCATGATCAAAATATTGAGTTCCATAAAAGTATGGATCTTGCCTCTTTGTTTACTGTTGCAACACAGCACATATAGTGTCTGTGCATAGAGTCAGTGCTCTATAAACATTTGTTGAATGAATGAATGATATAATGCATGAGTTAGGACAAATTTAACCAGAATGAAAGGATGCTGAGAAAGTATCCGCAGGTTTTTCTAGACTAACTTCAGATGCCTGTTTTGACTTATAGTCATGATAAGAGGTCTTTCTGAGCCTTTATGCCGTGAGAAGCAATAGGAGATAAGAACAACTAGCTGCCCAGTGGAAAGAGGGTAAGGATTAAGTTAAGCAAATGCTTGTCACAGAAACACACTGTGCCTGTCTGGCTCTTGTCTTTTACTCATGGATTCTCATAGCCAAAGTTACCAACATTCTCAAATTCTTTTAGACGCTTAACATTTGCTTTACCAGGAACCAAATAAGACAATCTTAAAATATTGCCAATTGATGTCATTATAAATTTATGATGTCAGCCTTCAACTGGGTCCTTATGCTGTTTATAAGTTTTTTGTTCCACTTTACTATCTTCTCTCACTTAATTTCATGGTGGATATTTAGAGGAAGTTCTAGCATTTCTATATAGAGTGAACATAAGGTTGATAATCTATTTGGAAATAGAAGTTAGGAGACTTGTCTTGAACTTTTCCTTGCATAATAGCATTCTGGGTTTATTGAGTTTGCATATTACAGATTTAGGAAAATAGCAAAAGTTTCTAAAGTTACTTTTAGTACTTTAAGTTTGAAAGACAGTTCATAGTCAGTATCTGTTGTTATTACCTGAACTTTATATGGATATAGGATAGATATTATGGAGAGCTAAACTTTATTCTACCCAAGCTACCACTTGGAACCACAACTGTAGGTTCTCCAAGTGGTTACATTTCTCTTAGGTCCTCATACTCCAACAGTGAGCCTATGTTTCCTGAAATATAGTTAACAATCACTTAGCACATATTTATTGAACTATTATTATGCTCTAGGCAATGAGGTATATAAAGACATAAGGTATAAGTGCATAAATGCTCAAACCCCATTTCTCCTACTTGTGAACTTACCTGTTTTTTCTTTGTTGTTTGTTTACTTTGCAGTGCACCACATTACCACTTGTCTAAGAAATCTTCCTTACTCTATGAGACAAGTCTCTCCAAATGTAATTTGATGCTATTCCTTATCTACTTTGAAATCATTTCCCATCAATTATCCCATCTGTGTTGTATTTTCACTCTTTCCCTTTTCATTAATTTCTTCCTCTGGGTTTTCCCTGAGTGTTCCTTCCCTGGATCTTCCTCTTCACTTTCCAGGTGGCTCAGATGGTAAAGAATCTGCCTGCAGTGCAAGAGACCTGGGTTTGACCCTTGGGAGGGAAGGTCTCCTGGAGAAGGGAATGGTTACCCACTCCAGCCAGTATTCCTGCCTGGAGAATTGCGTGGAGAAAGGAGCTGGTGGGCTACAGTCCATGGGGTCGCAAAGAGTTGGACATGACTCAATGACTAACACATTCACTTTTTTCCTCTGGGTCTTACAGATATGGTCAACTTGCTGTTGCTACATGCTCATTACCGATTCACTTGACGCACCTTAATCTTTTGAGAAATTATTGAAAGTATCACTAATAAATTTTACCCTAATTCTCCTTGACTTTTCTGTGTAAAATGACTGTTGACTCAGTCCCTCATTTTTTGAAGTTCTCTCTTCTTTGATTCAAATCGTAAAGTTCACTTATTTGTCCATAAGATAATCCTTTGCTAGAGGCCAGAAACAATTACTAGTTCTTGGTAAAATAATGATGAACAGGATTAACTATGTAGCCTTATAAGGAGAAGGAGAAAATATATTATAATCAATATGATAAGTGTTTCCACTGAAGTACATATGAAGTATTATAAATGCAGAGAAGAGGAGGCTGTGTGTTTCTGTTATTCTAGAAAGCAGCCCCCGCCAAGAAATACCAGCTTTCAAGGTGNATAATATTATAATCAATATGATAAGTGTTTCCACTGAAGTACATATGAAGTATTATAAATGCAGAGAAGAGGAGGCTGTGTGTTTCTGTTATTCTAGAAAGCAGCCCCCGCCAAGAAATACCAGCTTTCAAGGTGATGCAGGAGTGAGAGGAGGGTTTCTCAAGATTAATGATGCAGCAGAAAGCGCAGAGGTATGAGAGCATGCTGAATTCAAGGATTAATACCTGAAGATCCCCTAAAAATGGAACTGGAAGGAGAGCAAGGGCCTGGTTATGGAGGGGATGTGTGGCCTGTTAGAACACATCGGCTAGAGCAGGTGGGAGTTACAGAGACACTGAGTGCCATGATCAGGTTTGCATCTTACATCACTCTGCCCATGGGGGAAAAGATTGAATATAGTTAAGAGAAAGAAGGGAAAAATGACTAGTATGAAGATAGGAAAACCAGTACAAATAGGCATTCTGAGAACTAGTAATGCCTCCTACGGTTTTGGAGAGGGAATACATAGGGTTGAAATGATTCCAATAGAACAAGGCCAGAAGAATCTATGACNAGCACAGTGGCACTGTGGTCTTCACGAGCCAGATGCAATGGGGAATTTGGGAACTGCTCATTGTTCTGCAGTCTTCAAACTTGATTGTCTTGTTCCCAGGATTTCTGTAAGCTACCTGGCATCTTTGAATTCTTTCTTGGCTTAAATAAGCCAAGAGTAACTCTGTTGATTACAACCAATAACCTAATCCTGTCTAAGAATGTAGCGTTATTTCACACTGCCCTCAGGAAATCTCTGGGAACACAGCTTCTTGCAAATGGAAGGCCTTGTAACGGTTACCTTGGTTAGACCTCCTACCATCCTTCTTTTATTTTTTTGTGTGAAAACTGAGGTTACAGAGTCTAAGCACAGTGGGAGTGTAGAAAAAACAGACTGGATTTGGAGTCAAAAGAACCTGATGACTTTGGGTAAAATGTCTATCTCTCTCAGCCTTGGCTTCTTCAAATACAGAATTGTTAGACTGGGCAAACGAAAATACAGTATCTCCCATACTTGGGACATACAATACATAATTTTTTAAATGAAATTCCAGTTTAACTGTACATCTTGTGTTTCATCTGGTAAACGCAGATAAAATGTACAAAGGCAAAGATAATGAAAAAATATTTTTATATCACAAAATACTTTGCAGTTGTTAAGTTTATTACTGTTATCTGAGGTCAAACATCTGGTTAGTAATGGCATTTTAAACTTACCTTTATAATGAGATCTAAAGAACATAAATAATTCAAAGGGGATCACAGACACTTAACTAAGAAATAATAAACTACCTGGTAAATGAATTAATTACTATTCTGAACTACCATTTTAAGGAACTTAGTGTTTATAAGACAGAATGAATTGAAAATTCACTCTTCTTTTAATTGATGCCACCCTGAGTATCTTTGTCAGTCACTGACATCAGCTTTGCTGGTAAATTCTAATATGTATCCTTAGGTTTAAAATATAAAGTATAAGCCAAATAGTCAAACTTTAGGGCAGACAAATTTGATTTGAACCTTTTCTTGGTCATTTTCATAGATACACAAAAAGCCACAGAAAGATTAAGGGGAGAACGGGGTTTACATAGCACCCAAACCTGCTGAGAAATATTTTTCTTAAGACATAAAATAATATGTACTGTTTAGCAATGGCTTGCAAAATCTGCATGCATGAGTTGTTTGCATTTCTGAAGTTATACAGAAAGAAACAAAGGTAAATAAAAATATGAAGTGTCAGCTTAGCTGAAAAAAGAAAAATGCATGTAGTCCTGTCTAAACACACAACACTCTTCCTCCCATTTCACCTCTGCTTAGAGCTGCCTAATCTCCATTACAGAATTGAAGATTTGTGAATTAGGGGGCTGTCTTTCAATTCCACCTGTTTGGGGGAAAAAAACAGTCCTCTTCAAGTCAACATAAACACAGTTGCAATATTGTAGACATTGCTTTGAAATCTGGAAGAGAAGCGGGGGGAGGAAGGTGACAGTAGTACTTCTGTAATGACAGTGTCACTGACTCATGTAAACAAGGTTGACGATGACAAACACGTCTTCTTTTGAAATACTCAGCAGCCAGTGCTGTCCAAAATTTAAAGAGCAGCATTGAAAAGCATTTTTAAAGGAAATAATAATCCTACCCAAAACAAAAGGACAAAAGATGGTTTAAGTGTGAGGGTTTCGAGAGTGTGTATATGTTTATGGTTTGGAAAAAGATCAGTATTCCACTCTCCTGTCATATATGATCTGCTGGGGGTGGGAGGGAGTTGGAACACGCTGTAGCTACCTGGGAGCACTCTCGCCTTTTCTCGTAGCTTGTCTTTATAGGAAGTCTTACAGCCTTGACTGAGACTTAGAAAGCATGCAGTCATAGTTGTCATAATGTAGTCCTGAAGAGCGAGTCTAGGAGCCTGCCTGGTTGTTGACATGGTAGCCAACTCTTTCTATTGTGTATTGATAATGGACTTGCTCTATCTTCCTAAGGAAAGCAGTGGATTTTGATGAGCAAATTCTGTATTTGCCTTTATTGCTGACATGCATTTAGGTTGTCATTCTTCAACCCTTAATTTTGGTTATATCTTCACTTTAGCAGGGTTACAACCAACCAATGAACAACTCAGAATGTACATTAAAGAAGAATTTTATTTTTAAATATATGCACAAACCTCCTAGTTTAAAATATGATGTTTGCAGCCAGTGATTATTCAGATATACAGGTATAGCTAGGTGGGGGACTCTCATATAGACCATGACAATGACAAAGAGTATGCAATGACTGCTGGTGATCACAGCACTAAACAAAGAAGTAAAGACAATAGGTAAATAGGAATCTCTTTCGGAAACATGAAATCCTGTAGCAGACTCATCTCCAAGATAGGAAGCCAAAGATTGCCCGTTATGGTGTTCAATTAGTTGGTATTTTTATTTGGATCATTCCAAAAGTTTAGATGAGTATCTGAAGCTGGTCAGAGCTTAAATGAAGTTCTGCTGTGGTTCCCTCTCTTACTGTAGGACAATATTTCTAGTGTGTGATCTGAGAGCCCCTGGGGAGCCTTGAAGCATTTTCAGGGGGTCTGTGAGGTCCTTTATCTCTCAACTACCACTGTGAGTCCAAATGTTTTTAATAAGTGCCAGTCAAATAACAGATTGAATGCAGAAGCATCTAGCTGTCTAAAGCAAAATTTTGAAGAGATTTGCCACAATTCAGACAATGCAACTTTTCTCATTGCTTTTGTTTAGGAAAACATAGTTAATTTTTCCTAAACTGTGTTATTTGCATTAATGTGAATTTATTTTTTATTAATCTAAAAATATACCAATAATTTACTAATTAGTAAGAAACTAATTTTGTAGTTTCTTAGTTTTATCTTACAGTAAATTCAGGGGACCCTCTGTGTCCGTGGGTTCTGTACCCTCAATTTCCACACCCTTGGATTTTGTTTTGCAGTCAGTTGAATCTTTGGATGTAGATCAAGGAAAGGGCAACTGTACCATGTCTTTTTATCAGGGATTTGAGCATCCCTGGATTTTGGATTCACAGGGGTCCTGGAAACAATCCCCTGGGAATACCCAGGGACAACTATATTGATGGATATGGCCAACATAAACAAAAGCTTTTTGAACTCTTCAATAATTTTTAAGAGGTCCAGAGACCAGAATTTGAGAACTGCTATTTTAGAACAGCAGGTTATGGCAGAAAGTTAAGATGGTCTGTCAAAAGTGTGTGTGTGTATGTACTCTTCAAGGTCCTATTACTTTCTCCTTCCTTTCAACTAGCATTACCACTCATTTATTTTTAACTTTGTGGCCGTGTTGAAACTTGAGGTACACTCTGCCTCAGTTTTCTAAATAATTTTGAGATAATGGTCTCCTAAAATCTGATGGGATATTTGAGGGACTAAAATTAGATGAATACTGTCAGAGACATGAATTTATAAAAGAAGCATGCTGTCAACAGAGATAAAAAATAACAGATATTCTATTATTACTATCATAAACATATCACTTTAAAATTTGGATATGCAATTCAAGAAGACAGAGATGTAAAGAAATTATGTACAATACTGATGAAAATCTCCAGTCTTCTCTTACAGATTTCTTTTCTCATCAATAGAATTAAGTAGAAATTTGTGAACTAAAATGACAATTGTATACAAACTAAAATAAAGACTTTTGATGGGAAAGAGTGGGAGTAATAAAACTGACTTTGCCTTTGTTATTAACTACCTGTGATACTATGGATAAATTACTTACCTTCCCTTAGCTAGTTCACTTATTGGTAAAATAAGTAACTGGGCTAAAATGTTTTCTAAGGTTTTCTCCAACTTCATGATTCTGTAAGTATAGGAGAATATAATTTCTTTCTCAATAGCAAGCTTATTCTTGCTTTTCAGAATTGACTCATATTGTCTGGAAATTTAGGCTAAATCTGGAAATTGCTGTAGAAGTAGCAAATTATCATTGCAGTTGTGCAAATCTATAAAGAAAGCATCGTTATATGTTGGATGTCTTCAATAAACCAACCAAAGAATATAGCAACATTTCATTTATCCCATATTCAGTTCAGTTCAGTCGCTCAGTCATGTCCGACTCTTTGTGGCCCCATGAACAGCAGCAGCATGCCAGGCCTCCCTGTCCATCACCAACTCCTGGAGTCCACCAAAACCCATGTCCATTGAGTCGGTGATGCCACCCAACCATCTTATCCTCTGTCATACCCTTCTCCTCCTGTCCTCAATCTTTTCCCAACATCAAGGTCTTTTCCAATGAGTCAGCTCTTCACATCAGGTGGCCAAAATATTGCAGTTCAGCTTCAACATCAGTCCTTCCAATCAATGATCACCTAGGACTGATCTCCTTTAGGATGGACTGGTTGGATCTCCTTGCAGCCCAAGGGACTTTCAAGAGTCTTCTCCAGTACCACAGTTCAAAGCGTCAATTCTTCGGCACTCAGTTTTCTTTATAGTCCAACTCTCACATCCATACATGACCACTGGAAACACCATAGCCTTGACTAGATGGATCTTTGTTGGCAAAGTAATGTCTCTGCTTTTTAATATGCTGTCTAGGTTGGTCATAACTTTCCTTTCAAGGAGTAAGTGTCTTTTAATTTCATGGCTGCAGTCACCATCTGCAGTGATTTTGGAGCCCAGAAAAATAAATCAGCCACTGTTTCCATTGTTTCCCATCTATTTGCCATGAAGTGATGGGACTGGATGCCATGATCTAGGGAATGAAGTGTTTCACATGTTTACATTTTCCAAATAATTGACACATACCCCTTTAAGTACCAAAAATCTGTTTTCATGATTTTTTATGGAAAATTTCTCAAATATATGACCTGTATTCCCATTTCCTTTAAAGCACAAGTTATAAGATTACAAACTTTCCATAATTCAGGTCTGTTGAGAGCTCTTTACTGCCCAGAGGCTTTTTGTACATTCAGGAGAACCTTCATAAATACTTCACATCTTGACTTATGGTCAATGAATTGGGCTTGTAGATTCAGTTAACAATTGTTTAATCATTAAATCATGATAATTATGTAGTTAAAGAATCAATTTCTCTTCAGTGTTTAAATTCTTATTAAATTGACTAATTAAATCCTACTAAATGAAAATTACAAGTCTCTCAGATTCTCTAACTCTTAAATCAATTTGCAAAAATATTGATTAAAATTAATTATGAAAAATATATTTTGTAAAGTTAATAAGTTTGTCTTATAAAACTAATAAACTCTATTCATTTAAGTATTTCAAATACCTATAAAGAAAAGGTACATAAACCTGCAAAATAACTTCAAAAGCATAATCTAAAACAAAAATACTGCCACCAGATTGATTGTATGTATATGTGTAAACTTAGTGTTGCAGTAATCTTATCAGTCCCCAAAGAGATTAATTCTCTTTATTAAATGGCTAATGTTAGATCAGGGATGTTTTCAAGATGATTGTATACCTGCCACTTTAGTTACAGCAAAATTATTAAGCTTTTACAGTGAAACTTTTGAATTGATGATTCAACTGGACTTCCCAGTATCAGCCAGTCACATATATTTCTATTTATTGAAATGATAAATTTATAAGTGTTACTTCATCAGGATTACAGGGCTCAAAGTCCTATCATTTATAAATAATGTGGACCTAATGTCTACGAATTAGCTTAAAGCTTTTAAGTTGGTTTACTTAGCTATGATTATAAACCTAGATATTAAACAAAAAGTGAATCGTGCATATTTATAATTTCAATTGTGCATCATTCTGATTTTTCTGTATATATTTTTGAAAACTTGTCCTTTCTTTTGTAGAGTATATATCATTAATCATTTTGAATGATAATTTTAGTTTTTTCTTTTTTCTTTTTTACCTAGATAACTGCTCTAATTAAGTATATATCCAAACTGTCAAAAATTGGGCAGTAGGTGTACATTCATTTGCCATTCTGGAAACTTTCAAAACATCTTTCAGATTATACTATCCTTATACTGTGACAATACTCTAGTATTTTGGGGCTTCCCTTGTAGCCCAGTTGGTAAAGAATCTGCCTGCAATGCAGAAGACCTGAGTTTGATCCCTGGGTTGGGAAGATCCCCTGAAGAAGGGAAAAGCTACTTACTCCAGTATTCTGGCCTGGAGAATTCTGAGTTACTTTCAGTTTCACACTACACTACTGTTACCACAGTAAGATACTCCAGGACCATCTTAATTTTTCTCCTTACCAGGTACAGACAGAAAGAACTGTTCTCTAATGATCCTTGATTTCTTTTAGTAGAAAATAGAGTTAAAGACAAAAATCTACCTATGAACATATGTGTGAATGCTGGTGCTAAACAAAATACTGTGCTTTTGGGAAAATTCAATGATGGAGTTGTTAAAATATATATATCTTTTAGGTCACAATTTCTCATTGATATATATTTAAGTACATTAAGTTCTTGATATAACCTACAATGTAGGCCAATACCATGTTACATTATTTCATTAAATTTTATAATAACATTAATTTTCTAGAGCAATAAGTTGATTTGGAACCCATATTTGACCTATAATACCTCTTCTCTAAATCTGCAATTTTTATATCTCATAACACTTATTTAGGAGTCATATTATTATCAAAGTGTTATTTTGCTGCTCTGTATTATGTTAATAACTAAAGATTCCTTTAGTATAGGAGATATTTCTGTTCTCAAGTGTTCCAAGACTGCTTTGCTTTTTGAATTGATAACTCACTTCTTTTATTTATGTATGTATGTGTATATGTATATATGCTCGCTTTCACTCAGGATCTGTCTTACTTCTTACCTCAGTCAGTTCTATCTTGGTAGCATCATGGAAGGTCTGACATTGATCAAGTGGTCATAGACATGGAGAGGAATAAGTTTATGGTGAGCCATAGGAAACTGATCTGCTCTCTGTTTGTGGATGAGATACACAGTTCAGCCTCCTCCTGAGTTATTTTGCCCTTTATTTTAGTTGTTGATTGGAACTGAAAAGTGGATTTGACCTGCATCACTGCAGTATGCAGGCTTACTGGATTTTGTCAGATATAAGTCAATGTTGCTCTGCTAAATAGGAGAAAGCTTAAAATAGATAAGGTTTGGCACAAGATGAAAAATCTACTAAATGAAAGTCACTCACTACATGACACCTGCCTTCTTGAATTTTGATTTCTTGAGGTTTTGTGACATTATTTTCCTGACTACCATCTTGGCCTCAGATGGTGAGGTCCTTTTTTTTCTTTTTTATTGTGGTCCTTGACTTTCTTTATTGTGTTGAAGACTGGATGAGACTATTAAAATGATACCACAAGTGCTAATAGATCCTTAAATACAGAACTTACAAGGACTGTAATTATTTAGTTAGCAAATTAGAGACTTGATTTACCCCTAATTAGTTTGCCCTCCAGAGCCACAGACCTCGTGGCTTTCAAGAGACAGATCTTCTGCTTTCTACTTCCCTAAAGCGCTTTTCCAGATAGACAGTCCCTTCTGATTTTTGTCATCCATATAGCTCAAATCCTACATCTCAGGTTCAGTTTGATATCCAGGAGGGCATACCTCTTTATTGATTAAATAAAAAATGATCTCCCTCTGCTGAAGAGTATTCCTACCTGTCTAAAAGAGTAGTGTTTTATCCTAAACTGTTTGCAATGATGTAAAAATACTCTGCTACATTGTTTTAACCATGACTTCCTCATAGAGTTCTACATAGTATCAGAGAGACTCTTCCCTCAGGTAAGGATTTCTCCTTGGGAGAAAGGAACATTGTCTGCTGCTCAGTGTACCTGAATCAATATTTGGGATGCTAGAATATATGTTTCTTAAGACCATGCCTGACTACTTTCCACTTAGAATCCTGCTGTAAGGCCCTATGTGTCTTATAGGACTCTCCTGCACATTGATTGAAATCAGCTTCCACTCTTCACATCCTTCAGGCAGAGACATGCATTAGACCACTTGGCTGCCTTCACTGGGACTATTTCTGAGAATGGCCTTATATGTCTAACTGAATGGTTCTCAACTATTTTCTCCTCTTACTCCATAGAGTAAAATGTCTTGCAATGTATATTGGCTTTCCAGACCCCACCAAGCAACCTTTATGACAGGGTGTGTGAGTGTGTGTGTGTGTGTGTGTGTGTGTGTGTGTGTGTGTGTGTGTGTTTAAATCACAGCTAAGTAAAGAAAATTAAGCTCTGGATAAAGGCTCTACAATGTTCTTTTGTAAGAGATGCACAGGTAGTTTTGAACAGGGCCATACAAAGGGTGATCCATGGACTGCTACCTGGTAACTGTTATCAGACCACACTGAGAGAATAATGCCAATAAACGGTCTTTAAGCACATTCTTTAATTCAGTAGATATTTTTGGGTGGAGGACAGCAGGAATACATTCTCAACAAAGAAAGCTCTGTGTTGATTTATGTTCTGACATGATCTGACTAGCAAGAACACCCACAAAAGAACAAAACGTGGGACTCAAACAATTTTCTCCATCTTGTGTAGTGCAAGAGATTGAGTTACTTATTATATATTAAATCACAACACCCAGTTTACTGCTTTCAGGTTTTACATGAGCCTATAAAAAAGGAGAAGAGGAGAATAAAACCACAAAAAGCAAAACAAACACAACTGATAACTTTTTCACACTCCATTATGTCATGAAGTGAAGTGAAAGTCACTCAGTTGTGTCCAACTCCTTGTGACCCCATGGTCTATAGCCCGCCAGGCTCCTCTGTCCACAGAATTCTCCAGGAAGGAACCTGGAGTGGGTAGCCATTCACTTCCACGAGGGATCTGCCTGANCATGAAGTGAAGTGAAAGTCACTCAGTTGTGTCCAACTCCTTGTGACCCCATGGTCTATAGCCCGCCAGGCTCCTCTGTCCACAGAATTCTCCAGGCAAGAATCCTGGAGTGGGTAGCCATTCACTTCCACAAGGGATCTGCCTGATCCAGGGGTCGAACCCGGGTCTCCTGCATTGCAGGCAGATTCTTTACCGTCTGAGCTGCTAAGGGATGTTAATTCTTAGACAGCAGGCAGTTGGACAAAGCACCTGTTTTCTGATCATTTGGTGGGAGTCTAGCCAGGATAGCATGAAGGACACTGACTTCATTTGAGGTGTTAACACCTTGTAGATTATTATGCAAAACCCACAAAGGCCACTTTCCAAAATCAGTTGATTTCTTTATCTGTACCTCTGTCCCCTTTGAAGTTTCCTAATGTTAAGCCAGTGGTTTTCAAACTTGAACATGTCTCAGTCACCTGGATGGCTTGTTAAGCTACAGACGTCTATGTTCTAAATCCAGAAATCTGTAGTCAGTAGGTCTCAGATGGAGTTGGAGAAGTTCTGTCAAGTTCCCAGGTGATGATGATACTATTGAAGAATCGCGCAAGGAACCGCAAAGAAGCATTCATAATTATATTAAGCTTGCAGTGAAGCCGTTACTGGGGATATCTAGGTGTCTTATGGATTTTGAATGAAAAAAAAAATTTACTCAAAATTCCTAAACAGAAGGAAAAAAAGGGAGGATGAATGTCAGGCTTTTTGAAAATATTAATATTAGTGTCCTAATTTACGTCGTGGAGATGTCGGACTCTGTTCTGATAGCCATTGTGTGTTAGTTTAAGACAATCTGAACTCCTAGAATACTGAAGTTTTTCTCATTTCTTTTATTCACTATCCATAGGGCTGTGGCCAGAGAATGTGAATATCGGCTCCAGCGGTCCATATTAAAGTGACTCACATTTAATCAATTTTATTTGGAAACTAGCACTTGCCTTTGAAACTTCAAGGAAAGGATATCCAGAAAAATTAAAGGACCTGCATGTCTTTTTTTTTTTTTTTAACTAAATTGCTATTTTAAATCGAGCCATTCTCGTTTTCAAAGCCGGTAAATAGGACAACTTGAGGGAGCTAAAAATCATTACAAGTTTATGTTTTGACAAGAATATTGAGAATTGTTCCTTCGTTTTTTTCATGGATGAGCTTTCTTCAGAACCGCGATGTCCGGGGTGAGGTTTCACAGACATATGGTCTCAGGGTCTGGAGAGCAGCACAGCTTACTTCTCAGAGGTCTGGGAGGAGAGCTCGCCCTTGCTTCTCTTCTCTCTCAGCATGACTGACAGGTGCACCGCCCAGTTAGCAATCCCCATCCTCCCCTGACAGCCCGCAGCTCCTTTCTATTCAGTGAGTACTGCCGATGTCATTACTCTCAGCTTCTGTCTTCTGCAAATCCCGGGGATCCTCCAGAGACATGTCATCTCCATCACCACAAGTCGATATTCATTTGCTTTCTTCAAGGTCCATAGCCCCCGCCAATGATGCAGCATCAGAAACAGTCTCATTGTGAAAGTGGTTAAGTGGAAAGTATAATTCCTGGTCTAAGAATCATTTCACCTCCAGCCCCTGTGAGTCTACATCCTAAAGAAAACAAATAGCAATTTACCAAATGACTATTTGCCACTTTGAGAAAAAATCGGCCATTGCCAATAAACCAATTCATGACAAGCTAATCTGATATCAGAGACTGCAAGTTAATGTTAAGAATGTGGTTAGGATTCATTTGAATTTGTGAATGTTTTTGGTGACCTGGACAAATAATTATAAAGGATTTGGCAGACAGAATAAATTATCCCTGAATTATAACTTTATGATGTTATGAATTTAAAAAAATCTAATATGAAATTTACTTTTTTTTTTCTGAATACTCTCATTCTTTAAAATTATTGCTATTAAATAAATGAAGAACCCAAGGGTTTCAAATCATTTGCTGCCTAGATCCAAGATCCATTGCCTGCAACTGTTGAGATCAAATGTGTTGTGTTATTTTTAACAATTGTACATTTTTAAAGCAGTTGAAGGTTCATAAGAAACTTGAGAGGAAGGTACAGAGATTTCCCATAAACCCTCCTCTTCCCACACAGGCATTGCCTCTCCTATTATCAGTATCACTCCCAAATGTGTTCTAAAATTCAGAATTTTTCATATTTTGAAACACAATTAGGACATAAACTGCATATTATGTAACAATTCCAGTAGGGTCTGGGGCAGCATTCCACAATCAAATATGAATATTTTTTACAGCTAAATAGTTGAATAGTTACATGAAGTGGGAGTTTTAAAGGAGCTATAAATACTGGCTCAGATTAGCTTCTGCTCCCCAAAAAAGTTATAAAATTCTTGGCTTTCAAAACTTTTTTGGGTTTTATAGCTGAGGTAAATAATTGTGAACCTGTACCACTGTTGGAAAATGTTGCCATCAGTTCACTAATGTTGAGCATGCTCTTTGTAGATATTCAGTAAATTGAGAGAATCACCACTCATTGGTGTCAAAGTAAAAGTGCATATTTCTCTTAGAGCAGAAACACAGCTTTCTGTGTCACACCATTAGCCACCCCACTTAAGTGAATAGATCAATGTAGTTTCTGTTCATTTAATCTTGAAAAGTTGTGCAGACAACAAGAGGATATAACAAGATGCCTTGCAGGCCAGAGATGTTCAATAAACAAGTCATTTTATTTCATTTGTGTTAGCTATTTTGCTGGTACTAAAAGGTACCAAAAATGTGGGAGGAGCTTGTCCATATATATATATATATATATATATATATAAACCTGATGCTCAAATACACAAACAAATTTAGCCCTATGCCTTAAAAATGACTGTTGGGAAGCACATTTCCCATTTGTTTGTGCCATTTCTTGCACAGGATAAGATATTTCGTTAAAAATCCAAAGGCTGTTTCAAGCCTTATCCTTTTATCATGTTTTTATCTGCTGTATGTGAGGCTGTTTATATACAGACATGTATAAATCTCCTTGAATCCACATATCTCTGTATGTGTATGGCTACATAGTCTGCCTATTGCAAACCAGATTTTAGAGTTCTGTGACACAAGTCCCATGATAATAAATTGATCCTATTTTTGCAGGTTTTCCAGGGCAGAGTAATTTGGTTGGGTTTTTGAGGATTTTTGTCTGTTTGTTGACTGTAAGTAAATAGTTATTTTTCCAGAGAACCTTCAATTGGGCAGAGTCCAATACTTAGGAATTTAGTAATGGGCAGCTGCCAGGGAGCAGACATTAATCTCTCTCTTGGCTTAGCTGAAAAGAAGTCTCACCTCCAATTTTATTTTCCCTCTCCATTTTAACCATTCATTTGTCCTAAATAAGCAAAATCCTCTGCTTTATGGATCATAAATATTTACAGCTCAAAGAGAATTACTTTGAGATTAATTACAACAATTTCTTATCACAGCATAGGAATTATTTATAAATGTATATGTTTATATGTGTGTGATTGTAAATTACTACCTAGGTGCTTACGTAATTGAGACCTCATTTTTACTTTCTTCCTCTGTCAACATCTCTAACTTAATGATGTCTGCAGCCAGAGACTCCATAACATTTAACCTCCAAGTACAGTTCCTAGCATTAAGTCTAGTAAGAGTTGCAGATGTTTT